>CM035409.1:201700142-202040142 GCA_020310875.1 Ceratopteris richardii | reverse complement strand
ATGCTAAACTTCTTTAGAAGATTCATAAGATACCTTTCTTGTGATACATATATACCATGATCTACATAAGTGATTTCCATTCCAAGAAAATATGACAATTTTCCTAGATCACTTATCTTTAATTCCTTCTCAAGTAATCTCTTCACCTCCTTGATTCCTTCATTTGAAGTACCTATGATTATAATATCATCTACATAAATACAAATTTAGATCATACCTTCATCTATTCCTTTGATAAGTAAACTTGCATCTGCCTTTGAACTTTGATATCCAAGATCATTAAGATACTTCACAAGTCTATAATTCCAAGCTCTTGGAGCTTGCTTTAATCCATAAAGTGCTCTTCTCAATCTACAAACATAATTTGGATACTTGTAATTTGCAAACCCTTGAGGTTGCTCCATGTAGACTTCATCTGATATATGTCCATTTAAAAATGAATTCTTTATATCCAATTGACTCAATGTCCATCCTTTTGATACTGCAATAGCAATAATTTTCCTTATAGTTGACATCTTTGCTATAGGACTAAATGTCTCATCATAATCTATGCCATGGGTTTGAGCATAGCCTTTAACCACCAATCTAGCTTTGTATCTGGCTATTCTTCCATCTGCATGCTTCTTTATTTTGTAAACCCATTTATTTCCAATTACTTTCTTACCATTAGGTTTTGGAACAAGTTCCCAAGGCTTGTTCTCTTCAAGTGCATCAAAATCTTCCTTCATTACTTCTTCCCATTGTTTCTTACCCTTTGCTTCATCATGTTGCCTCATTAGGACCAGCACTAGACTGTCCACTTGTAAAAGAGGCAGCAAAGTATCATACATGTCTTTGGAGCTAATACATGTCTCCTTAGCACATGAAAACAATGGCTGAATAGAATCTTTGACAAAAACAACCTTGTGGCTAACTAGAATGTGTTTAGTCTGTGGATGATACAGATGATTGCCTTTAATTTCAGAACTGTACCCAACAAAAATACAATTTATTGCTTTATCATCTAATTTTATGCAATGTTGGTCAGGCACTAATGCATATGCCAAACAACCAAAAACACGCAGATGAGCAACAGATGGCTTACGACCATGCCAAGCCTCATATGGAGTGATCGACTACAGCGCTGTAGTGGGACACCTATTCAGTACATATGTGTTGGCATACAAAGCAACAGAGGAGTCATGCACAATACGGCAACAAGGCCAAATCAGTTTTTTCCATGGACCATTTACAACTCAAGTGATTTTAATCACTACACAAACATTGTAAATTCCGTTTTTGGTAGAATAGACTCCATTTTGTGCAAGCCAAGGAGTCCTCGAGCTTGAGGAGTATTAGAACTAGCGACATATCAATTTTCATAATTTTTAGACTCTGTTTGAGCCCTCAAATAGGCTCTAAAACCTAATTTTTAACTAGGCCGGACACTAGGTCTGGACAAGACCAAAGCTAGTTAGAAAACTATAAAAAGAGCTAGAGAGCTCATTTTTGGGGTTAGATTGTTTGTGAATTGAGCTTATGTAAGAGACTTTTTGACTAATGCAAAGAACTCCATTGTTCCTCTCCTTGTTCTTGCCTTGTGTGCGCGTGTGTGTGTATGTGTGTGCATGCTTGTGTGCTTCTCACTCACACACTTGTGCCTTCACTTGCTCATAGTCTTCATACTAGTCCTCACATCTCCACGGATTGACAATCATGAGGTGAATCTTCTCACGTTGGTACTCACCATTGTGCTTGAGTTGGTTCGGTGGGTTGAGTGGTCGAGGTGATTTCCACTGTTTCTGCTCTAGGAGGCGATGGTGGGGGTGTGGGTGGTAGTGGCTCGGTGGATTCCTCCTGGGTGACTGGGTGCTCTTGGCTAGCTGTTTCGGTTGCTTGGGAGGTTGTCCTGATGGGTTCAGATGTAATAGTTGGCTCTTCTGCAGTTGTAATGGGGATCTGGATATTCTTACCTGAGCGTGGTCATGTCTCGAATCTTCATGGATCATATTGAACTAGAGACCTCCTAATGGCAGTGCACACTGCTTCCACTACCCCATATGTTTCTGCCATCAATAAGAGACCTTCCCTATATTCTGAGTCAACTCCTGCTTCTTCCAACAGCTGAGTCATGAGTACTCTACTGCTCTGTTCGGTGAGCAGTTGTTGCGATCACACTCTTTCCATAATTTGATACAGCCTTCGGAGTTCTGCTGTATAGGCTGGGGCTTCAGTGGTCTCCTCTTCATACGCTCCTTCTTCTTCTAGGTGTCCTTGTTGTTGACCTTGCTGAGCATCACTCCAATGTACATGGCGGCCGTCTGTAGATTTTCTTCTTCTTTGTGAAGATGTGCCTTGTTCTTCTGCATCTGAATAAAACTCTACATCAGAGAGTTGTGTACTTTGTAAGAATGCTTCGAAGTCCTGGGGGTCCATTCCTTCAGCATCTCCCGTTGCAGCAAATTCAAATTCAGGTGGAGCAGGAGGAGCTGAAGGGGTAGCTTGTGTCGTAGTTTCAGATCCAGACCTGGGTATCCTAATGATGAAGGGAGGTACAGTGGTCTCCCTTCGTGGCGATACCTCAGGAGTAGTCAGAACTTCCCTTGTCTGGACACAAGGGATCGCACCCCTCATGCGCTTGGATTGATGTGTGGACGTCTTGAGCTTCTTAAACATTTGTAATTGTGCCCAAGTTAAGGCACGTTCAATGGGAACATCGTATGCTAGGCACCGGTAAATAATGTGTGTGATTGCACAGCAACCGTTCACCACTAATTTCCTAGAAGACCTTTTATTTGCTTCATACAATTGATCTATAATCCATACCGGCAGCTTCGGGGAAAGCAAAATGTTGCATGCACATACGGAGAGGGATGGACACGTTTGGTGTGAGTGCTGCCATGTCTTTAAGCTTCAATAGTTTCGTATCCTTCATGTTAGTAGGAACGAGAGCATCCTTTTCAGAGGGTACATGAGTGCCGTGCATATTCAAAGCGTCGCTCACCAACTCCACAGTAAGTTCAAACCTCTTCAACTCGTTGTTGCCCAGCAAGGAAGGAAGAACAAATGATCCGGGTTTGTCCTTTTCTTCATTAGCTTGTAATGTGGAGACCAAATAGTAGCATCGGAGGAGATCCGGTTTAGGTAGTGGTGCTTCAAAGTATTCTGCTAGCCCTGCACGTTGCCATATGGTCTGGAGATCCTCGGTGTTCTGTAGAGTCTCGAACTCCTTGGAGAAAAATTGGAATCGAACCCATGACCTGTCATACTCGCACTTAGACTCCCATATATACTTGGCCTCTCCTAATGGACCTGGCATGCCATTGAACCAATGAGAATTGGCATGGACTCTTTCTGTGATCCCTGTGGGTGGATCCGGTACCGGGATTTGCTGAAGGTGTTGCAGCTCCACAGGTCGTTCAGTTGGTGGCACATCCACAGGTAGACTATCCACATCGATTCCTGCAGTAAGTATTCCTACTTGTGAGCTCGGACCTGTCGCTTCTGCCATGTTACTTCTTGCCTTCTGATTCTGTGAGAATATAGAAACATGTGTTAATATTGTAAAGGACAAGTTAGAATCGTTTTTGTCCCCATTGCAACATTATCATGAGGTTCGGGAGAGATTAGTAGGTTAATAAGTGCTCGGTGCTTGTGTGTGTAGTTAGGAATTGGTTGGACCTAAGAACTAAGTGGAATGATGTAGTGTGAGAGTGACGTAGTTAGTAGGTGGGCATGGATTTACAACTGGGGTCTGGGGGTTTATTACAAGTTTTAGGTTTCCAAATACAGTGGATGGCTTTGGGTCTTGGTTTTGTGGAGATTCGGGAGGGTTGCATGAGTAATTCTGCTGGGAGTTGTTGTGCCATTGGGACCCATTTACGAGTGAGTCTGTGCGTGCTTCTAGGTGGTAGTGTGTTCGAGTGTATCAGACGAGAGTGGGTGGCGGTTGCTTGAGCAAGTGAACCCTGTCGTGTATGATGTGAATTGTGTGGGGATAGTTGAGCCCGTAAGCAAGCCTTAGGCACCCAAATTTGTCTGGATTGTGGGTCAGCCTTCATCGACTTCTTGGGTACCCAAATGGATTTCGCTTTCTCAATAGAGGTTTTAGGAGTCCTCTTATTAGCATCCAGTCGTTGATTACTAATAGGAAGTTGAGACCGTTGTTGCGACTTAGTTACGGTCGGCAGCTCGTCCTTCCGCACCCACATCTGTTTCATCGGCTGAGTTGTTCTGCTTCGCGTGTTCTTTTGTTGTCTCGCCTGGAGAATCTTCAGTGATTGATCTGCCCTTAGTTGCTGCCTCCTTCTGGCCTTTGGAAAAGAAGGGAGTTTCCTTGTGGTTCTGACTCCTTCTTTGAGATCTTCATTCTTCTGCATCACATAGCCTTGGACAAGAACAGCATGGTTACCTTCATGTGCACCCCTGGAGGGACCAGGAGTCCGTGTCTTTCCTAGTTCCTTGAGTGCTCCATTATTTAACTCAATTGTAATTCTAGTCTGATTCACCCATACCTGAAGAATTCCACTTCTTAGGTTTAAGTTGACTGCTTGGTCATAGATCCAGTCTTGACCCAAGACAAGAGGTTCAGTGAGGTCCTCATCTTGACACACTAGTACCTTAACTATCATTGCCTCATCATGAATATAGAGGGGAAGTTCCACCTCGCCCATGCAAGGGGTTTCCACGCCTCCCAATCCTATGAGATATGCTTCCATAGGATTGACCGTTAATTGCAACTCTTGACAGTAAGACAATTTAACAGCACTAGTGGCTGCACCTGAGTCAATCAAGGCTCTTATAGTCCTTGCACTATTTCCTTGTCCTATATCTAAGGTTATGAAAGGACGTCGATCAGTTATCCTATGTGAGCTAACACCTGAAACTTCACACATAGCCACGTGATATCCTGGATCTGCATATGCATCTGGCACAGGTTGCTCTATACCTTGTCTTCTTAATTTCATTCTCCGTATGCGCTCTAGGGCTTCTGCTTGAGCTTCTTCTCGAATTCGTTTTTCCTCCTCTTTACGTTGCTTAGCAGTATTGAGTCGACTTAGCATTTCCTCCGTGAGGGGTTCCTGATACAACTTGACTCTGCATCCGCTAATATAGTTTGGGAGAACGTCACCCTCTAAAGTGGCAAGTTGTACTGCTCCACTCGTGGAGATCCTATTGATTATCATAGGTCCGTAGCCTCTCTTCTCCAGTTTCCTTGCGTGTTGTTTCAATGTGTAGACTAAAACTAAGTCGCCTGCCTTTAAACCTTTATCCTTAACGTGGGCATCAAAGTATGCCTTCTGTCGTTTCTTAGCTGCATATATCCCTGCAGCTGCTCTCAGTCTTGTTTCTCCTAATCGTTCAAGGTCAAAAAGTCTAGAGGAGAGTTCATGACCCATCCATTCGTGCTCTTGTGCTACCTTCAATGTAGGTATCAAGAAGTCCAAGGGTAGCACCGCGTTTTGGCCAAATACCATCTGAAAGGGGGTGGCTTGGAGTACCGTTTTGTAGGCAACTCGGTATGCCCAAACAGCATGGTGTAGCTGTTTGTCCCAATCAGAGCGTTTAGTGTTCACTAATTTTGTGAGTACATTGCATAAGATCTTGTTGGTGCTTTCGGCTTGTCCATTAGCTTGAGGGTGATAGGGGGCAGACTTCTTATGAACTACCAAGAATTCTTGGAGTAGATTTTCAATCACTTCGTTCAAGAAGTGAGTGCCTCTATCACTTACAAGCTCTATAGGTAGCCCATATCTTGTGAATACATTCTCAAACAAGAATTTAGCAGTTGTTTGAGCATCGTTCTTCGTTGTGGCTTTTACCTCTACCCACTTAGTTAGATAGTCTGTTGCAACAATGATGTATTCTGCATGAGAACCCTTAGCCGGGGGATTAATAGGACCTACGAAGTCTATTCCCCACTTAGAGAATGCACGTCCACCCATCATAGGTTTCAGTGGCATCTCATCTTTGCGTATAGGATACTGAGTTCGCTGACAGACATCACACCGTTTCACATAGGTATGTGCATCCATGTGAAGGGTCGGCCACCAGAAGCCCGCAAATAGTATTGCCTTGATCATCCGATTTGGTCCAAAGTGTCCTCCTGCTACACCTTGGTGAGCAGTGTCCAAGATCTTGAGATACTCACTCTCATGGACACATAGTCTCAGGTAACCGTCTTTACCACGTTTGTATAGATTATCACCAATAAGTGAGTAATCCCGGGCTTCTTGTTCTAAACTTCTTTTCCTCGCCAGAGTCATGTCTGGAGGGAATGTTCTCGTCCCTAGGAAGGATACTAGTGGTTCACTCCAATCTGGCACAATGGACACTTGATAAAGAGTGGCATGTTCCACAGGTGGTTTAGTGCAACAGATTGGGCATTCCTTGCACATCCTTTGGACATCAGCTTCCATAGTTGGCCAATGTACTCCGAGTCTCCTTAGTGTTTGTAAAGTTCGTTGCTTTGAGTAGTGTTGCTCTAATGCACCTACATGTGCTAAATGCAACCATTTAGCGTACTCATCCTCTTCCACACAACAGGCCAAGATTCCTTGATCTGTGTGCTTGTACATGCTTCCTGCCATGATGTGGTACTTTTGGGCTTTCACAACCTCTCTATTCTGTATGTTTACTACTGGATGGTTAGGCCCGTATGTCAATACTGGTACCAATGGCTTAGCCCACTGCGGTACAACTTCCAAATTAAACAAGTAAGCATCAGGAAGGTCATCTGATACTCCTTGTGGGGCTTCTCCCGATGTGAGCCTAGAGAGATGATCTGCTCTTAAATGAGTCCTCCCTTTTCTTACCACAACCTCAAAATCATATTCCATTAGCAAGAGAAACCATCTTACTAATCTTCCTGTATTGCATGGCTTGTTTACGAGATATAACAATGCTTGATGGTCAGTAAAAAATTTAAACTTGTTTGCAAGCAAATAGTGTCTAAATTTCTTAACTGCATATACCATGCCTAAGCCTTCTCTCTCCGTAGTGGTGTAATTTCGTTCAGCTGCATTCAATTGTCTACTAGCATAGGCAATTGGAAGATCCATATTACCTTCACCAGTAGGTTGTGCAAGCACACATCCAATGGCATAATTGGATGCATCCACATGAACATGGAAAGGCTTATTCCAATCCGGTGTGGTTAAGATTGGTGCTGAACATAATCGCCGTTTAAGCTCATTGAAGGAATTCTCACATTCCTCAGTCCACTCAAAGTTTGTCAGAAGTCCGTACATGGGCTTTGCAATGACATCATACATGTGAATGAACCGGCGGTAGTAACCACAATGTCCCATGAAAGCTTGTACTTCCTTAACATTCCTTGGCCTGGGGAGCTCTGCTATGGCTCTCACTTTCTCTTCGTCAGTAGATATGCCATTCTTTGACACTATGTGTCCTAGAATCTTGCCTTGCCTGACCATAAAAACGCACTTTTCTGGGTTCAGGCAGACTTGATATTCTCTACATTTGTCAAAGATTTGTCTGAGTTCAGGAATATGGGTTTGCCTAATGTTGGAATGAGCACAAAGATCATCAACATAGACTTCTAAGTTCTTCCTCAGGAACTCCTTAAATACATGGCACCTCAGCCTCTGGAAGGTAGTTGGTGCATTGATTAGCCCAAATGGCATTACACGAAAGGCAAATATACCCCACTCTGTGGCAAAAGCTGTCTTATGCTGATCTCCTGGAGCTATGGCTACTTGATTGTAGCCCGAAAATCCATCGAGGAAGCTGTACACTTCCTTCCCTGCTACTCTTTCTAAGAGATGTTCTGTGATAGGAAGCGTATAGTTATCTCGAATTGTGGCTGCATTAACCTTCTTCAAGTTAATGCATACACGTAGCTTGCCATTCTTCTTGGGCACCACTACGATGGGGGATACCCACTCAGTGTGCTCAATTTCATAGATAAATCCAGCTTCGACCAGTCTATCTATCTCCTCTTTGATCTTAGCAGCGTAATTATCGTTATATGTATAGGGCTTTTGCTTAGAGGGTTTGGCATCTGAAGTCATGGGGATGGTGTGTGAGCATATGTCTGGGTCAACACCCTTCAAATCCTTGTAACTCCAAGCGAATACATCTTTGTATTCTCTTAGCAAGGCTATTAACGCATGCTCTTCTTCCTCTGTTAGGTCATGGCCTATGTACGTGCATCTCTCCTCTCCTTCTTCTAGGGCCACTACTATTTTCTTGGTGGTTTCTTTGTTATCATAGGCCTCTCCTGATTGTGCCTCTCGTTTAGGCATTCTTATCATGACTCTCCTGTCGTCTATCTCATACTTCTTAAAATTTTTCAGGACCTCAAACAAAGATTCTTCCTCTTCTGGTGAGACTTCTCTCTTCTTTCGTTTCTTTCCTTCTTCCTTCGGGGTCACATGTGTTGCTAATCTTACATCATTTGTAAGCTCTCCATGCCTCTAGGGTTGAAATTCTACTTCATGGAAGTATTCTTCATCTGATGCAAAAGGTGGGTCCATAATGATTGACTCTAGATCGGAGTCACTTGCATCCTCAAATGCATCAGGGCTAGGTTCGCATTCTTCTAGAACTGCCTCTCCCATGATTGGCTCTATGGAGAAGACTGAAATGTCATAGCCATCTGTTGGAACCTTGAAGTTATGAAGGACCCATGAAGCTATGAAGGCTATGGAGTACTTGGAGGCGTCCCTTGAAGCTAAGGATACTTGGAGGATTCAAAGCCTTGTGTGGCAGTCTCTCAAATTTCCCATTTTTTCCTTTAGTATACATGTTCTTCATAGGAACTCCCTCTTAGTTCTTTTTTTGAGAAAACCCATAAAAACACAACTTTACCTTTCTTTTTTGGTAGAAAGCTTCTTTTTGAATTCTTGGCTTATTTTAGAAATGGAAGCCCTTTTGGAAACGCACGAAGAGCTCTCTCTCTCTCTCTATCTCTTGAAAGATTCTCTTCTTGATTTTCCCACCCACCTTTTATTTTTAGGATATTTCAAATCAATGAAGCCTTTGGCCACTTGTATTCAACGGATTCCACCTCCCCTCTTATATAAAGAGGAGCTCATTTTGTAGAAAGGAGGTCCCTTGGCCATGGCCTTGGCCTCCATGCTAATGGAATGAAGGTTCATTTGGCTTCCACATTTCTCCTTGTGTGCTAGGCATTGATCCATGTGTGTGGGTTTGGCATTTGGGGTTGTCTTGTGTGCGAGCATTGCCCTCCCTTGTTCCTTTTGACGTTGGCCATGGTGCCATTGTTCATGGACGTGGGTGTGTGTGCGTTGTTTGCACTTCTTGCAACTCCTCTTGGAAGAGCCTCTCACTTCCATGTGAGGCGGTTAGGGTCTGTTGTTCCCCTTTTCTCAACAATTTGGCACCGTTGCCGGGGACGTCGGCCTTTAGCCGTTGGGTTTTTTCAAGCTTCCCGTGCCTACACTTTGTGGATGCACCTCACACTTGGATTGAGTTGTGGATCCGTGTGGCCTTCGGTTGGCTTAGGGTACCTCTCATTTGTTAATTTTTGATTAGTTTAGTTCAATTTTTGTTTGTTGCACAAAAACATCCCCTAACCCCCTCTTCTCTCTCTCACACTTCTACATACACATACTCACTCTGGCATCACCCTTCATTTTCTTCATTTCTTGGAATTGGTGTTTGCCTTGGGTTGAGGGATGCGTGGTACTTTCTGCTCCCTTCTCCTCCTCATTTCAATAAATAAAAAAAAGAGATATATATATATATATTGAGTTTTTATTGTGAGGAAATTTTTGAGCTAGAGTGGGTGAGCGCTCAAGACTCAAGGAATTTCGCAGTGACCTTCATTTGGCTCTTTGATTTAATCTCTGCCATCACGCATGTGATGTGTAAATGGATTCTTTAAGAACCATCATCCTCATTGTCCGTTGGGCTCGCCAAGATTCGATTCGGAGTTGATGGGAGAGTTACGTTTTATTTTACGAGGGCTGGTCTGGTTGGTGGGAGGGAGTTATTTCCTCCTCCTTTATCACACTTCTAATCATGTGGCCGGAAGGGTCTCATTCCCTCCTTTCTCGCTCCTCCTTGCAGGTGCCCGTCGAGCTTCTGTTCTGCTCCTTGCCATGGCGGAAGGGGGGAAGGATGGTTCCTCTCCCTCCTTTCCCCTCTCAAGCTAAGTCCTTACATCGCACTCTCCTTGGTGGTGCTATGCTGGACTCCATTGGTTGCTACCTGAGTCATTTCAGCTCCTCTCGACAAACCCATCAAGCTCACCGTTGCGTGTCTCTAATGCTACAATTCTGAATCCTTGTTTCTTCATAGCTGGGTCG
Source organism: Ceratopteris richardii (assembly GCA_020310875.1). Taxonomy (NCBI): domain Eukaryota; kingdom Viridiplantae; phylum Streptophyta; class Polypodiopsida; order Polypodiales; family Pteridaceae; genus Ceratopteris; species Ceratopteris richardii. The sequence continues at coordinate 202,029,868 of CM035409.1, read as the reverse complement.
AGTTCTTGTGAACTCCGCCTTTTCTCCCTGGTGCTACAGTGCGGGGTTGTGTTCCTGTGAACTTCTCTTCTCTTTCCTTCAGCTCGCGCGACCTCGCACATCGATCCTACTCCGCATCCATCCCCTCGCGGTAAAGGCACTACCATCACTACTGCTGAAGCTGAGAGAGCTTCCCCTTCTCTGTCTATCAGAGTGGGGCTCCGCCTGTAGCTGCTTGCTGTTCTCCTTCTCCCAAGTCCGAGCAACTGTAGCTGTATGAAGAATACGTTGGCTTCCCTTGCACTCATCCCTATTCTAGGTGGAGATATTCCCTACATTATGTTGAATTGATACTTCAATGGTGATTCATTGGCCATGCCTGCTGTTCTTATGGAAGAAATTACATGCCTTTCCATTATCTCGAAACGTTGAGTTGGGTGCCACACTTTTTGTCTGGCCCTTACCTTATCGGTGCCTCTTGAAGAAATCAATGTTGCATGCTAAACTCATGGTTCAGAATATACTAAGATATGTCGGTACCATCGGGAATGTGTATTCCTCAGTTTTTATTTTTGCTAAAGATGGATAATGTTTTACAAAAATCTGGAAGCTCTGTCTCACTCCAGACGTGTAGATTGTGTTCTTAACCCTCGCACGATCAGTCATTTTGTTCTGATGTTGTTGGGGCAAGATTGCCTCCTTGCTAATGACACAACTATTCTGAAACTCTTCTCATGCTATTGTTATAAAGCTTTCTGCCTTGAGCTACCCCTTGAGTGAAGATTGGGCATGACTTTCCCCATACTAATATTTGGGCTGCTCCATGCTCGAAGTGATGAACAACTATCTCAAGAAGGTTATGTCCGCTTACAGAACACAATTAAACTACTATCACTATTGGAGGCTTTAGAAGTTCATTGAAAGACTGTTTGCTTTGCTCTAATAGTACTGAAGTTGAATATGTTTTCTTGACGACTATAAAGAGATCACGATTTTTAGAAACTTGCACGGAAGACTCTCGTTGTATTTAAAGCTCCTTGGTAAACGTCTTCTTGTGAAAAGGTTTTCGGTGAATGGGGAAAGCAAGGGGATATTTTGGGATGGATTTTTCCAGGTATGCTGCTAAGTGCTGTGATTTCCCCTTATGGAAGGTGTCCACAATCAATCTATTGTGCTCGACAATGAATTTTGTTTGACATAATCTACAGGGCTTGCTGTTTCACATTCAATGGAAGAACTCTGGAGTATGTTTTGTATAATCCTGTTTTGCAGGAAATATCACTAAACCAAAAGATGCTTGCCATACCTTGAAGGAAGGAGTTGTTCCCTTTTGGGAGGTTTGCCAATGCAATATATTAGTTGTTAATATGAAGTTTCATCTTGCTTCTGATAAGGACTTTAGGGTTCATCACATTCCCACCCCATGTATGGCCCTCATAGTGTTCTATGTGCAATATTGTAGTTTACATCTGAGATAATGTGTTGTTCTTACCAATTAATGTCTGCACCATGCATTCTAAATCAATGGAAAACTCAAGGACATTTGTAGAAGGCACTCATTGAAACTTCCCCACCTCATGATTCAATGCGTTCTGTAACACCTATATGAGTTTTAAGGACATAGATGAGGAAACGAGCATCTGAATGAAAGTCGAACTACAAATCTTAAGGTTCAAGTTTCTGATGGATGGTTGACTCTTTGTCGTTGGGATTTTTTCTGCTGATCCCGTTGAAGGAAGCTACTACAAATAGAAGTGAATAATTGTCTTGTGTGTTCAATGCTCTGCTATGTATGTTTAGTAGAAAGGTAGATGATGTCATCATATGGGAATTTTTTATTTTTTACTTTTTGTCATCACAACCAATATGAACAGATACTCTGTTTGAAACCCTTCGTACAATTGCTTTCTGTTGAGGTAGTGTTCTTTGAAATGCAGTCATATTGTATGTTTGCAAGATGTTTTCAGAGCATACAGTGGTCCACTTCCCTCACATCTGAGGAGTTGGGGTGATTCTAATGATTTGATTCTCCTTGTTTGATTACCCAATCATCTATTGACTCATGATTTGTCCCATATTTCGTCCCATATTTCTACTCTAAAGATCACGTTATGATAGGTTGCAGGTAGGTGACCTCACAACGAACAAGATTCCGGATAGGATTGGTGGTAGTGTGGTATACTCTTTGGAGCACCTGAAGACCCGACTGCTTGGAAGATTTTATTACAAATGGACATAACCTCTACTTCCATAACTTGAGGAGTCTAAATCCTATGTGACAGTTATGCTATGTACTTGTATAAATGTTTTTGCTTATAAAAGTTTGCAGGATTACTATTGGTACCTCAATTAGATGTTTCTGGAATAGTTGGGTACATGATTGACCTCGTTTTCACACTTGCTTTGATCTAATTGGAGTGGTCATCTCATTTTACTTCATGACAATGAGTTAAATATATGGGACATGGATGCATAATGCTTGTACTTCAAAATGTTATTTATGACATGAGCATGTATTCTCTAAAAGATGGTTGCAGGTGACCATGCCCATAGGGGGTGAAATTTTTTCAGACCTGTTTTGAACTAAATTAAGTGTAAAGTCCCAACAAAATGAGTGAAGTAACTCCCTAGTTTTACAATGCTTATGTCAAGCATTATTTTGCAATTGCAGGCCATCACACTCAGAACTTTAGCACTCATCCTTCTCAACTCCTATAGATAACTTGCTATTGTGCTTTGCAGGCATAACTCTGGATAAGCTGTTTTGAAATTCATGAATGCTTGTAGAATAATAGGAGCCATGATGTTGCACTATTGTCTAATCCTTTTGTGGAAACATAATACTCATGCTAATCTTGCTGATATGAGCATAGTCTAAGTGATGGCAGGACCATAAAATCACCATGAACCCAACATTCAGGCTATACAATATGTCTCACACTCACTTGGGGATAGCATATTTAAGAATGAAGATATAAGGGATATATAGGTTCTTGCGATGATCTTTGCTCTTTCGCTGTACTTTTTGGATTGCAGGAACAATCATATTTTCAAGACTTCTCTCTAGAAGAAAAGTCTTGCAGAAGAGGAGGATGCCCCTGAAGTGGAAACTAAATTTGAAGTGAATGTTTATCTCATTATTAGATACAGTCTACTTGCTCCTTTTTTTATGACATTTCAGGTTTTGGAGCTCCTTGCAAGAGCTTCAACCATCCTACTTAAGATGACACAATGGGATGCATGCTAGGCTGATTGCCCCCCAAGGGGATTGTGTCCCTCAACTCTGAAGATCGAAGATTTGCAGCCCGAAGGACGGACTGAGGGCTTGTAGTGCTGCAGATTTGAAGATTGAAGATTGATGTGGTGCAGGTTCAAAGATCAATGAAGAGTATGGAGACCTGAAGACTGCAAACTGCATAATGGAAGATTTGCAGACCTAGAGCTTTTCAGAATTGAAGACTCAAGATTGATCCAGTTCACTTGTGTATGATCCTTTTCTCTTAGCTTTGTCGAGGACGACAAAGTCTAGGTGGGGGATGGTGTTGGAACCTTGAAGTTATGAAGGACCCATGAAGCTATGAAGGCTATGGAGTACTTGGAGGCGTCCCTTGAAGCTAAGGATACTTGGAGGATTCAAAGCCTTGTGTGGCAGTCTCTCAAATTTCCCATTTTTTCCTTTAGTATACATGTTCTTCATAGGAACTCCCTCTTAGTTCTTTTTTTGAGAAAACCCATAAAAACACAACTTTACCTTTCTTTTTTGGTAGAAAGCTTCTTTTTGAATTCTTGGCTTATTTTAGAAATGGAAGCCCTTTTGGAAACGCACGAAGAGCTCTCTCTCTCTCTCTATCTCTTGAAAGATTCTCTTCTTGATTTTCCCACCCACCTTTTATTTTTAGGATATTTCAAATCAATGAAGCCTTTGGCCACTTGTATTCAACGGGTTCCACCTCCCCTCTTATATAAAGAGGAGCTCATTTTGTAGAAAGGAGGTCCCTTGGCCATGGCCTTGGCCTCCATGCTAATGGAATGAAGGTTCATTTGGCTTCCACATTTCTCCTTGTGTGCTAGGCATTGATCCATGTGTGTGGGTTTGGCATTTGGGGTTGTCTTGTGTGTGAGCATTGCCCTCCCTTGTTCCTTTTGACGTTAGCCATGGTGCCATTGTTCATGGACGTGGGTGTGTGTGCGTTATTTGCACTTCTTGCAACTCCTCTTGGAAGAGCCTCTCACTTCCATGTGAGGCGGTTAGGGTCTGTTGTTCCCCTTTTCTCAACACCATCCTCATCACAGTGAGGTGTCCATTGTTCCTCATTGATGGCTACATCCATTGTTGCTAGAATTTCTGCCCAGCCATGGGGTTCAAATTCCTCATCAGGAAAGACTACAGGTGCATAGGCTGGGTCTTGAATTGATCTATGGTTTTCTTTTGCACCTATCTCTCTGGCTTTCTCTCTCTTCTCTTCTTCTACTGCTACCTTACACATCCATAAGTGGGTGTCTTCATGCATCCATGAGGATCCTGACCCTATGGAATGCACCGATTCCGTATCATCTTTGGCTCTATGGATGGGATTCCATTGGATAGGAGGTACATCTCTATGAGAGTAATCTTTAAGATTGACTTTGGTCGTAACACCTAAGTGCTGCAGGTACAAAGAATTGGTCCCACAGTCCTGTACCACTTGCAACTGTCGCATAAATGGTCTTCCCAAAATCATCTCATAGGCATGATTTTTGCTGAAGTCACATATAGCAAATGTATGCTCAAACTCGACACCACAAGTGGTGAGAGTTATTCCTTCTAGCAATCCTAAGGGTCTCTCAATATGACCATCGGCCATCTGCAATTTCATTCTCGTTGGCCTGAGTGCTGGCTTGCCCCAACGCTTCCATAGGGAAGTGGTGGCAATTGCAACTCCTGCACCTGAGTCCAAAATTGCCTTGGTGGTGTACCCCTGGTAGGTAATGGGAAGATAGGTGTTCCCTTCTTCACCTTCACACATGTCTCCTATCTTATCCAAGGGTATCTCTGGTACTGTCCTATGTGATCCTATCTTATCCAAGGGTATCTCTGGTACTGTCCTATGTGATCCTACCTGGGAACGAGGTGTTGCTATCTCGGGCACTTGATTGGCTACATGTTTCCACACTTCTGGTCTCACCTTAAGCAGCTCTTCCAAAGTGAGGTTGCACTGCACTTTGGTGTTCTTCACTACCTCTGTGTTCCTAGGTATGACTGAATCTTCGTTTCTTACCATGACTGTAGGTGCTCTCATACAGGTGGACTTTGCTTCCCATGGGCCTGTGAAATGGGGTAGTTCTTGTAAAGAATTAGACTCGAAGTCTAGTCTGTCCTGAGAGTGGGTGCTCTCCTGCTCCTCATAAATGGATGGGATGTCTTGTGGGAATTGGTCGCGTGCATCATCCACAAGTTCAATAGGAGGAGGGACTTCACTTTCTTTAGCCCATTTGTCTTCTTGAATCTCGCGTAGGAATTCTGGTGTGAACCGATTCATAGAAGAAGAGGTGTCTGGATCCGTAGAGTTAGGCACGTAGGCCTCAGGCACATAGGCTTCCTGGGTAGGAAGACCTGCTCTTTCACTAGCCTTGTCATGGTGTTGAGGGGCGGGTTCCTTTTGTGATTGTGCCATTAGATTCTCTATTCTTTCTAGGGAGGGGGGGTTGTCTGGTTCAGTGGAATTGGGCACATAAGCTTTCGATGGGGGATGGGTCATGTTTTTGCTTGCTTTATCTCTTTCTTGATTTTTTTCTTCCTTGGCAGATCTTGCAATTATGCCCTCTAACTTCTCTAGAAGTCCATCCAAGTGTAATTGCGTCTTGGCTGAGCCCGAGTAATTGAAAAGGCGACTGGCTTCAAACATAGTCTGAGCCAATGCGACCATTTTCACGCAAAGCTTGGTTCTTTATATCTCTAGGTCAGCACTAGGGTAGCACTTGTCATGATCCGTGACATTTGGCCCTTCTTGGATTCTGGCCTGATATGCTTTAAGCATCATGTCTATGTCTCAGGAGTGGGATCAGCTAATACTGATCCTGCTTGGGGTGGTGGGTGGGTTACGTGGGGTGTATTAGAGGGTGGAGGGATGGAGGGTGATGGGGATGGTAGCGGTGGGAATGTGTGAGAGTGCGGTTGAGATGTGATCTCTATGATTTTGGCCTTGGTTTCTCGTAGACTTCCCTCAAGTTCACTCATCTTCTTTGCCCATTGCCTTTTCATACGTTCACGGCTATCTCTCCAAGCTCTTGTTCTCTTCTTATTTTGGTTCTGAGTATCGCTAGCGTCTGGGCTCTTTTCCTTGCTTACCCCTTGGTTTTGCTGCACTGCTTGAGCTCTAGTGACTACCTGTACGGGTGCAGTGGAAGTGACACTTCCTGTGGAATCTACCACTAACCCAATAACATTAATCGGAGTGATTTTTGGCATATTGCTGGGATTCTTGGGACAATCTCGTAAGAGATGTTCCTTTCCGCACTCCTGGCAAAAGCCTTGGATCGTCACTGATTGGGGTTGTGTAGGCACAGGCATGGGGCAATCACGTATGAGGTGATCACCCTGGCATCTGAAGCAAGGTCCTCTAGGAAAAGGGGGTCGTATCTGCCTAGGTTGAGGTCTAGAGTTGGGGTTTGTGTACATGACGTTTGTGTAATCTGACTCCCAACTAGGTTCAGTTGGCTCTTCACTATAGTAAGACTCACCATGCTCAGGAGACTGCATGTAGTAGGCCTGGGGGCTATCAACATGTGTAGAATCAAAGCTATGGTCACTCGGGTCACTTTCAGAAAGCAATGATGTTACAGGGACTATAGCTCTATTCAGGTTCTCTTCTGCAGCTGCATATTTTACTGGGATCACATTAGTAGGAGCAGGTGGTTGTTGTGCTAACACAGGCTGAGGCCTTTAGTGGTTTTGGTATGGTTGCTGATACGGTTGTTGTGGCCTGCCATATGGCTGTGGACGGTACGGGTTCTGGTATCTTCCCTGTTGAGGGTATGGATGAGGGTAGGGTTGCCTAACCGCCTGCTTGTTGTATGGGCAATCTTGCGCGGTGTGATTGGTGTACCTCCGTTCTATGGTGCAGTACTGGCTACTAGGATTAACTTGGGGTTGAGCCATAATGAGACAGACATTCGCCATGTGGTCGCCACCACAAGTATAGCATCTTTTCACAGGGGCAAACCTTGGGATTTGTTTGTTAGTGAAACCTAACTTCTGAGCTACTTTCTCTACTAGTTCCTCAATTGATGTGGATTGCGTGGAAGAGAGGTTAGAGGCACTATCCGCATCTTTGTATATCTTGGAAAGCTCTAACTCCTCCCCTAGGTTATCCTCGATGTCAATGCACATGCGCACACACTCTTCTATGGTCCTAGGGTCCTTCAAGTACACATAAGATCTCAATTTAGTACTTAGCAATCCATCCAGGAATAAAGCCACTTGCTTAGCTGGTGTGGGTAGCTCCGAGACAGGGCATCTTTCTAAGTATTGCCTAAATCTTCTTCCTGCAAGTCTCACGGTTTCTTGAGGGGTTTGCTTGAAGCTGTGAATCAGCGAGGAGGTATTATGCCTTATGCCACTCTTAGAGAATTCAATAATGAAAGCCTCTAAGAGTTGGTCTATGCTCCTGAACTGTCTCTCATTTAGTGGCTGAAACCATGTCAGGGCAGTGTTCCTAAGGGTCAGACCAAAGGCATTGTACTGCGTGAGTAGATCCTCCACTTGTTCAGCTCTCAGGACTTGCCTAAACTCAGCCACATGATCGTATGGATCTCCAATGCCATCGAAGTAGTTCTTCATGGACTTAACTAGCTGAGTCGGTCTCAAAGTCCTTGTGTGCTCTCTAGGTCGTGGTAGAGGGAACTCATCCGCATTTCTTTGATTCCTGTGAGCTCTAAGTATCTCAGGTTCTACTCTATTTGTTTCCGTCCTCGTTCTTTCTCTGCCCACTGGGTTGGCAAAGCTTACTTCTGGTCTATCTCTACTTCTGTCTCTTTGCATTCCATGAGCTTGGGATGTTCCAGCACCAGGGTGACCATAGGATACATTCGATCTTGGTTGGGGGAAAACGAATTCACCCTTCCAAGTGTAAGCATGCCTATCATTTTCTGTCACCACAAAGATCCTCTCCGAAGCGTGATCTAAGTAGGTCACTCTACCTAGGCTATCAGGATCCTTAAACTCATAGATCATGATTGTTCCTATATCAATTGGCCGATCAGGTTTGTACCTCCAAAAGGCTTTGTCAGTCTCTCGATTGAGGAGCAAATCTATGCTCTTATTATCCTGGGGAATCCACTCCGGTATGATAATCCTAGTGAGAACCGATTTACCTCGAGGGGTTCTAGGTTCTGCACCCATGTTTCCTTGCTCCAGGTCACCTAAGTCTGCTTCTGGGATCACATTTCCAAATTCGTCCGTCCTATCTGGGTGACTGGTGACTACGTATATGGTTCCTTCTTTGTCCAAGTATGCTCCGTTTTCGAACTTGACAGCTGGGTGCTCTAGTCCAATGGATTGATCAGGATTCTTAATCTGTACCACAGATCTTCCTAGGCCGTCCTCATAGATGCTGGCACCTAATCGGTTGGTCCTAAGGTATTCCAACTACGTTTTGTAAGGGCCTTCTACCCTGTGCAAGTAAGGCACTCCTGAACTTCCTGTAGGTCTCTCCATACCTTGAGACATCTCTGATTCACTGGTATCCGAGCTAGGGTAATGCGAGTGGTGACTCAACTGCTGGGCCCAAGACCTCGCAGTATGATTGACACTAGCCTCTGAAGACCTAAGGCTTTGTCTCTCCCTTATTAGATGTCGCCCTGATCTAAGGTTCATAAGCCTAGCTGAATAGCCCAATTTTGCCCAAGTACAACCTCGTTGTAGAGTCCTTTTGTATCAGTTACTTGATTCTTTTTAGTTGATTCCTGTTGTTAAAATTCTTGTCTGATATCACGTCGTAAGGTATATTTGAGTGTAGTTTCGCACTTACAGTTGATCGTTCCACGTTAAGTTCTTTTCCTTTAAAGTTCTCGACAGTACAAAGATTATGCCCTTAGCTTGAGCTTGAAAGTTTAGGTATGCTTCAACTTGATAATTGCCTATCGTCGCCCTGACTTACTCCTACTTCTAATCGTTCTTAGCCTAAGCTAGGAATTGACGAAGGGGAGTTGAGAGTATTCCGACCTTTCTTGCTGATCCTTGCTCTTTAGTGCTCGAGAAGTTGATTCTCAAGCTTGCACAAAACCCTTGCTTGGACGCTCTCAATTGCTTCTCAATAGACCTACATCAGTCCCAAGATTAGCTCCAAGTTGACCTTTCAATTGACAGACAATTTATTTCAGACACTTTTTTAATGACCCTTGTTCCCCCTTTTGTATTGCTAAAAATTTTCTCTAGGGCTCCCTTGGTGTTCCTACCCCTCAGTGTGCCAAATTCCAAATATCCTATCTCAAAATCAACGCATTATTCTTATAAAAAATAGTTGAGGGTGCGTAGTATATGCCACGAGCTTTCCGACAAGCCCTAGAGCTCAAAAAATGGATTTCGTATGAAAAAGTTATAACCATTCAGGGTTTAGGGGGTTAAACAGACAAACAGAACCTTTCAGGAGTTTTAATGCATTTTTCTAAGGCCTTTGCAAGTGTGTGAGTATTTGAGAGTGCAAATATGCCCAAAACCTAAATTTCCAAAAAATTTACCCCTTAATTTTTGCCGAAAATGTCTGTCTATCGCGATAGACGGTGTCTGTCGCGATAGACACAAACTATCGTGGGGGGCTGTCTGACGCGATAGACGGTGTCTGTCGCGATAGACGGTGTCTGTCGCGATAGAGTGGTCTGTCGCGATAGACGGTGTCTGTCGCGATACAGTGGTCTGTCGTGATAGACGGTGTCTGTCGCGATAGAGTGGTCTGTCGCGATAGAGTGGTCTGTCGCGATAGACGATGTCTATCGCGATAGACGGTGTCTGTCGCGATAGACGGTGTCTGTCGCGATAGAGTGGTCTATCGCGATAGACGGTGTCTGTCGCGATAGAGTGGTCTGTCGCGATAGACGGTGTCTGTCGCGATAGACGGTGTCTGTCGCCTGTCGTGATTTGGTCTGTCGTGATAGACGGTGTCTGTCGCGATAGACTAGATCTGTCGTGGAATTTTGGTATGTCGCGATAGACAGATGTCTGTCGCGATAGACGGGGTCTATCGTGGGTCTCTGTCTGTCGCGATAGACGGTGTCTGTCGCGATAGACTAAAAAAACACAAATTTTTGAGAAACTTCTAGTGATTTGGAGTGCTCTAATGGTGTAGGTTACCGTGCCAAACACGCATTCACAAAATATTAAGTTTTTCTGTCTGTCGCGACAGACAGAGGTCGTCGTCCCGGGACCTGTGTAGAGTCTGTCGTACCTGCGCACACTGCTGGAGAAGGTGGTACAACTAGTTCCTGCAACAAAAGCTCAAAAACACACCAAAAACAGATAGCATGCAAGCTCTCTCTCGCTCTCTCTCACAATGAAATGAGGGAAATGAGGTGGGGAGTGTAATATGACCAAAAAACTGAAATTTTTTGTGGAGATGGAGATGGAGGTGGGAGATGGTGGGGATGATGATGGTGATGATGGTGATGCAAAAGTAAGGAAAAAATGAAGAAAAATAAAGAGAAGGAAGGATATTACCTATAACTCCAATGTCTCAACTCGACATCTTACCATCACACGCTCGTCCTCGAGGCTCTCTCCCCGGCAACGGCGCCAAATTTGGTGTCACTCAAGCACAATGGTGAGTACCAACGTGAGAAGATTCACCTCATGATTGTCAATCCGTGGAGACGTGAGGACTAGTATGAAGACTATGAGCAAGTGAAGGCACAAGTGTGTGAGTGAGAAGCACACAAGCATGCACACACATACACACACACGCGCACACAAGGCAAGAACAAGGAGAGGAACAATGGAGTTCTTTGCATTAGTCAAAAAGTCTCTTACATAAGCTCAATTCACAAACAATCTAACCCCAAAAATGAGCTCTCTAGCTCTTTTTATAGTTTTCTAACTAGCTTTGGTCTTGTCCAGACCTAGTGTCCGGCCTAGTTAAAAATTAGGTTCTAGAGCCTATTTGAGGGCTCAAACAGAGTCTAAAAATTATGAAAATTGATATGTCGCTAGTTCTAATACTCCTCAAGCTCGAGGACTCCTTGGCTTGCACAAAATGGAGTCTATTCTACCAAAAACGGAATTTACAATGTTTGTGTAGTGATTAAAATCACTTGAGTTGTAAATGGTCCATGGAAAAAACTGATTTGGCCTTGTTCCCGTATTGTGCATGACTCCTTTGTTGCTTTGTATGCCAACAATATGCTGCACACATAACAGCCTCAAGCCTGAAACTATGTGGTAAAGCCTCACTCTTGACCATACACCTTGCCATCTCCATGAGTGACCTATTCTTTCGTTTAGCAACTCCATTCTATTGAGGTGTATATGGCACTGTACAATGCTGTTTTATCCCACGTTCAGCAAGAAATGCATTAAAGTTAGAAGACATATATCCCCCCCCTATCAGAACTGAGGGTGCCCATTTTACATGTTGATAGATTTTCAACTAAGACTAGAAACTGTTTGAAGCACATAAACACTTCGGACTTTGCCCTCAAAGGATATACCCATGCATGCCTGGAAAAATCATCAATGAAAGTCACGAAGTAAAGATAGTTCCCAAAAGAAGGTGTCTACATAGGACCATAGACATCACTATGTACAAGCTGCAATTTTTGAGTAGCCCAAACTGAACCATCTTTTGGAAAGGAAGAATGCTACATTTCGCCCAAAATACAACTTTCATGTACATGTTTATCGGGTGCCTCAAGTTTGGGCAAAGAGGACAACATTTCAGATTTCTGTAGGCATAGCATACTAGCAAAATTCAGATGACCAAAGCGTGCATGCCAAAGCTTTGCATCTGACATAGCCTGAGAATCATGTACTGCACATGCCAAATCATTTAGAGATCTTTCATAGTCTATGAGCTTATACAGCGCATGACATAAAATGCTAGAAGCAATGATGATGTCGCCATTTGATAGATCATGAACTATACATCTATCATCAACAAATTTCACAACCAAGCCAATCTTGGCTAATGGAAAAATTGATAACATATTTTTCTTGATCCGTGGTATAAAGAAACCATTTGACAAAGTGAAAGAGCTACCATCAGTAGTAGTCAAAATGATCTTACTAACTCCCATAACAAGATAGGAGGAGTTCTTCATGCATGTAACAATATTCCCTATAGGGGCAGGCTCGAGTGAAGAGAAGAAACTGCACTACAAGGTACCAAAGTACCAAACATCTGAGTCTACTATAGACATGCACTACTCATGAGAAGATGGGTCAAAACTACAATCAGTGGTAAATGCCCATTCTTCTTCTTGCACAAGATTAGAAGACTCAATTTTCGGTGTAGAGGCCTCTGCAACAACCATTTCGGCCTCTTTCTTCTTTGCCTCTTTAGCAGCCAGTTTTGGAAAGCTCTTGATGACATGATCATTTGCTTTACAGTATTTGCAAAACAATTTCTAATTTTCTGATTTCTTCTCATCTTTGTCTTCCTTCTTTGAATGTGCAGCATTTGCAAATTTTTGCTTACTAGTAGAAGAGCTCCATTTATCTTTGCCCTTTTGACTAGCCAAGAAAGCTTGATCTACAACATGCATAATAGACTTGTTCTGCCTAGACAAGTCTTCCTGCAATAGAACAAAGACTAACTCCTCAAATGACAAGGCATTTGGATTGCCTTTCATCATCAAATGAAGAGTAGAAGCAAAACTCTGATACGAGTCAAGAAGACCATTTAGAACGGTCTGCACAAGTGAGCTATTTGGTATAACTTCATCAACAGAAATCAATTTCAGCGGAACCCTCAACCTATGATAAGGCAATGGGAGATCTTAACTGGAAGAAGGCTAGTTAAAAGAAACACAGATGGATCAGTTTGCAACTACAAGGCAAGATTAGTTGCCAAAGGATGCTCACAAATTCATGGTATATACTATGAGGAAACATTCTCACCAGTTGCAAAGATGACTACAATCAGAACATTGATAAGTGTAGCTGCTATGAAAAATGCATTCTTAAATGGTTGGATAAGTGAAGAGGCATACATGTCACAACCACTAGGTTTTGAAAACCGTAATCATATATCTTATGTTTGTAGACTTAAGAAAGCATTGTATGGATTGAAACAAGCTCCTAGAGCTTGGAATTATAGGTTGGTTACATACCTTCAAGATCAAGGGTTCAAATCTAGCAACTCAGATCCTTCTCTATTCATCAAAAGGGATCATAATGAGGTTATCTATGTATATATGTAGATGATGTTATTGTGATGGGTGATGATCTAAATGACATTCAAAGGATCAAGAGACACATGCAAGAGGAGTTCAAAATCAGTGACTTAGGTGAGCTCACATATTTCCTAGGTATGCAAGTGATTTATATACATGACAAGATGTATCTAACTAAGAGGATATACATTCAAGAGCTACTTCTCAAGCTCAAAATGGAGAACACAAAGCCTGTAGGTACAGTTTTGGAATTGAACCATAAACTAAGTGTTTATGAAGATGAGCAAATTGATGATCCTAAAGAGTATCTAAGCTTAGCTGGTAGCTTGATATATGCTACTCACACAAGATCAAACATGTCATATATTGTGGTAGTGCTTAGTCAGTTCATGCAATCACGTAGAAGGTCACACAAGGACACTTGATGAAGATATTTATTATCCTTAGTAGTCAGATTTGGAAATTAAAATCTATCCAGATGCATTGGGTAGAAGGAAAAGATGATAGAAGAAGTAGCTCTAGATACTTAGCATTTTCAGGCTCAAAATTGGTGTCATGGAGTTCCAAGAAGAAACCAAAAGCTGCTTTATCTTCAGATGAAACACAATATAGAGGTCTAACTTTTGCAACTCAAGAAGCAATACGGCTCAAGGAGCTGCACTCTGATTTGGGACTTGTAAGTTCCAAACCTCACTTACTTGGAGATAATGTAAGTTCCATGCGAGTCTAGCTGCAAATCCAATTTTCCATGACAGGACCAAGCACATAGAAGTCCATTAACAATTTTTAAGAGAGAAGCTTATGGCAAAGGAAATTGAAATTTCATTTGTTCCTATTAAGAAGTAAATAGTAATCATGATGACAAAGGCACTTGATGGGATAAAACTTTGTAGATTCAAAGTTATGGTAGATATTCAACCTATCAGAGAATGAAGACTCAATCTTCATCAAATCCATCATTTGATGCTATGGCACAATCTATCCATATATGTACCTTGAAGAATAACACTTATGTGTAGATTAGTTCTTTGTATTATTTGGTTGACCACTTATGATCATTCCTTGTAAGGTTCAAGATATTTACCTTTGTAAAAGAAAGAGTAAAAGGGCTAAAATCCATGAGATACAAGTGGTTGAGATTGATTCTCAATCAATCAATCATGAAGTAGATATGACTTCAACTTTCTCTTTTCTTAGATTGTTGGAAAAGATTCCAATCAATCTAAACTACCAAACCCGCCTAAAGTTTTGAATTCAAATTCATGAAGAAGAGGCTTTCTCATATCCTCAAGAGTCTATATAAAGACTCCAAAACATTTGTACATTAATTAGAGTGTTAATTTGACAATACATATACTCTTTGATCATTGCTTGGTGTCACTTCTATTCTCTACTCCTTCTTCCTCAGACTCAGTCACCTTGCAAAGATTGCGGCTCTCTCTAAAAAGCTCCAAATCATGTGTTTAAGCATTCATTAGAAAGTTATAACGCTCTAGTTTATGTATACAAATTTGCAAGCGATTTGGTTCATTAATTTCAGAGAAATCTGAGTTTTATAGTCTCGGAGCATTGTCTACACATCCCTGAAAAATTAGGATGACATCTAATCAGTGTTAAAGGTGATTTCCCTTTCATTGGTTGATATAAATTAGGGCTTTTATGCATTTTAGCAAGCCAACCCTATTTATGAATTTAACTTAAGAGGAATGTTTCCAATTGTAGTTGTGCTGGTTGCGCTCAATACTTGAAGTCATAATTTCCATCCATTTTTAGAAGGTTTTGTGAGCTACTCAAGGTGCAAGTTATCTGTTTTGCATCAACTTGTGCTTGTTGATGTTTTGAAGTACCTATTGCGTTTTATTGCACCAACCACAAGCCTACAAGGTCTAATTTACATATCAAAAGAGCTAGGGCTGGTGCTATGCTAGTTTGTTGGACCAACTTCACCACTTGACAACTCAACTTTCCAAGCCTCCCCAAGCTTCTCCAACTTCTTTCACATCTCTAGGTATCAATGGTGCATGGGCCTAGTAACTAGGTGGGATTCTTATCCTTGACAAGACTTTGAGAAATCTTGATTTACTTGACTTTGATTCGGAAAACTAGAAGTCTACTTTTCCCAAACATCTAACTTGGATGTTTGTACTATGGTTCACTCTCAGCTAACATTTACTTGCTTTTTCACTATACTAGAGGGCTACTTTGTCCTCATGGCCTTGGAAATCATATGTAGAATGTAGGGAAAAGTTTTCCATTTACTTTTGTTCAACCTTAGTTGAACTTGAACAAGTGGAATCGGAAATCAAAATTGTCCAACTTAGGACACTTTTAAATGAAAATTGTCCAACTTAGGACACTTTTCTTAAAATATTTAGCTTCACATTCTTGGGAGTTATCAATATTATGAGAAAACCATAACGTGTCTTTTCTAGAATGTACTGAACTCTATGAAATTCATTAGAAATTATACTATGTAACTTGAAGCAAACTCAAATGAATAAATAAACTTAGCCTTCACATCACTTGAAGATTGAATGGTTCTTATACAGAACATCTATCTGGGATGTAATTTAGTTATTTGGTTCTAATCCGCTAACTGTGTGCTTTTGTGAAAAGAATCAGATACTCTATTTGAGTCAAATCCAAAGATTTTGAAAGCAGAGAGAAATAACTAAAACTCTATAAAACCAATTCAAGCGTCAAAGATACTTGAATGTGTTATGAGTCAAACTCTAGCTGACTCGAGAATTTAACTTTTCATAGATCTCTTTCAACAAAGTATTGAAGCATTTCATCCATCTTCAAGAGAGATTTACTTGATTCTCAATAGTATTATAGAGTAAAGCTAAACATAACCACAAGCTATGAGTGTGGTATCAAACATCAATGTGTCAACCTACTAAGGTTCTATTGATGATATTTTTACTCAGAATAAGTCTTTACTAAGTTGATTCCTTTATTCAATCTTTATGATTGCTTACTAGCAATGCAATTCTTACGCATTACTAGAGTACCTTTTCACTTAAACTCTTTAAAATTATTTTGAGGTTTTAAGGCAGTACCTCTAACTTGATTTAAGAGGTTCTAATTCCTTCACAAGATTGTTTGGCGATCTCATGCTTTGCCTTTGAAACTTGAAAACATTTTGATACAACATCCATTCTTCTTGTTTAGGGTTCTCAAAAAGAAAACCATTTATAATTCCAAGTTATTGCATTTATCAAATTCAAGTACTATTGGTTATACTCAACAAAATTGTAGTGATAAGAGCTTTTAACTTTTTATCTTTAGATTCCTTTCTTACTGAAGCTTTAAGTATCTACCATACACTCTTGTTTTGTTGTGCATACAAATAAAGTAGTCTGCAGGGAATCTTGTAAAAGATCATTGGATTGTGTCTATGGATATCTAAATCCCTTATCCTCAAGGAGTGAGGATCTGAATCTTGCTGATGAATATAGTTGGTTGAAGATTTTAATAGCTTTAGCTACTCAAAACTCCTATGCAAACATAAAATTTCTCAATGCATCAGGAAAGAAACAAACACACATGAGAAAGAGGTGGTGAAGTTCATGCATAGCTAGTTCTAGAACAAGATGATGAAATTCCCTTGGTCTTCATGAAAAGTCATGAGGAAGTTGATGGGGCCATCAAGATCTTCATGAGAGCTTTCCTAATGAGGAAGATGATGAGCCATCAAGGTCACCATCAAAGCTTGGATAGGGCTCTGATACCAATGTAATGAACTATAGAAGATTTGAACACACAACCTCCTATCTAGGAGTGTGATGGGCTAACCACTTGCCCCAAACATCATGGTTCATGATTAATTCCTAATTCTCCTTCTTAGGGTATAGTTCAATCTTCCCGTGCATGTGAAAGTGTAGCTCAATCATCTCCTACCTATCACTTTATTAAAAACTTCACCCCTTACTTGATCATTTTCCTCAATGACCTACTCATGTATCCCTCTAGCCTCAGTGTCTAGTTTGAAATCCCTTGGTATGCTTGAATATATGTCTTCAACCTCATAGATTTTCTTGAACCTTGTTTGCGACCTTGGTGTCTTGAACCCTGTTCTCAACCTTAGTAACTTGAAGCTCGTTCTCACCCATGTTCATTATCTTGAACCTCATTCTTACCCATGTTCGTGTTGAAAATGTGAACTATGCAAGCTTTAGGTGGATAAAGGGGTCAAAAGACCTTAACATGGACAAAATTCACGCCTTAAAATAACTAAGGGTGGTCTCAAGCTCATGCAAGGTAGTTTTAAGGTGATAGAAAAGTTATAAAGAGGCATCCAAAAGCTATAAAAGAAGGTGAAGAGTCATCAAATGCATGGAAGTCTTTTAGGTCATTGAAGATGAAGAGACATATACTCAAGGAGGCTCAAGAAGAGAGTCATCCAAGGCTCACGGATCTCAAACACAGCTGTCCAATCTAGGAAAAATGTAGAGGAGGGTGTTACATGCACAAAGGATGAGTAAGGAGGAGCTATCAAGCCCACATCCTGTTAGTATAGGATCAATGTTTACCCCTCATGATTGTATGCACATTTTGTCAGGCCCCCATTATGAGGAGAAGCCAAGAGTGCATTACCCAATTGATGAAAATCCCATGAAGGTCATATTGGACCATGTGAGGTATTGTAAGAAAAGGGAGTTACCAGGGTCGGTTCAACCATTTAAATTTAGTAGGTCGGTTCAACCGGTCTAAGCCATGTATGGCAATTACGCGGGCGATGGCCGCCCACGCTCTACCGCCCATGTATAGCCATCCACGGAAGGCCACCCATGATCCTATATATACATAACTTCTGCACTACCTGAGATATCGAATTGAGCTAGCATACCTCTACCTTGTATCTCCCTATCTAGAGTTGTCTAGATCACCATTTAAGCTCTACCTTGAGAGCGCACGGGTGGACAATGCCATCATCTTTGTACTTGCTCCTAGTAGAAAAATTGTTGAGATTCTCCTATATCTGTTATCTTCTCTGCTACTGCTCCTGTTTTATATTGCGTAACTATTGTCTTACATGGTATCAGAGCCATAAGGTTTGAATAGCTTGAGAAGTATCACTATTTTAGCCTACTAGCAGACTAGCATATCAGTAGATTATTCGAGTGATTACATGATGGCTTCATCGTCGAACACTGGTCTTGGTGCTTCAGCTAATGTTAATGCTGCACCTATTCGAATTCGACCACCTGCATTCACTGAAGGGAAGCTGGATAAAACCAACTATACACTCTGGAAGTTCAAAATTTTTGCAATTTTGGAATCCTATGCATTACTTGACACTATCATGGGACCGATGGGATTGGATCTAGAGCCTATACTAGTTGAAGATCCAGCAAATTCAAGATTGATGATTCAGCCAGATCTAGATCTTCTACGAGCTTGGAAGAGGCGGAATGCTGATGCATTATGTGCAATTGTCACTAGTGTAAGTGATTCTGTGCTTACTTTAGTTCAACATACTACTAAAGCACATGAGGCTTGGGGCATATTGACTCGACAATATGAGACTAAGAACTACACTAGGATACAGAATTTAGAAAATCAATTGGCAAATAAAAAGCATTCTGATTCGCAAAAGGCTGAAGGTTTTATCAAACGGATAAAACATCTTCAAGAACAATTGGCTGCAGTTGTTGTTATAACACCAGAAGAGTTGGCTCGAAGATGTGTACGTGTTCTTCCAGCAAAGTATGATGGATTAGTAACAGCCCTTTACACTCAGGTAAGACCAACTCCCCTCATATTTGAAGAGTTTTGTGCTATGCTTTTAGAAGAAGAGATGCGGTTGAGGAATCGGCAAAGTACAAGTGATGCTGCATTTTCAGCAAATGCAAAAGGTAAAGGCTCTTATGATGTATCAAAGAAGAAGCCAAAGAAGAAAAAGTTCACGAGAAGTTGCTTCTATTTTGAAAAGAAAGGCCATGTGTGGAAGGGGAATCAAGCAAGAAAAGAAGAAGAAGAAGATCAAAGTAAAAAACGACTTTATAAAGAATGAAGATCATAACACTGAAAACCCACCCTCTGCCCAAAGCCCCGCAAGGGCACGCATCAGGCAACAACGCGAATCATCTAGGTCTTGAGAATTGGAATTAAAGATCAATCAGAACTAGGACATTTCATGGGAAGGACGGACCAGGGCCAGGAACTATACATGAAGAAGTGCAAGACAATAATTGGCAGGTAGTAATCCTTTCGCTGATAGCGTGTGTTGTCAACAAAGTAAACAGGCTCAGAACAATACAACAGGGTCAGATGTGTGCAACTAGGACAAATCAGAAGACCAAAAGCTAGAAAGAGGTGACTAAGAACAGCACATTCCTAGTCACTGGTGGTGCCCGTGGCAGCCCGACTGAATACAACAACCCAGATATGTGATATAAGGAATACCAAGGGGCAAAACAGAAGCAAAGGACATACCTCGGATAAGATAACCAGTTGTCTGATAGTCCTTAGCATTTCTTTGACCACTAGGTGCGTGTATTCAGAAGACTTAAGCAAGCAGCCGACGAGAAGCTAAAGCTTGTCCACGGACGACAGATGCAAAGAGGGGGAGAATGTTGCAGAGCAGAGAAGCACAAAAGAAGAGCCCCAAAATTTTCAAATTGATGGGCATATTTTTCTTCTTCAAAGTCCTAGAGAATTCCCTCAAGCCATGTAAATGCACTAGAGGAGTCCTCTAGTTGCATAATCCCAATTTGTTGTAAAATATCCCTTGTAAATTAGTAGGAAATTCACTTTTTTGGAATAAAGTGCTGGTCTCTTGTGTGAAAAGACCAAACTTAGGCACATGTATATAAGTCACTTTGTGACTCTTGGTAGAGAGATTTTGCCATTGTGAAGAAGGAGCTCTCCAAAATTTCGAATTTGCCTCTTTCTTGCAGATTTCCATCTTCTCTTTGATCTTGTATGTGTGTGTAAGACTGTTGTCTACCCCTCCTCACTGTTTTTGAGCTACTGTAGTGTGTGTGTGAGCTTGTAGGAGTTGTGACGTGATTATGGGTGTTTTTTGCCATTCACTATTTTGATCATAACTTGAAGCAGACTTGTCAGAATCGAGTGGAACCACTTCATCTAGATATGTCTTGTTGAGAGCTTCGAAATGAGTACCCTATTGACTATATTCGGAGCTTGGAGCTGGGAGAAATCCTTGATTTTCTGAAAACTATTGTAAGAGGTATTGCGGTAGACACTTTCAGTCATTAGTGTGTTTGAGAGGTGGATTAGTCTTTTCTCATACATATCAACTGAACCACTTCATTTTCCATCATGTGTGCACATGTCCTCATACACTTGGTTAGGTCGTTCGATCGGATTGACATTTAAATGTGTGTTAATTTCCCACTATACGCACTTGTGTTGCAATAGAGGTACAGTCTCATTGGCACGAGTCCTTGAGTCTTCTTGACTTGAGTACACATGTTTTTGGTGTCGTTGCCAGGGAGCACTCAGCCAAGGTGCCTTCGTGATGGTTATAGATCGAGTGTGATAGAATCGTACTTGTAGAAGTGAACTCGTTCCATGGCAAGTAGTCAATCACTTCAGCACTTGTTACTTCACATCCCCAAGGTGTGTGTAATGACTTTTTAGGTTTAGGGTTAGTAGGAAGGGAGAGAAGGAGGAGTTAGGGTTAGGTGAGAAGGAGAGGAGAAGTGAAGAGAAGTGAAGTAGGAGTAGGCCAAGACCACTAAAAAAGCCCAAAAATTTGCCCAAAATTAGTAGTGTTCAGTTTCTGTCACAAAAAGTATAAAAACCAAAAAATTTGACTCATTTGACACTTCACTGTGTTCTGGTATCGCCTGCGAGCAGCGACCGGTATCACGTGTGAAGTATCGTGCAATTCAGGCCTTTAAAACTAGAACTTGAGCTCAAGGTGCAAGCTAGACAGTACTAAGGTAAGATTCCACAAAGTATTTTGAACAAAAACACACTAAAAGTGCACAAATGCGTGATTAAATGCATGTGCGGTACCGTGGGGGGGGGGAAGACAGTTGATTTTTGAGCTTCAGTGAGAGGGACAGTGGGTTAGGAGTGAAGAGGTGTGTGAAAAGAGCCAGGGGGTGCTAAATTTTTTGATTTGTGAGGTATTTTGGCTTGAGTATCGCGATCGATCGAGTTTTGGTATCGCGATACCAAAATTCCCTTCTATCGCGATACTCGCCGAAGTATCGTATCGTCGGGTACCAGTCTTGGTATCGCGATACCACTTTGGTATCATATCGCCAAGTTGGTATCGCGATCACACTTTACCTAGTAGTATCGTATCGTTGCCTACTGTGGTATCGTATCGTCCATAGGCCAGTTTCATATCGCGATACCATTTTCAGTATATAGCTTATGTGGAGGAGATCACCCCACACACATGTGTGTGTGAGGAGGGACCGGTGCACATCAAACATACCCATACAACAGACAACACCAACAAGGAACTGCTTTGTACTGCCACATAGAACAAAAGTACACTAATCACACCACTGAAAATTGTCCATTAAATAGACAGGCACGACCATTCCAACCACCACAGTATCGACCATATGGATATCCACCTAGAGAGCAAGGCAGAGAGATGCCCAGATACAATCCCTATCCAACACCAGTAGGAGTATAAAAACCATATGAACAGGCACCGTATCCACCACCACAACCAGTGCTAGGGCCACAACTGTCTCAACCTCAACAGGTAGTACCTGTGAAGTATGCCCATCCCGAAGAGAATTTGGAGAGAGCCATAGTGCCAGCATCATCTACAATCAATGAGGAATCAGCGAACCCTGGATATGAGCTGCCACCAGGAGATTACTACCCATATGAAGCAGTTCATATAAGGCAACAAAAAGGGAAATAACCAGAACAGGAACAAGAGAGCGATAAAGCCATAAGTCCTAAAGTTCAGGTAGTGGAAGATTCTGAGGATCCACGCGAGAGTACCCAGAACACCAAAGCACAAAAATGGAAGGAAAGAAGAGAAAAACTCAAAAGTAAATGGGCAAAAGATTAGAGTCAAAAAGGTAAAAAACAAACCCAAAACAAAAGGGAACATAAAGAACAAAGGATCCGAGAGGAGATCCCGGTGTCACCACTTATCCAAGAGAAAGAGAAACCAGGATCAATTCTAGCTGACCCGAAACCAGACGACTTAGACATGTGGCTGAAAGCTTACCAAGCTAGAATTAAGACTGAGCCCGAATATAGAGCAACAAGAAAAACTTTACCCACAACGGGAGCTGGAAAAGGAAAGACTAGCGATATGTAGGAAGCTTATAGAGGTGGCACAAGCAACCCTAGAAAAGACTATCCCAGTTCTGCCAGAGACAAGGATAACAGATGATCAATACGAAGAATGTGTCCAATCCAAAGGTAAAGAACTTAGAAGGAAGGAAGACATAGATGAACAAATGAAAATTCAAGATGAACGTGTGTCAATAATACCGGACTTAGAGGCAGAATGGCCGAAGGAATTATGGAATAGACTTCGAGAAGAACAATGGGGTATCGAAGCCTCCTTTTGAGGAAATAGATGTGGAAGTTTATCAACCAAATACCAACCTGGAGGAAGTATATGAGGAAGTATCAAGACTCGATAGGAAGAGAGAGGAAACCCTGAGTATTTCCACCTTACCTAATTACATGGAGAATACGAAAAGGAGTCTATAATAATACGAGCACCCACAGTACATAGGAAAGAAAAAAGAAACTCAGAAAAAAATTCGCACAATCTAACGGAACTAAAGAAAACAAAAGTACAATGCAAATTGACTATGGAAGAGTTACTTCAACTTAAACCACAATTATGGAGACAATTAGCGAGCCAATTAGAATTAGGGCAAGAAAAGGAAGGAAAGGGAAAAGAGTACACATCTAAAATACAAATCCCAGTGGATAAAGTGGGAGAGTTTAATGAAGGTGACGAAGGCAATACCTGTCTGCCTGTCACTTACAATGGGTACATGACCAAGGCTATACTAGACACGGGAGCCGGGGTAGGAATCGCCACCAAGGAGATTTGGGAGAAATGGGGGAAACCTGCCTTACGACCCACACGCATGAAGCTCCAATTAGCGGATGGCCATGTGGGGAAACCCTTAGGAATATTGGAAAGAATCAAATTAACCACCTGTGGAGTAGAATTTGAACACACATTAGCCATTTGTAAGTTCGAAAAAGCCAAGAACTACGAAATGATATTAGGGAAACCCTTTATGAGACAAATGCGGGTAATGCAAGACTGGGGAAGAGATTCATTGTACCTACAACATCAAGGAAATACAACCAAGATAAACTTGCATATGTTTGCTTATCGAGATTTCCCTCCACTGCAGTGGAATCCCATACACAAGGAGGAAGAACCTATCCATGCATAGTGCTGGATTGAGCGATCAATCTTGGATGCACGAGGATGCTCAGTTATGGATGTGCAAAGAGGCCAAGAAGGAGGAGAATAAAAGACAAATGTGGCCAATAGGACATCCTAACTACCGACCAGTGAAGGACCCAGGGTACATGCCTCAAATCTTTCCAGATGAGACCTTTGAACCGCATGGATGGATGGAAATTCTAGCAACCTTAGATGTGTGCGTGAATGAGGAAGTTTTGACAATGAACGAGTGCATAGATGAGGAAGGTTATGATGTAAATCTTTATATGGTTTTCCTTCAAGAAGTAGATGAAGGGGAAATCGTGGAAAAAGAATGGAAAGAGGAATATGAGAGTATAGAAATGGAGCCAGAATTCGATTCCAAAGAAAGCTACCTGGACACCATTCGAAATAGAGAGAAACAGGAACCTACCAAGATCTTAGCAATAGAAACTACTCCCATGGTACCAAAGCAAGCAGAAGACATGAGTAAAATAGGACCTGATCCAGATTCGTTTGAAGTTCCTGAACATTTTAAAAGATATGAGGTAGAAGAAAGAAAGGTAGCCATTCAAATGCCTAAACGAGAGGCTAGAGATGGAGAAGCATACGACAACAAAGAACAAACAAAAAAAATTGTAGTAACAGTGGAAGACGGAGAAGAGCGATGCACCTACATAGGCAAAGATGTATCAGAGGAGGAGGAAGAAGAACTCATACAGCTGATCCAAGAATTTCGAGACGTGTTCGCATGGACATATAAGGATCTTAAGGGTGTAGAACCCAATATTTGTTCTCATCGAATACCAATGACTGCAGATCCAAAACCCTCAAAACAATGCCCTTATACGTATAATGAGGTGTATGCAGCAAAAATTAAGGAAGAAATTGACAAGTTACTAGCTGCAGGGCTCATATATGAGATAGAACACACCAAGTGGGTATTGCCTTTAGTAGTTGTGCCTAAGAAAAATGGAAAATTGAGGGTGTGCATTAACTTGAAAAAGGTCAATGCAGCCACCATACGTGATAGCTACCCATTACCCATTACGGACCATCTATTGGAAAGAGTAGCAGGAAAGGAAGTCTATAGCTTCTTAGATGGATTCGCCGGATACAACCAAGTAGCTATTGCTACTGAGGATCAACATAAGACCACCTTTGCAACCGAATGGGGAGTCTATGCTTTCAGAGTGATGCCTTTTGGACTCACTAATGCACCTGCTACATTCCAACAATTTATGTGTCATGTTTTCAAGGAATTCCTGAAAAAGAGCATGGAAGTGTATATAGATGATCTATGTACATACTCGAATAAAAAACAAGATCACATTCCCGAGTTGAGAAAAATATTTAATAAATGCCGCCAGTATCGAGTCTGCCTAAACCCAGAAAAATGCGTCTTCATGGTGAGACGAGGGAAGATCTTAGGACACATAGCCTCAAGAAATGGAATATCCACGGATGAGGACAAGATCAAGGTCATCTTAGAGCTTCCTAGACCAAAGAATGCGAAAGAGGTACAAGCCTTTATGGGACATTGTGGATATTACCATCGGTTTATTCACATGTATGCCATAATAGCCAAACCCCTGTATGGCCTCTTAACTCAATTCACTTGGACAGAAGAGTGCGAGAAAGCATTCAATGAATTAATAAAGAGGCTTAGCACGGCCCCAATTCTGAAAACGCCCAATTGGAACAAGCCGTTTCATATTCACATTGATGCTTCTAATTATGCAATCGGATGTATCTTAGCCCAACCGGCTGATGAAGGAAAGCTAGATCACCCAATCGCCTATGCAAGTAGACAACTGAATCAAGCTGAAAGGAATTATACAACTACCGAGCGAGAAGGATTAGGAATGGGCTATGCAGTTAAGAAATTTAGACACTATCTGTTAGCCAAAAAATTTAAGTTCTTTATAGACCATCAGGCCCTATTGTACTTAGTTAATAAACCTTGTAACACAGGCAGATTAGTAAGATGGTTCTTGCTGTTAATGGAGTTCGACTTCGAAGTGGTAGTAAAAAAAAGGAAATACGCATGTAAGAGCAGACCACCTTTCTAGGTTAACCCACGGAGAACCGCCAAGTAGAGTACCCGATGATCTGCCAGATACTTACTTGTTCAATCTGGAAGTATGTCCAAAGTGGGCAGAGAAATTAATTCCTATACTCACCCATGGCCCACAACACTCAATCAATAAGAATAGCAAAAAGGAAATTCTTCAATCAAGAAATTTGCACATTATTGCTGGAAGTGTGTACTATAAGGAACCCAATGGAGTGTTGCTAAGATGTGTCAAGGAGGATGAACAAAAGAAACTAATTGAGCAAGCACATGTGAACAAATGGAGAACACACCAAGGGACTTATGGAACCATTTGGGAGTTAAAAAGATTAGGAGTGTACTGGCCTGACATGCCCAAGGATGTCCATGACTACGTGAGTAATTGTGCAGAATGCCAGGAGACAATCCCGGAGGATCATGTGTCCATACCTTTTCAACCATAGCACCCAATTGGAGTAAAACATTGGTTAAATTCCTAAAGAGCAAAGAGCATGAGGAAGGAATAAGTTCACCTAGAAGACGATCCCTAGAAGAAATGAGCAAGGATTATGTACTTGTGGGTAAACAATTGTTTAGGAGAGGAAAGGATAACCAATTGCGATTATGCATGCATGAAGGAGAGTATCTACCCATATTAGAGATGGCACATGCAGGTGCTGCGGGAGGTCATTTTTCAGCTGAGAGAACTGTCAAAATGATCCTCTTCGCCGGCTTGTGGTGGCCAACTCTACATATGGATGCGGAGACTTATGTACGAAGCTGTGAAACGTGCCAAAGGGCTAAATACCCAATTCGGAGAGATGACATGCGATTAAGACCTATGGTGTGTGCGAGAGCATTTTCCAAATGGGGTATCGACTTCATAGGACCCATCAACCCACCAGCCAAAGGATCACATGCTGAGTACATCATAGTAGCCACAGACTATTTGACCAAATGGGTAGAAGAAAAAGCTACGAAAAAGAACGATGCTCAAACCACTGCTAAATTCCTTTTTAAGAATATATTCACCCATTTCGGATTACCAATTGAAATTGTGAGTGACCGAGGAACACACTTCCTTAATGAAGTAATAGAATCCCTAATGAATGAATTTTTAGTGATTCACAAAAAATCAGCCCCATACCATCCCCAAGCCAATGGTCAAGCGGAAAGTTCCAACAAGGTGTTATGTACTGTATTGACAAAGATTGTCAATAATGGGAGGTCGGATTGGGACAAACAATTGCATCATGCAATTTGGGCCTTCCGAGTAGCATACAAGACTGCCATTGGAACTACCCCATTCAATTTAGTGTACGGGCAGAATGCAATTCTACCGATTGATTTTTTAATCCCAACCTTGAGAGTATCCCAATAGTATGAGTGGAACGGACATGAATTATCCCAACAACTAGACCAAATCGAGAAGTTACATGAAACTAGGTTACAAGCAGTAGCAGGAATTTACGTAGCCAAAAGAAGACAAAAGGCATATTATGATGCACATATAAAAGACAAAGGACTTAAAGAGGGAGACTTAGTCTTGGTATACACCTTAAAGCAACATGCCAAGAAGTTACAAAAACGCGGATATGGACCTATGATCATCAATAAAATCTCTACTAGTGGAGCAGTTAATCTAGCCACTCTAGATGGAGACATTCTTCCTAACTACATAAGTGGATGCAGAGTCAAACGGTTCATGGAGCCATTGACGGATCAAATGCTAGAACGTTTAGTAGGTGCTCAAAATAGGAAGAAAGAGGAAGAACGGATTAGAGAGGAGGCCCGACAAGAAGCCCTAGAACATATTAAGAAACGGAAAGAATGGATAAGACAACGAGATGAACGCTATCTACAAGGAGAAGAGCCTATCCCTATGGCCAACTACCAAGTCCATGACTCGGACACTACTAAGTCATACATGTCACAGCCTTACTTGAACCTAGGGATCGGCAAGACATAATACAAATTGATAGATGCATTGATAGACTCAGGAGCATGACTTAGTTGCATACGTAATACGGTAATAAAACATCTGCAAATAATTATGAGTCCCACAAAAGCCCAATTAAGAGGAATTGGAGGTCAAACCCTAGAATGCATTGGAACAGCGATAGTGTCTCTCCACCTAGGAAATTCTTCCATGGAACAACGAGTATTAGTGTGCAGAGACGAGGATTTAATAGAAGATTTGATCCTAGGACAAGATTGGATCATTGAGAATGAAGTCAATATCAACCTAGCTCAAGGATACATTTTAGCCAAGATAGGGCACAAGGAAATTTTCAGTCTATTAGGAAATAAGCCTTTATTCCAACCCACCACAATCGAGAGTTCAAGGAGATGCACGGAAAAGCTACTGAAACATGATCCCAGTTCCACCATTTCAGAAACCAAGCTAGAAGAAGTAGAAAGTTCAAACCCTCAAATCCCCAAAGAAGAAGGAAAATCACTCCATTCAGTGGAACAGCAGCCAGACACTAAGGAAATTGACACTCATGCTGCTTCTCACCCAGACAAAGGACCAGCAATATGGAATCCAACACTCAGATACTTATGTCAAAGAACGGCCAAATACCAATGGGTACGTAAAGATCAGAAGGAGAAAGGGCAGACACCAACATCAACTCATAAGGAGAAAATAGAACTGAAGAAGTCAGCTTCACCGAAGTCCAAACCAAAAGGACTCTTGTAAGTATGGCTCCCCAAGCCCTTGATTGAAGCTCAGAGAGCACGACATCAGATATGGATCCCCAAGAAGATAATACAGGCAGCCAAGCTGGAGATAAGCACTCAGGAGGAAGCATTACGGCGGAAAAGGCAAGTGACGAAGCCAAAACACAGTCATCCGAGAAACAAAAAGGGAAACACCTTTGTCCCTAGGACTTTAGAGGAAACAAAACAAACAAAGAAAGTCCAAGGAATCAAAGGAAGAAATCGACCTATTCAAGCGCCCATGAAATGGATTTGGAAACCCAAGGGACTGCAAGGGATGGACCATCAAAACAATGGATACGCCACTTGCACTCATGAAGCAACGGATGCACCTAAAGTATGCATAGTAGGGCCACATTACAAGGCCACGCATTTGGCACAGGATGTACCTGATAGAATTAGTGGTGCACATTCTCCAATGGAGATTAGATCATAGCTTCAACTCTCTTAGGAATGGACATGCTATGTACATAAATAAATGCTTCGGCTATACTAACGCTTGTTTTTCTTTCAGGATAAGAAATAAAAAGATGTGGTAAGAGATCTCACTTATAGAACCATGGGAAACAGAGTGATGGAACGACAATAATCACTACAATGCACTACACAACGTCATGCTTTCCTTTGAAGCTAATGCACTTTTCCTTACAAGTGCAAATGGCCTCTGAAGACTCTGAAGCAACAACTCAGGAGGAGGTACTGGAATTTCCTCCTCAAAGTATCACCAAGGCAAAGGGACACTGGTTTCGAGAAGATCAACCAGCAGGGGAGTATCTCTTCTTGGCGACGATCAAAATTATGGATACCGACCATCAATTTCTAATCATGTCCCAGGATTTTCGAGTACTACATGAACTCCCATCTATCGGAGACACTATGAAGAAAGTGGGCATACATAAATATTTTGAATTGCCAATCTATAAGCCCGACTTTCAAAGATGCACACAAGTCATGAATACCCTACAGCCAGCACTGCATGATCCCTTGGTGCCCGAGGCTAGAGTGATGGATAAAATAGGTGAATGGGTAGTCATCCAATTTACGCATGACTTGATTAAAGAAGCCTTTGGATGGGAAAAGGATGGAACTACCGTGGTAAAAGAAGAAAGCCGAGGTGCAAAGACCAGGACATTTACAGACATCAACCGGGTAGACATAGAGGAGGAAGTAAGGCTTATTCACCAACACTTCTGCTTCCCGAATATGCATAGGTACACGGCCCCTCAAAAGATTATTGTTCAAATACTCTCACATGCCACTAAGCAGATTGGAAATCAAATTAATCTGACTCCGTACATCCAAGAAAGATTATTTGAAGCAAAAAAGCAATGGAATAATAAAAAGTTCCTCAATGGCAGTGTGGCCCTGACAATACTGATCTACCACGCTTTAGGCATTCGAGAGCACCTGCAAGAAATGCCATCATCAACGGCCCTGGCAAAGTATGCCAAAGTTGCCACTGTTCCTAAAAAGAAAAGAGGAGTCAAGATTGTAGAAGAAGCAGAAACTAGCTCTCAACCTAGAATGAGAGGCACAAAGAGACTAAGGGAAGTCAAGCAAATGGAAGAGGAAGCTCCAGCCACGAAAAGGACACATGTACTGCCGAAAACAACAATTGAAGAGCAAAGGCTGATTACAGAGGAAGACTTAAATAGGGCCCTGGAAGAGACGCACCAATATACGGAAGGACAAGTCAATTTATCGGTGCAAGGCCACGATTATCAACAGACCCAACAAGAAACGGAAGCGAAAAGAAAACTCACCAAAGTCCATCGGTACAGGGAAATAGGGCTGGACAATTCAAGCTCATCCTCAGATGCACAAGAAGAACCAGACAACTCACTATTAAATGTGGATATCCAAAGTGAGTCAAAGGATGATGGACAATGGGTAGAGGTGAATGAAGTTAACTACAATGAAGAAGCAGAAGGCCTAAAGACGGATGACCACACTACGCATACTAATAAGAACACCACAAGTCAAGAAGTAGACCAGGAAGGTATGCATGTGATAAAACTTAATGAGACTTCCACTATTCGTATCAAGGAGGCCACACCACCTCGCGAAATGTCCATAAAGATACCAAAGAAAGAGCCTCAGGAAGAGAAACTAGAAGACGAAGAACCCTTCACACCAATAAGAGTTGTGGCTGAACCCTCCCCCACGGATGTCACATTTCAAGGGAGCGCCACAAAAGCTATTGATTTGGATTAACAAGAAAAAGCACACAACATACAATTACAAATTAGACAACCACACAACAAAACCATCCACGTGGAGCAGGGAAAAGATGTGCAATCTGGTGAAGCTCCAAGCATACCTAGGACGTGGTGAAATGTCGACATAGCTCAACTCAAGCCAGTAGTACAAGACATGATCAGAACCGCAGTAGACACACAACAACTAATGCTTGAGGCTGATGAAGACTATGATCAAGCAATGCAGGACAAGCACGAGATTCAAGAAAAGAGTAATAATCTTTCAGCAGAATTGAATTTAGAAAGAGAGCACCTCAGCAACAAAGAGAAAGAAGTCGAAGAAGCCAAAAAGCAGTGCAATGAGTTAATGACCAAAAACGAAAGATTAAAAGCACAACTGCAAGAAGTATAGACAAAATACGAAGCTAGTGAGACTGAGAAGGCACGAATGGCTGCTCGGAGCAAAATACTGGAATCACAGATCAAACTATACGTGGAGGAAGCACAAAACTTAAGGAATGGAAAGTAAGAACTCATGACCGCCCTTCTCAGTGATCAGCCAATAAATGTTCAAGAAAGACTAGAAAAAGATATCGAAGAATTGGAGACAAAGATAGCTAAGTATGAAGATCAGCTCAAGAAGGAGCAACTCACCATTGCCGAATGGGAAAAGAGGTATATGGATGACACACCTGCCCTACGAACTAAATGGAAAAAAGCTGAAAATCGTTATCTCCTGCAATGTAAAGAAGACACCGATCATTTAGATATAGTTGCTAAAGAACTTCTTAAACACAAGGATACTATTGCACAGGCTACTGCAGAAATAAAGCAGAAAGATGAATTGATCAAACAGCTTCAAGAACAATTGGCGTAGCAATCAATTGAGGGGACACCAGTAATTCAAAAATCCACAGAGGCTACTGTGGAGACTAAGGTACGTCCTCTCTCTCCCCCCTCACATCATTCATCGATAAGGGAGGAACAGGAGGTTCACATTGAACATAACACTCGGGAAATTGCAGAATTAAGCCGACCGGAAAGGGCACTACTGGTGTCCCAGCTTACGACTGAATTTGAAGATCAAATCATCACAATAATGAAGGAAGCTAAGATAGAAAGCAAAAACTTGGACCAAATTTTGAAGCCTTTCAGTGTACCCTATGGACTACTTAAAGAACAAACGCGACACTATATAACCACTACGACAAATAAAGATTCAGACCACAATCTCCACTTCAGACATGATACATTCAAGTATACCCAAGAAGAATTTGAGAAGGCGGATCCTATATGGAGAAGAAAGCTTTTGGAAAAGAATCCTACACTGTGGGTATAGTGGGAAGCATCACCTTATGTGCTTCAGGTAAACCCATCTTTTTGTGCAGTACCCCGTCGAAGAGCTTGGACGCAATTTTGGGATGGTCAGCGCTAGGGAAATATCAATAATCAGTGGCTCAACTATCCGTTGTTACCTAGTCCTCCACACAAATACTTATCGACTAAGGAATATATGGTAAAAACTATGGAATTTTGGATTGCAAGATATGCTACAGTTTTTGGATTTAGCAGTTAAAATGACAAATAAGATATTCAGCATGCTACTTACAGTAATCAAAGTCTTCCAGCATACAAAATATACTTTTTTAAATTTCATGGGCATTACGCAGGGATCCGAAGCACTCATTTTTTATCTATCTACTATTCCAAGCCTCCTAACACTTATGGCATATTATTCTTGAATTATGTTTTTGCCATCAACGTATATGCAAACTTTCGAAGAAGCATTTTTCGCCGGCTTCTTCAAAATAGATTCAAAAATTTTTGTAAAAATGACTTCGAACCTTAATGCATGTCTAGTCGCTTATGAGACGAGTTTTTTTTTTGGATCATCGGCAAGCACCAGAGGATGGGGTAAAGTCAACACAATGGAAGGAATTTATGATATGTCACGCTAATCTTCTGAACCAACGAGAGCAAGCAGCCATACACACCTATACACGTCGCCACAAAAAGCCTGTCGGGGACGACAGAGTTCAGGAGGAGGGACGTGTGGAAGGGGAATCAAGCAAGAAAAGAAGAAGAAGAAGATCAAAGTAAAAAACGACTCAATAAAGAATCAAGATCATAACACCGAAAACCCACCCTCTGCCCAAAGCCCCGTAGGGGCACGCATCAAGCAACAACGCGAATCATCCAGGTCCTGAGAATTGGAATTAAAGATCAATCAGAACCAAGACATTTCATGGGAAGGACGGACCAGGGCCATGAACTATACATGAAGAAGTGCAAGACAATAATTGGCACGTAGTAATCCTTCTGCTGATAGCATGCGTTGTCAACAAAGTAAACAGGCTCAGAACAATACAACAGGGTCAGATGTGTGCAACCAGGACAAATCAGAAGACCAAAAGCTAGAAAGAGGTGACTAAGAACAACAGATTCCTAGTCACTGGTGGCGTGCGTGGCAGCCCGACTGAATACAATAACCCAGATATGTGATATAAGGAATACCAAGGGGCAAAACAGAAGCAAAGGACATACCTCGGATAAGATAACCAATTTTTTGATAGTCCTTAGCGTTTCTTCGACCACTGGGTGCGTGTATTCAGAAGACTTAAGCAAGTAGTCGACGAGAAGCTAAAGCCTGTCAAGGGATGACAAAGGCAAAGAGGGGGAGAGTGTTGCAGAGCAGAGAAGCACAAAAGAAGAGCCCCAAAATTTTCGAATTGATGGGCATATTTTTCTTCTTCAAAGTCCTAGAGAATTCCCTCAAGCCATGTAAATGCACTAGAGGAGTCCTCTAGTTGCATAATCCCAATTTGTTGTAAAATATCTCCTGTAAATTAGTAGGAAATTCACTTTTTTGGAATAAAGTGTTGGTCTCTTGTGTGAAAAGACCAAACTTAGGGCACATCTATATAAGTCACTTTGTGACTCTTGGTAGAGACTTTTTGCCATTGTGAAGAAGGAGCTCTCCAAAATTTTGAATTTGCCTCTTTCTTGCAGATTTCCATCTTCTCTTTGATCTTGTATGTGTGTGTAATGCTTGGAATGTGTGTGTAAGAGTGTTGTCTACCCCTCCCCACTGTTTTTGAGCTACTGTAGTGTGTGTCTGAGCTTCTAGGAGTTGTGGCGTGAGTGTGGGTGTTTTTCTCCATTCACTATTTTGGTCATAACTTGAAGTAGAGTTGTCAAAATCGAGTGAAACTACTTCTAGTAGCTGCGTCTTGTCAAGAGCTTCGATATGAGTACCCTATTGACTATATTCGGAGCTTGGAGCTGGGAGAAATCCTTGATTTTCTGAAAACTGCTGTAAGAGGTATCGCGGCAGACACTTTCAGTCATTAGTGTGTTTGAGAGGTGGATTAGTCTTTTCTCATACATATCAACTGAACCACTTCATTTTCCATCATGTGTGCACATGTCCTCATACACTTGGTTAGGTCGTTCGATCGGATTGACATTTAAATGTGTGTTAATTTCCCACTATACGCACTTGTGTTGCAATAGAGGTACAGTCTCACTGGCACGAGTCCTTGAGTCTTCTTGACTTGAGTACACACCATGCCATCAAGGATTGCAGAAAGAAGCAAGTTGATGAACGGAATGGGACTGTAAAATCATCGTGGAAGAACAAAGAGTCTGCAAAGAACAGAGAGCTGGAACTTTGGGTAGCTATTGAAGAGGTATGTTCATCTTCTCAAGCTCGTGTTGATGAACCATGGATTTTAGATAATGGAGCTTCTCGCCATGTGACCAGTAAAAAGGATTGGTATAGTTCCCTAGTGCCTCTACAGGAATCCATCAATGTAGTGGTGGGAAATGACTCCAAGTGTCCAGCCGAAGGAACTGGAACCATCTCTTTTATCACTTCTCTAGGTGTTGAGAAAAAGTTATCCGATGTTCTCTATGTACCTACACTTAAAAGAAATTTGTTGTCAGTTTCTGCAATAACAAATCGTGGACTCGAAGTTCACTTCAATAAGAGTGGTGCAGAAATCATGGATTCATCAGGTAATGTTGTAGGTAAAGGCATACGAAGAGATAACTTTTATGAGTTAAGTGCTTTAACTGCTACAAAAGATAAAGATGTAAGTAGGTTATGGCACCAACAATTTGGGCATCTCGGATTTGCAGTTTTGAAGGAGATGCAAAGAACAGGGATGGTTGCACATTTGCCTGTATTTTCAGAGTTGCAGGAACCTTGTGAAGCTTGTATGATGGGCAAGCAACAACGAAAGGCATTTCCAAGAGAGACCAGCAATCAATCTCAAGCTCCTCTAGAGTTGGTACATGCTGATCTCTACGGTAAAATGTCTACACCTGCTTTAAGAGGATCTTTCTACTTTTTGCTGTTAGTCGATGATTATAGTAGAAAGATGTGGGTTTATTTCATTTGAGAGAAGGCTGATGCTTTTGAAAAATTTAAAACGTGGCACAACTATGTGGAAAATGAATCAGGAAGGAAACTGAAGAAATTCAGAACAGAAAGAGGAGGTGAATTATTGTCAATAGAATTCAACAATTACTGTAAGGAGCATGGTGTGAAAAGACAACTTACCATAGCTCATACACCTCAACAAAATGGCATTGTTGAGCGTAGGAACATGACAATAGTTGAAATGGCTCGTTGTATGTTAAAGGCTCAAGACATGCCTAATTCATTCTGGGCAGAAGCATACAACAGTCTACATCCTCAATCAAAGCTACATAAAAGCACTCAAGGGGATGACTCCTCAAGAAGCATATTCTGGTAAAACGCCTTCAGTTTTTCATTCCAAAATTTTTGGTCGTTTCTGTTATGCACATATTCCTGATTCAACAAGGTCAAAGTTGGATTCAAAAAGCAAAAAGTGTGTCTTCCTAGGATATAGTGAAGATTCTAAAGCATACAGGTTGTGGGATCCTAAGGCAAGGAAGATTTTTGTCAGCCGAGATGTGGTGTTTGATGAACGACCACACTTAGTAGAAGATAAAGGTAAATCTACTGTCTCATCAAATGGAGAAATATCCCACCTTGTGCCTATCAAAAGACAGGTTAAAGTTGAGGAGGAGGAAACATCTGATGGAGAAATTTCCTCAATAAAAATCCAACTAGTTGTAGCTGCACAGCGTAAGCCACTACCAAAGTGGGCACAACAGCTCTTTGATGATCACAATCCACATGTAGATGTACCAGAATCATCCTCGGAAGGATTACAAAGATCAAAGAGAATAGAGGAGCAAAGAAGAGCCTCAGAACACATTGTTAACATGGCTCTAATGGCAGATATCATGGGCTCGATAAAGGAACCTACCACCATTGAAGAAGCCCTTGATGATCCAAGTTGGAGAGCGGCAATGCAGTCAGAGTATGATAGTATACTAAAAAATGATACATCGGATCTAGTCAACTTGCTGCCAAAGAAGAAGGTAATAGGTACTAAATGGATTTGGAAAGCTAAGTATAAAGCATATGGTGTTGATGTAAATCACAAGCCTACACATTTGGCTTGGAAGTTATCATGAAGACTCTACATACATGAAGAACCATAGGAACATATGCTAGTGATTACTTACCACTTTACCTCATTGTAAAAGTCAATTTGACTTAGAATCTTTTGTAATCACCTACCCAAATGATTCGTGGAAAAGGTAGTTCACTTGATTGAGAGAATATCTCCAAGTTTTTAGAAGCTTGATTAGAGGGAGCCAAGAATTTGAATTTGAATTCAAATTCTTACACATTTCACATAAAAGGTGAACATGAAAAGTCCTGAGGAGAGATATCACTCCCGAGCTTCATTCTACTGTCATTGAGTGTGTGTGAGGACTACTCCATAGCCTACACCTCTCTACACCATTAGGCAATGCTAGTCATGCCAATGGAATTGTACACAAGTGTTAATTTATAGATACATTTATATTTTTCATCTCTGTATTCTCTGCTAGTCTACTCCAAAGTCTGTCAACTTGTCAAGGGCATATCTCAGTCAATACTCCACCAAATTTAGTGATTCAAAGCGTGTTGGATTCAACGCAAAGTCATCTACATGCTGACAAAGTTTGAAGTGATTTCATTCAGCCAATTCAGAGAAATCGTCGTCGAGGTGCTCACTGGTCTATCTCTGCTACAGTCCTAAAAAGTCGGGGGTATACCAAATCTTGCTAAATTAATTTCTCTTAGCATAGTTCATTATTTTACATCATTCCACTTGCAAATGGTAGCTTACTAAGCTAATTGAATACCCCTAGAAGGAATTTTATCAATTGCTACTGTGCTAGTCACACTGAGCAAAACATTGAGCAGGTGTCAAGACCAAAATAGAAGGTTTTCTTGACTTTGTGACTTCCAAAGTTATTTGTTTTGATTCAATCATTGCAGAGTTCATTTCCAAAGGACATAGGCCATTTCTTGGTGTCATTGGAAAGCTAAGGAAGTCTACTAATCAAGTCTGAAGCTAAAGAGGGCTGGTACAAAGCAGGTTTTAGCAGTACCTACTCAATCTCTTGGATCACCCATCCATCTTTCCCAACAGTGGTATTAGAGCAAATAAGGTAAAATGGGAGATGGTTTTCCTTCATTTATTGAAAAATTGGACAGGAACAATTATCAAGCTTGGTCTCTAAGGATGAAGACCTACTTACAAGGAAGGAGTCTCTATGGATACATCTCAGGAGATGAGGAATTGCCCTCATTCAAAGCAAGAGGTTTGCCAACCAAGGAGGAACAAGAAAAACTCAACACATGGTGTGCAAGGGATGCATTGGCAAGGTCTTATTTACTCAACTCTATATCTGACTTTCTTTTACCTCATATCAGAAATTGTAAGACTTCCCAAGAGGCTTAGGAGACCTTTTCATCATATTTTTCCTCCAATACAAGGGCTAGGAAAAATCAGTTGTGGATTGAATTCACAACACTAAGAAAGCAACCTAAGCAAGCTATTTCAGAATTTGTGACCAAGATCAAAGATGTTGCAGATCAGTTAGCAAGCATAGGAGAAGAGATTGAAGAAGAACAAATTGTAAGGCAGGTAATCAATGGAATCAAGGCTGATGACAAGTGGGAAAGCTTCACCACTGCAATGGATCTCTACATGGACATGCACACTCTAGACCTTACAACTCTCATGGGACAACTATTTACACATGAAGCAAAGCTTACCAAGAGTGGAGATACATCCAAAGGTAACAACTCTTCTGCCCTATACACTGATAAGAAATCCAAGGATAAAGGCAAGAGTAAAAAGGTGGAAGATGAAGGCTCTACCTCCCAAGCCAACTATGCAGGGAGAGGTAGATCTTCAAGAGGAAGGGGCAGAGGAGGTAAGCAAGGTAGGGGGAGAACCTATAACTCATCACCATGTAACATTTGTGGTTTATCAAATCACACCACAGATGAGTGTTACAGGAATTACAAAAATCAGAGAGGGAGAGGCTACCAAAGAGGTGGATACTCTCAATCTAGAGGAAGGTTCAACCATCACCAAGGCCACAACAACAATTACAACAACAACTACAACAACAATTACAATGGCAACTACCAAGGATGATTCAAAACTAGAAGGGACTACAACAACTACAGAGAAGAGCAGGATGACTCTCTTCTGATCATGAACATGACTTCAAAGACAGGTACAAATGATGATCACTTATTTTATATTGATTTAGGGTGTTCAAATCATGTGGCTGGTAATGTTGCACTACTCTCTGATCTTGAGGAACCAAAAGGTAAACACCAAGTCCAAAGAGGTGATGATACAAAGCATTCTGTAGTTAAAGTTGGAAATGTGAAGACTTGTGATGGTAATCATAATTTGTTAAGCAGGGTACTCTATGTACCAACCATTACAAAGAACTTAATGAGTGTTGGTCAGATTGTAGAGAAAGGTTTGCAGGTCAGATTCAATCAATATGGAGCATTTGTGGAGGACCCAAGACATGGATTCAAAAGGATAGCTAAAGGAGAAAAATCAGTTAGACTTTTCACTTTTGAGTTGGAAGATACAAAGAACATTGCATTATACAGTTCTAAAGATCAAACACTTTCAGAGCTTGAGATTTGGCACAAGAGATTAGGGCACATAGGAGAAAGGACCTTGAAGCAAATGTGCAGGGACCAATGTGTGCTTGGGATACCTAATGTATCCAAGCAACATATGATTTACAAGTGTGGTGCTTGTCAATTTGGTAAGTCTCACAGGTTACCCTTCTCCAAGAAAGGATATATGCATGAAGACTATCTAGAGCTTGTACACACAGATGTATGGGGACCTAGCAAAGACCCCTCAGTTTCAGGTTCAAGGTACTATGTGTCTTTTATTGATGATTATAGCAGATGGAGTGTATTATACTTTATGAAGCACAAGGATGAGGTATTTAATTGTTTTAAGAAATATCTTGCATTATTTGAAAATCAGACAGGAAGGAATTTGAAGAGGCTAAGGTCAGATGGAGGAGATGAATACTTCTCCAATGAATTTGAGGACTTCTTGCAGGACAGGGGCATCAAAAGAGAAATAACCACAAGGTACTCTCCTGAAGAGAATGGGGTAGCTGAAAGAAGAAATAGGTTAATTGTTGAGACAGCTAGATCTATGCTTATTGAGAAGAAATTACCTAACTATCTATGGGCAGAGAGTGTTTCTACTGCCACCTATCTCATAAACAGGTTACCATCAAAGTCACTTGATGGTATGACACCATATGAAGCATGGCATGGTAAGAGACCATCATTGGATCACTGCAAAATTTTTGCATGTGTAGCATATGTACACATTCCTTCACAGGTAAGAGGAAAGCTAGATCCAAAGGCTGAAAAATGTATTTTCATTGGATATGATTTAAATAAAAAAGGTTACAAGTTTTATAACCCTACCAACAAGGGATTTATGGTAAGCAGAGATGTGATCTTTGATGAGATTGATTCTTGGTATGAGAATGAATGCAGGAAGGTCAAACTACCCTATGATTTCGAAGAAGAATTTCCAAAACTTACAAAGGAGGAACCTACTCAGGATGTAGACTCAAGTTCAGATGATGAAGACACTATCAACCTTGAAGAGTTCAAGGCATGGAAGTCCAAAGGCAAAATGAAGATGAAGGAGCTTGAGGACATACCAGAATCTTCAACTCAATCAATCAGAAGGTCTCAAAGAGAAAGCAAAAAACCTATCAGATATGGGTATGATACATCTCTTGTTACTAAATATTCAATTTATCTTGCAAAGGATTTGTCAAATGAAGCACCAGGTTCATATGAAGAAGCAATCACCAAATCAGAATGGAAAGAAGCTATGGATGAGGAGATTGAAGCACTCAAGGAGAGTGATACATGGGAGTTAGTACGCAAGAAGGACTCCATGAAGGTAATAGGATCCAGATGGATCTATAAATTGAAAAGAAATTCTGATGGCACAATTAACACGTACAAGGCCAGATTAGTAGCCAAGGGTTTTGCACAAACCCAAGGCATTGACTATGAAGAGACATTTTCTCCTGTGGCCAAGATGCCAACAATCAGAGTGTTGGTTAGTGTGGCTGCATCAAAGAATTGGAACATGTACCAATTGGATGTCAAGAATGCTTTCTTGAATGGATGGATTTCAGAAGAGGTTTATATGTCACAACCTCCTGGCTATGAAGACCCTAAGAAGGTAACTTATGTTTGCAAATTAAAGAAGGCTTTATATGGATTGAAGCAGGCACCTAGGGCATGGAATTACAGGCTAACTACATACCTCCAAGACCAAGGTTTTGTCATGAGTAAGGCTGACACTTCTCTGTTCATTAAGAGAAGTAATTCAGAGGTAATCTATCTTTGTGTTTATGTTGATGACATCATCATTATAGGCAATGATGTCAATGGAATCAGAAGCATCGAAAGCCAGATGATGAAGGAATTCAAGATCAATTATCTTGGATTATTGAAATATTTCTTAGGACTTGAATTAGTCTACACTAATTCAGGGATATACATTACTCAGAAGAAGTATGTACAAGACATGTTGAAGAAATTTCACTTGCAAGATGCTAAAGCAGCTAGCACTCCAATGGAGGTGAATCTAAAGCTAAGTGCCCATGAAGGAGATGAAGTCCAAGACATTACAGGTTATCAAAGTATGGTGGGTAGCTTGAACTATGCTACCTTAACTAGAATTGACATTGCATATGGAGTTAGTGTGCTAAGTCAATTTATGCACAAGCCAAGGATACCTCACTTAGAGGCTGCCAAGAGAATATTGAAGTATCTCAAGGGTACACAGAACCATGGTTTGTATTTTCCTTATACTTCAGATATTGATATGAAAGTCTATTCAGATGCAAATTGGGCAGGATGCAAGGATGATAGGAGGAGCACTTCAGGATACATTTCTTTTGCAGGTGACAAACCAATTTCATGGTCTGCAAAGAAGAAACCAACTGTTGCATTGTCTTCTACAGAGGCAGAATATAGAGGGCTAGCTAATGCCACTCAAGAGCTTTTGTACACAGAATTGGGCTTATATACTAGGCCTCCAATTATCTTTGGAGATAATACAAGTTCTCTTCACCTTGCAGCTAATCCTATCTATCATGCCAGAACAAAACACATAGAAGTTCATTATCATTATGTGAGAGAGAAGTTGCTAAGCAAAGATATTCAGTTGACCTATGTGTCAACCAACATGCAATGTGCAGATTTGCTGACTAAAGCTTTGGATGGGACCAAACTTTGCAGGTTCAAATCTATGATTGGATTGCACGATATACTTGAAGAATGAGGATGAAGGCTTAAGCCAAAATGTTTGGCTTGAGGGGGAGCTGTTGGTGTAAATCACAAGCCTACACATTTGGCTTGGAAGTTATCATGAAGACTCTACATACATGAAGAACCATAAGAACATATGCTAGTGATTACTTACCACTTTACCTCATTGTAAAAGTCAATTTGACTTAGAATCTTTTGTAATCACCTACCCAAATGATTCGTGGAAAAGGTAGTTCACTTGATTGAGAGAATATCTCCAAGTTTTTAGAAGCTTGATTAGAGGGAGCCAAGAATTTGAATTTG
This sequence comes from Ceratopteris richardii, assembly GCA_020310875.1. Lineage (NCBI taxonomy): Eukaryota > Viridiplantae > Streptophyta > Polypodiopsida > Polypodiales > Pteridaceae > Ceratopteris > Ceratopteris richardii. Next base: position 201,988,145 of record CM035409.1, on the reverse strand, counting down.
AATTCAAATTCTTACACATTTTGCATAAAAGGTGAACATGAAAAATCGCGAGGAGAGATATCACTCCCGAGCTTCATTCTACTGTCATTGAGTGTGTGTGAGGACTACTCCATAGCCTACACCTCTCTACACCATTAGGCAATGCTAGTCATGCCAATGGATTGTACACAAGTGTTAATTTATAGATACATTTATATTTTTCATCTCTGTATTCTCTGCTAGTCTACTCCAAAGTCTGTCAACTTGTCAAGGGAATATCTCAGTCAATACTCCACCCAATTCAGTGATTCAAAGCTTGTTGGATTCAACTCAAAGTCATCTACATGACGACAAGGTTTGAAGTGATTTCATTCAGCCAATTCAGAGAAATCATCGTCGAGGTGCTCACTGGTCTATCTCTGCTACAGTCCTAAAAAGTCGGGGGTATACCAAATCTTGCTAAATTAATTTCTCTTAGCATAGTTCATTATTTTACATCATTCCACTTGCAAATGGTAGCTTACTAAGCTAATTGAATACCCCTAGAAGGAATTTTATCAATTGCTACTGTGTTGGTCACACTGAGCAAAACATTGAGCAGGTGTCAAGACCAAAATAGAAGGTTTTCTTGACTTTGTGACTTCCAAAGTTATCTGTTTTGATTCAATCATTGCACACTTCATTTCCAAAGGACATAGGCCATTTCTTGGTGTCATTGGAAAGCTAAGGAAGTCTACTAATCAAGTCTGAAGCTAAAGAGGGCTGGTACAAAGCAGGTTTTAGCAGTACCTACTCAATCTCTTGGATCATCCATCCATCTTTCCCAACATATGGAACATTAGAAAAGTAAGGCAAGATTAGTTGCACAAGGTTTTTCACAGATCGAAGGATTTGATGTTCAAGAAAATTTTTGCACCAATAGCATGCATCACAACTATTCAGACGGTACTTGCAATAGCTACACAAAAGTCATGGCCTATTTTCCAGATGGATGTCAAATCTGCATTTTTAAATGGTCAGCTCAAGGAGGAGGTATATGTATCTCAACCACCTAGTTTTGAGGTGCCCAATTCAGAAAATAAAGTTTGCAGGTTGAAGAAAGCTTTTTATGGACTTAAGCAAGCTCCACGGGCTTGGTACCAATGGATAGATAATTTTTTCAAAAATATGGGTTTTCAGAGAAGTACTTCTGATGCTAACTTGTATGTAACGAAAAGGGATAGCAAGCTAGTTGTTGTCATTGTATATGTAGATGATTTGATCATTACAGGAGATCATCAAGAACTCATCAATCAAACTGGGATCAGCTTGGGAACTGAGTTTTAAATGACAGACTTAGGTCTATTCCATTTTTGTTTGGGAATTGAAGTATGGCAAAGGAAGGATGGCATTTTCATCTCATAACAAAAATATGCCAAAGAAATTCTCAAGGCATTTGGAATGATGGACTGCAAACCAACTAGCACACCTATGGAGGTAAATCATAAGTTATCTATGGATGATAACATGCCTGATGTAGATGCTAAGAAGTACACGAAGCTTATTAGAAGTTTTATTTTTTTGTGCAACACCAGACCAGACATTTGCTATGCTGTTGGAGTGTTAAGCAGGTTTTCCAACAAACCTAAGGAGATTCACTGGAATGCTGGAATGCGAATTCTAAGGTACATTGCAGGAACCTTGGATTTTGGTATTTTGTATACAACAGGTGATACACTTCAAGGATATTGTGATTCAGATTGGGCTGGAGATTGTGATTCTAGAAAATCAGTTTCTGGATATTGTTTCTCACTTGGTTCAAGAATATTTTCTTGGATAAGTAGGAAGCAACCAACTCTTGCACTCTCCTCCATTGAAGCAGAGTACAAAGCAGCTTGTTTTGCTTCTTGTGAGGCAGTCTAGTTAAGGAGAATTCTTGCAAATCTAGGCTTTCCATCAAATATGGCGACTATACTCAAGTGTGATAATCAAAGTTGTATGGCTAATGCAAAGAACCTAGTATTTCATGCTCGCACCAAGCACATAGAAGTATAGTACCATTACATTCATGAGCTAATTGAAGATGAAATTGTGAAGCTAGAATATTTTCCAATAGAGGCAAATTGTGCTGACATATTCACTAAAGCACTTGGAAGAGAGCAGCTCAACGGGCATCTTCAACAAATGGGCATAGGACCGAGACCTACTTGATTTATCATTGGTAAACATTGAGGGGGGGTGTTAGTATATGATCAATGTCTACCCCTCATGATTGTATGCACATTTTGTCAGGCCCCCATTATGAGGAGAAGCCAAGCGTGCATTACCCAATTGATGGGAATCCCAACCTGCATGTTGGATGAAGGTCATATTGGACCATGTAAGGTATTGTAAGAAAAGGGAGTTACCAGGGTCCCCAATTGTGGGGTCTGGGGCAGCGGTGAGCAGCCCCAGCTGGGGGGTCCAAGGGGGCCAGTGGGCCCCCTGGATGGGGGGTCCCAAGGGGCCAATGGGCCTCCTGATGGGGGTCCGGGGGTAGTGCCGTCGGCGTGATGGTAAAGGGAATATTACATAGGAATATTCCTATTGAATATTCCTATTGGAGTCAAAAAATCATTTATATTTGTTAGGTCGGTTCAACCGGTCTAAGACGTGTATGGCAATTATGCGGGTGGTGGCCGCCCAGGCTCTACCACCCATGTATAGCCGTCCACAGAAGGCCACCCATGATCCTATATATACATAACTTCTGCACTACCTGAGATATCAAATTGAGCAAGCATACCTCTACCTTGTATCTCCCTATCTAGAGTTGTCTAGATCACCATTTAAGCTCTACCTTGAGAGCGCACGGGTGGACAACGCCATCATCTTTGTACTTGGTGCTAGTAGAAAAATTTTTGAGATTCTCCTATATCTGTTATCTTCTCTGCTACTGCTCCTGTGTTATATTCCGTAACTATTGTCTTACACACCCCCTCTAGTCTCTTGTAGGTATAGACATAGTCTGCTTATAAGAGTTGTAACTCCTTGTGTACATATCCAATTCAAGCAATTTAAAGTGCATTATGTAGCTTATATATATATCTTAGGTTTTCTAAGAGGACTTCTTGAAATACATTTTGTGTGCAGAGAAATTAGAGTATCTCTATAACCATAATTTCTACATATCCTACATCTCTGCATAGTCTATATTGTACAAAGTTCTTGATTGACCTGAACAAATCTATTTGTGGTATTCTAGAGCTTATGAGAAACCTTATGAGCCATATCAGTGTGGCTAAAAGCTTAGGTGACCTAGTTGGGTGTAAGGCAGAAGTCTCAGAGTTTTGTTGGAGGGTAGCAGAATAAGTGTATGAAGGGACCTAGGTATTGGATTCATTTCACTTCTAGTGTGCAAATCTGAGGGATGAAATTCCATCAACTAGTATCAAAGCAAGAAAAATCCTTTGAGGAATCAAGGAGAAGGACACAAAAGCTTGGACATCAAGGCGAAGAGGTATGTTTCAATGTAACCCTAATTTCCCATTCATTTTGGCAGATCTAGGTGAAAAATTGGAGTTGGTTGACAAAGAAAACTATCAACCATGGAGGTTTAGAGTAGTGAACTACGTCATGAGCAAAGGTTAATGGCCTATTGTAAGTGGAGATGAAGATAAGCCTGATATAAATCCCAAATTTCCAAAGGTCACTGATCAAGAATTGAAGATGTTGAAGGATTGGGAGGAAAGGAATAGGAGAGCTATCTTCTACATATCACAGGTAATTGCTAACACTATGATTGATCATATATCAGAGTTTCATCATGCTAGGGATGTTTGGGAGGCCTTAGAAAAGATATGTGCAACTTCCACAAGAAGCAAAAAGATGCATCTTAAGAATGAACTCCATTCCTTGAAGACAGGTAGTGGTCAATCTATTGTTGACTACACCTTGAGGGTAAAGGAGTTGAGGGAGCAATTGGCATCCATTGGCTACAAAGAATATGAGGAAGTCCTTGTGTAGATTACTCTCAATGGGCTTAGAGGGGAAGACAAGTGGAAACCCCAATTACTACCATCTTGTATAGAGATCCTCTACCAAGTCTTCAAGAGTTGATCCCACACCTAGTGGCACAAGAGGTTGCCATAGAAGACACATCCAAGAGGGATGGTCAGTCATAGGTCCTCTATGCTAGCAAAGCCAAAGGCAAGAGTGGTAAGAAGGGAAAAGGAGAAAAAAAAAAGGTGGAATCAGTCCAAGGAAGAAGATTCAGATTCAGAAGCAGATAGCAAGGCATCATCTTCAAGGAAGGACAAGAATGGAAAAGGGAAGAACAACCCTCATGAAAGTAAAAATTGTTTTATACGTGGTAAGAAAAAGCATAGTTCTTCAAATTTCTCCCTCCTAGCCATGAGACATGGCTACACTAGTGATCCCAAGGACATAAAGTGGTATATAGACTCTAGATGCTCTAGTCACATGTCATGTATGAAGGAATCTTTTGTTCATATGTACATCGCAAACTCAAAAAGTTGTGTGGAGAGAGGAGATAACACTGAGCATCCCATTACAGATGTGGGAGATGTGAAGCTAGGTGAAGGTAAATCTATCAAGACTCTTAAAGATGTGCTCCATTTTCCACATATTTCCAAGAAGCTTATCTTTGTAGGATATAGGGTAGTTAGAGGTATGCAAGTTATATTTGATGCAAAAAGATTCATGATGAAGCAAGGAGGCAAGGTCATTGCCAAGGGAAGGAAAGAAGGTAGAGTGTTCAGACTAGATGTTGGTCCTACATACAACAAGGTATGTTATGTGATGATTGGTAACAAAAGGATTGCAGAGACTGATCTTTGGCACAAGAGGATAGGACATATCAATATTCCCAAGTTAAAAAGCATGTGCAATGAAGGTTTGGTGCAGGGACCACCAAATCTTGAAGGCCAAGGTCTACATAAGTTTTGTGATGCTTGTCTAAAGGTAAGCAAGCAAGGAAGCCACTTCCAAAAGAGCGAGTACAAATCCTCTAAGCTCTTGGAGCTTATACATTTAGATGTATGGGGCCTTAGTATAGAGGCTTTATTGGGATGATCTAGGTACTTTGTAACTTTCATTGATGACCACTCAAGAAAGGTATGGCTATATGTTATCAAAAAAAGAAAATTCAAAAGTGTTTTCATGCTTTCAAAAGTTTAGGTCCCTTATTGAGAAAGAATGTGATGCACACATCAAGACATTGAAGTCAGATGGAGGGGGAGAGTATTTATCTAAGGAATTCACAAAGTAAATTTAGGAAAATGGCCTAAAGAGGCACTTTACATGCAGGTACACCCTCAATAAAATGGTATCCTAGAGAAGAAGAATAGGTAGATGGTTGATATAGCTAGATGTCTCATAAATGAAGATATCTTACCATCGTCGTATTGGGTTGAAGCTATGAATATAGCTTGTTACTTGATAAAGAGGGTTTCAATAGGTGATGTGCACAAGTTGACTCCACATGAAGTCTATTATGGCAAGAAACCAACCATGGAGCACCTCAAGGTATTTGGATGTGTATGCTTTGTTCATATTCCTAGTGAAGTGAGAACAAAGTTAGAGCCCAAGAGTGAGAAATGTGTGTTCATTGGCTACTCAAATGAGCAAAAAGGCTAAAAGTGCTACAAACCTCTCTCGATGTAGCTATATGTGTCAACCGATGTTGTGTTTGATGAGTTAGGGTCTTGGTATGGAGACAAGGGCAAGGCAAAGTTGGATGAAGAAGATGAAGAGGAGTATGAAAAATTTGATGTGCACATTCAACCTCAAGAGTCAATCACAATCAGTGGACCAAAGGCTTCTACATCTAAGGGACACTCATATGATCACCCTTACACTTATGAATATGAAAGAACATCCCCTACTTCAAAGTATAGAAGACTGCAAGAGATAGACTATGACACTAGGAAAGCTCAAGAGGAGTCAGAAGAGGAAGAGCTTGAGGAGGTCATTACTACTAATGTAAATCTCAATAGACTCAAAAAGCAATATCCCAAAGGTCAATAGAGGAGTTCTACAAGAAAGAAGGCACCCCACAAAGGTATACATATGGTCCTTTCATAGCAAAGCAGTATGCATACATGATGATTGGCATTGCAAACCAAGAGCGAGATTTCTTATGAGGTGGCAAAGACCAAACTAGAGTGGAGGAAGGCTATGTATGAAGAGTTCAAAGCTCTTAAGGAGAACAACACGTGTGAACTAGTACCCAAGAAGGAAGGCATGAAGATAGTCCAAAACAGGTGGGTGTACAAGACCAAGAGGAATGAAGATGGTAGCTTGGCAAGGTACAAGGCTAGACTAGTAGCCAAAGGCTTCAAACAGACACAAGGGGTGGATTATGAGGAGATTTTAACCCTATGATAAAACGGGTACCATTAGAGCTCTCATAGCCCTATGTGTAGCAACGAGGTGGCCTATCTACTAGATGGACATAAAGAATACTTTCTTGAATGGTGAGTTACAAGAAGAGGTGTTCATGGAACAACCTCAAGGGTATGTAGATCTACAACATGCTACATCTGTTTGCAGGTTGAAGAAGGCCTTGTATGGCCTAAAGCAAGCCCCAAGGGCTTTGAATCAAAGGCTAGTGGACTTCTTGAAGAGATGTGGTTTCTCTCCAAGTGATGCAGATCCATCCTTGTATATGAAGAGAACAAATGACAAGATATGTTTGATATGCATATATGTAGATGATCTTCTTGTGACATGATGATGATGTTGGGATACGGACCATCAAAGAGAATCTTGGAAGAGAGCTCAAAATCTCAAATCTAGGTGTGCTAAAGTACTTTATTGGAATTGAGGTGATCTATGGGAAGGAAGGTATCTATGTGTCTCAAAAGACGTATCTTCTAGATGTGTTGTTTAGGTTTGGCATGACAAAACTGCAAACCAATAGCTCAACCTATGGATTCAAATGTCAAGCTAAGCAAGGAAGATGGTAAGAAGCTAGAAGACCTTACACTATATAGGAGCATTGTGGGATCATTGATGTATGCTACACTCACAAGACCTGACTTTTGATACATAGCTGGAGTTCTATCTCCGTTCATGCATGCATCCACAGATACACATCTCAATCATGCAAAGAGAGTGTTAAGGTATGTGCAGAGTACATTTAATCGTGGGTTCCTATACAGGTATGATGAAGAACTTCAAATAAGAGCATGGAGTGATAGATATTGGGCAAGGAGTGTTGATGATAGAAGTTCAGTGTCTCGCTATGACTTCATGCTAGGTGCAAAAGATATTTCATGGATGAGCAAAAAGCAGCCCACAGTTGCATTGAGTTCAACATGGGCTGAATAAAGAGTTTTAGCCCTCACTACATACGATGCAATGTGGCTTAAGAAGCTCTTCAAAGATTTTTATGTACAACTTGGACCAATTCTAGTTTATGGAGATAACATGTCAAACCTACAACTTGCTAACAATCTCATGTATATCATGCAAGGAGCAAGAACACTCAGGTGCATTATCATTATGTAAGGGAAAAGGTTGCAAGCGGAGACATTAATGTTCATTTTGTACGTGAAAAGGAACATGTTCCAGATATCTTCAGCAAAATCTTGGATATAATCAAGTTTTAACAAAGTTTTCAAAGGCTATGAGCCTACTTCGTATTGACACTACCAACTTAAGCTTGAGGGGGAGTGTGAACTGTTGGAGCAAGTCCATGACAAGCCTAAGTATTGGCTTGAGTCTCACAGAGTCTTAGAAGAAGCTTTAACAAGAAGACTATGTAAAGTTCACTTGTGAACTACCTCTTGTACTTTTTTGAAGAGTTTACTTAATGTAAAAGTAAGAGAATCTTAAGTGGTTGAGTCCACTTGATCAAGAATGGAAAGAGGAGCCACGAATTTGTGATTTTTGGTAGGTAGAGAATCAAATCAATCATTGATTGATAGGAGAGTGATTGAGGGAAGTTATCCTCCCAAACTCAACTATAAATAGATGGCAGTTTTAGTCGTGGTTAGAGAGACCTATGTGAAGACCTCCAAGAGCTGAGCTTTATGCCATATCAAGGTGTGATTACAAGGCAAACATATGTATCAGTAAGTCATTGTATTGTACAAGCAATATACTTTCATTTTCATGATTATTTGGGTTCATATTTCCATGTTCTTGTGAAGTGTACTACTCACTGCCATTACTCTCTGTTTTCTCAGTCAGATTGCAGAGATGTTTTCTCTGAGCTTGGTGCATCATTTTCAGTAATTTAACTTCATAAAATTAGCTCTACAAGTCTACTATATGCTCACAAATTTTCATGTCATTTGCATGTTGCAATCTTCATTTATGATCATTTGAAGTCAACAGGGTCTGTTCATCTTCACTTCTCTGTCAGGTACCCGACTTTTTTACTCATCTTGTTAGAGCCATTTCTCAGTGGTTACTTATCCAAATTCAATGATTTAAAGCTTTTTGGATTCCGCTTACCGTTTAGAATGACCATACAAATTTTCATAATCATTGGATTCATATATTTTGAGTTATGTTTATTTTTCTGCTCACTAGTCTCAAATTGTAGCAGCCCGTGAAAATCGGGATGATGTCATCACTTGTTAAAACTCATTCTCCGTGTGTGGTTTATTATTTTTGATGCGATTACTCTTGAAAGTTAGCTCTTTAAGCTACCTAGACTTCCCCAAGAGGAATTAAGCTAATTGCTGCTGTGCTCAAAGAATTATGTAAAACACTGGACAGGTGTATGAACCAAGAATAGCAAGTTTTCACCTCTGAGCTAACTCCAACTTATCTGTTTTGATCTATCTTTTTGTGAGTGATCTTCCAAGGTACATAGGGTGTCTAATACATCCATTGGAAAGCTAAAAGGGCCCACCATATACTCCTAGAGTTCATTTGGCTGGTGTAGATCAAGGATTTTGCAACACCTCTTCATCTTCAAGCACATACCTATCCATCTCTTCACAGTGGTATCAGAGCAAGGTTGGACAACATGGCAGATGGATTTCCTTCATCAATTGAAAAATTGGACAGAGGTAACTACTTAGCTTGGTCATTAAGAATGGAAGCTTATCTCCAAGGTAGAAGTTTATATGGTTATGTGGCTGGAGATGAAGTTATGCCAAGTTTTAGGAACAAAAGTCGACCAACACAAGAAGAGCAAGAGAGATTGAGCACATGGTGCTCCAAGGATGCACTTGCAAGGTCTTACCTCCTCAACTCTATCTCAGATTTTTTGTTGCCTCACATTAGAAGTTGTAAGACATCTCAGGAAGTGTGGGATGCACTTGAAGCTTTCTTTTCTTCAAGTACCAAAGCTAGGAAGCATCAACTATGGCTGGATTTCACAACTCTCAAGAAGGCTCCCAAACAAAATGTGACTGATTTTGTCACAAAGCTCAAGGACATAGCAGATCAGTTGGGAAGCATTGGAGAGTAATAGATGAAGAGCGAATTGTAAGGCAGGTCATCAATGGCTTGAAGGCAGATGACAAGTGGGCAGCATTCACCACAGCTATGGATTTGTACATGGACATGCATGTACCTGATTTCAATACACTCATTGGACAACTACTTACTCAAGAGGCAAAGCTTATCAAAAATAAAGAAAGCTCTAAAGGTAATCAATCTTCAGCTTTATACACTGATAAAAGCAAGTCCAAAGATAACAAAGGAAAGACAAAGAAAGTGGATGATGAAGCAGGTACATAGCAAGCTAACTATGCAGGTAGAGGAAGACATGGCAGAGGTAGAGGAAGAGGAGGTAGACAAGGCAAGGGGAGATCCCAAGACTCCAACCCATGTTCTATTTGTGGACTAACTAATCATACAACTGAAAATTGCTTTAGGAATTCCATGAATCAAAGAGGAAGAGGATACAATAGAGGAAGTTATGGCTACTCAAGAGGAAGGTTCAACAACTACCATGGCAACTACAACAACTACAATCATTCAAACTATCAAGGAGGCTACAAAGGAAGGAGAGACTACAATAACTACATAGAAGACTCAAACAAAGAGGATTCATTATTGATCATGAACATGGCTATGCCACAAGGTAAATCTGATGAGCATGTTTTCTACATAGATACAGGTTGTTCAAAAAATGTGGCAGGAAATGTGGCACTCCTATCAAATTTAGAAGATCCAAGGAATAAGCATGAGGTACAAACAGGAGATGATACAAAACATCCTGTGGAGAAAATAGGCAATGTCAAAGCACCTGATGGAAACATCAACCTACTCAGTAAGGTACTCTATGTCCCTACCATTACAAAGAATTTGATAAGTGTTGGGCAGATAGTAGAGAAAGGGTTGCAAGTCAGGTTCACAAAAGAAGGAGCATTTGTTGAAGATCCAAGTCAAGGATTCAGAAAAATTGCAAAAGGTGAAAAGACAGGTAGATTGTTCACATTTGAATTACAGGACACTAGAAACATTGCTCTCTTTAATTATGGTAGTCAGACACTCACAGAATTGGAAGTATGGCACAAAAGGTTAGCACATATTGGTGAAAGGTCATTAAAGCAAATTTGCAGGGACCAAAGTGTACTTGGACTCCCTAATTTGTCAAAACAACATATGATTTATAAGTGTAGTGCATGTCAATTTGGAAAGTCTCACAGGTTACCATTCATGAAGAAAGGTTATATGCATGGAGATCTCTTGGAGTTGGTTCATACAGATGTATGGAGACCCAACAAGGAAGCTTCAATATCTGGATCAAGGTATTATGTCTCCTTTATTGATGATTGCAGCAAATGGACTATCCTATTCTTTATGAAACACAAAGATGAAGTTTTTTCATGTTTCAAAAGATATTTGGCTCTTGTGGAGAATCAAACAGGTAAATCACTAAAAAGGCTAAGGTCAGATGGAGGGGGAGAATACTTCTCCCATGAGTTTGATTCTTTTCTTCAAGAAAGAGGAATCAAAAGAGAGGTAACTACAAGGTACACTCCTGAGCAAAATGGAGTGGCAGAAAGGAGGAATAGGACAATTGTTGAAGCTGCAAGGTCTATGTTAAATGAAAAGCATTTACCTAATTACTTATGGGCTGAGGCTGTATCTACAGCCACTTACTTGATTAATAGGTTGCCTTCAAAATCCCTTGATGGGATGACTCCATATGAGGCTTGGAATGGAAGAAGACCAAGCTTAGATCATTGTAAAATTTTTGGATGTATTGCTTTTGCTCATGTTCCTTCACAGGTTAGAGGCAAGATGGATCCAAAGGCAGAAAGGTGTGTATTTATTGGATATGACAACAATCAAAAGGGCTACAGGTTATACAACCCTACCAACAAAGGATTCTTGGTAAGCAGAGATGTAGTTTTTTATGAGAACAATTCATGGTATGAAGATTCATGCAGGAAGGTCAATTTACCATATAATCTTGAAGAAGATTTTCCAAAGCTTGGTAGAGAACAACCGAAGATTGAAGAACAAGAAACCTCCGAGGATGATGAAGAATCTTAGATGGAAAAGATCAAAGCATGGAAGTCTAAAGGTAAAGCAAAATTGTTGGAACTTGGAAATGAGGCAGAATCATCACATCATGGCCTAAGAAGATCTATGAGGGAAAAGAAAAAACCAAAAAGGTATGGGTTTGACACCTCATTAGTAACTAAACATTCTATCTACATAGCACAGGATATAAACCAAGAGGAGCCATCATCATTTGAAGAGGCCAAAACAAAATCAGAATGGAAACATGCAATGAAGGAAGAGATTGAAGCACTTGAGGAAAACAACACTTGGGATTTGGTGCCCAAGACTTCATCCATGAAGGTAATAGGCTCAAGATGGGTCTATAAACTCAAAAAGAATTCTGATGTTTCCATTAACAGGTATAAGGCAAGGCTTGTAGCAAAAGGCTTTCCACAAACTCAGGGAATTGATTATGAGGAGACCTTCTCTCCTGTGGCAAAGATGCCTACTATTAGGGTTTTGCTTAGTATTGCCTCTTCCAAGAATTGGAAGATACTTCAACTAGATGTAAAGAATGCATTCTTGAATGGTTGGATAACAGAAGAGGTATATATGGCACAACCACCTGGTTTTGAGAATCAAGTTTATCCTGATTATGTGTGTAAACTTAACAAAGCATTGTATGGTCTCAAGCAAGCTCCAAGAGCTTGGAATTTCAGGCTTGTTTCATTCTTGCAGGACAAAGGCTTTCAACCAAGCAAGGCAGATCCTTCACTCTTTATTAAAAAGAGTAACTCAGAGGTCAGCTACTTATGTGTATATGTAGATGATATTATATTGATAGGAAATGATGCAGATGGTATGAAGAAGATCAAAGATCAGATGAGAGAAGAGTTCAAGATAAGTGATTTGGGTTCACTTACCTACTTCCTAGGTTTGGAAGTTGTCTACAAAGATCATGGTTTGTTTCTCACTCAAAGAAAGTACATTAAGGACATGTTGGCAAAATTCAAGATGCAAGATTGTAAGATTGCAGGTACTCCAATGGAGGTCAATCACAAATTGAGCTCACATGAAGGTGAACTCATAGAGGACATCACATCATATCAAAGTCTAGTGGGTAGTCTCAACTATGCCACATTGACAAGAGTAGATATATGTTACAGTGTGAGTGTGCTAAGTCAATTTATGCACACACCAAGGAAACCACATATGGATGCTGCCAAAAGGATTCTCAAGTATCTCAAAGGAACCATAAATGAAGGACTTTATTATCCTTATGTATCTGATTTAGGTTTGAAGCTATTTTCTGATGCAGATTGGGCTGGCTCCAAGGAAGATAGAAGGAGCACTTCAGGTTATCTTACCTTTGCAGGTTCAAAGCTTATTTCATGGTCATCCAACAAGCAACCCACAGTTGCTCTCTCTTCTACTGAAGCTGAATATAGAAGTCTTGCCATAGCTACATGTTGGCAACAGTCAGGGAACCGAAGGAGTCACAAGACGAAGAGAGTCAGAGCGAAGGGACAGCACAAGCAGACATGGCAGTCAAAGAAGATTTGGCAAGTAGGCCATCTAAATTTTTCAATCATCAAGGAGTGGAGCACACAAGAAGACAGAGCAAGTAGGGAGCTCAAAGGTATGTATGACAAATCAATAGAGGAAATCCCTACACAAACAGTGATTCTTATCACTAACAATCATTGTAAATACCATTTCATATTTTTGTAGCTCCATTTTGTGCAAGCCAAGGAGTCCTTGAGCTTGAGGAGCCTTAGAAGTACCTACATATCAATTTTCGTATTTTTTAGACTCCGTTTAAGCCCTCAAATTGGCCATGGAACCTAATTTTTAACTAGGCCGGACACTAGGTCTGGACAGGGCCAAAACCTAGTCAAAAACTATAAAAAGAGCTAGAGAGCTCATTTTTGGGGTTGGATTGTAATTGAAATGAACTTGTAAGAGCTTTTTGAAAGGAATCTAAGAACTCCATTGCTTCTCACTCTTTGTCTTGCCGTGTGTGCGCGTGTGCGTGTATGTGTGTGCATGCTTGTGTGCTTCTCACTCACGCACTTGTGCCTCCACTTGCTCGAGGTCTTCATACCATCCTCACTTCCCGGATTGACATTAAAGGAGGTGCTACTCATCACTGAGCTACACCAAATTTTGGCGCCGTTGTCGGGGATCGAGCTTTGAGGACAAGCGTGTGATGGTAAGACGTAGATTGGAGACGTTGGCATTGTAGGTAATTTCTTTACTTTTCCTATTTTTCTCTTTCTTACCTTACCACCATCATCACCATCATCATCATCACCATCTTCCACCTCCATTTCCATCATTGCGAAAATTTCAGTTTTTTGATCATATCACCATCTCCACCTCATTTCCCTCATTCTACTTGTGAGAGAGAGCGAGAGAGCGATATTGCGTGCGTTGTTTTTTGCATGTTTTTTGAGCATTCTGCAGGTTCTTGCTGTATCACCATCCCCAGCACTCTACGCAGGTACGGAACTGTACGGTCCTATCTCTGTGTCGTCGGGCTCTGTCAATCGCGACCGACAGAAAAATTGCTCTATTTGCTAAACAAAGTGCATATCCATGACCTACAGGCCTAGAGCTTCCCAAAAATGTGTTTAGTTTTTTGAAATTCCTCAGATTTCTATCAATCGCGATCGCTCTGTCAATCGCGATCGACAAACCACTACGGACAGACCTGTCAATCGCGATCGACCAGTCAATCGCGACGGACAGCCCACGACGGCTCTGTCAATCGCGACCGACAGAGTCAACGACCGATTGACCACGATGGACAGAAGCTACACGTGACACGTGTCAATCGCGATCGACCTATCAATCGCGATGGACAACCACGACGGACCTATCAATCGCGACTGACACAGTCAACGACTGTTTGACCACGACTGACCGAGCCTTCGCGACGGACCTGTCAATCGCGATCGACACATCAATCGTGATCGACAGAGTCAACGACCCTTTGACCATGATTGACTGAATTTTCGGCCACGTTTCAATCGCGACTGACCAGTCAATCGCGACTGACAGCCACGACGGACCTGTCAATCGCGATCGACACGTCGATCGCGACTGACCTGTCAATCGCGACCGACAGACTTTGCGAACACGTTAGAAGGGAAAATTAGGTCAAATTTTTAAGGCAAAAATAATGGTCTAAATTTTGGCCAAGTGTGGTACAAACACTAGGGTGTAGTATTGCATTACGAGGGCATGACCCAAGTAACCCGAGAATTCCTGTTTGCCTGTTAACCTAGTTTAACCCTGTTTTAGGCCCAAAACCCTGAACTGGCATAACTTTCTCATACAAAATCCGTTTGCCGTGATTTTTGTTTTGTTGGAAAGCTCGCAGGGAGTACAACAAAAACATCAAAGTTGACCATACCCAGGGGGAACAAAATTCAGGGATCTCTAGAGTTGTGTCCAAAAAGTCATAGTGCAAATTGGTGAAGTGTTACATGAATGAAAGTGATTGGTTCTGTCTTTTGAATTTAAGTCTTGAGCTAACGGTGGGCCTTTTACAGGTCCTTTGAGAGCAGCGAAGGGTACGCAAAGCAAGAGTAAGTGCACGCTTGGGAACACGCGTCCTGGGCACACCAGGGCAACAACACAAGGAAAGGAACTCAAGGTTGGAAAACCCGCAACACCCTCTGTCAATTCTTAGTTTAGGCTAAGTGCGGGTAGTGTTAGAAGTAATTCCAGGCAACGATAGGCACGAGATAAATCAAAGACTATCTAAGAAATCAAGTTCAAGTCAAGAGATAACCTGTGTGTGTGAACGACAACCTTAAAGGAAAAGAACCTAACGTGAAACGACCAAACTAAAGTGCGAAATTAAACTTAAGTATTCCTAACAACGTGATATCAGACAAGAGTATAAACACGATAATCAACATAAAAAGGGGATTAAGTAATTGATATAAAGGACTCAGCAACGTGGTTGTACCTGGGAAAAATTGGGTTAATCAGTTAGGCATATGAACCTTAGATCAGGACGACATCTAGTAAGAGATAGACAAAGCCTTAGGCCTTCAGAGGCTAGTGTCAATCATACTGCGAGGTCTTGGGCCCAGCAGTTGAGTCACCACTCGCATTACCCTAGCTCTGATACCAGTGAATCAGAGATGTCTCAAGGCATGGACAGACCTACGGGAAGTTCAGGAGTGCCATACTTGCACAGAGTAGAAGGCCCTTACAAAACACAGCTGGAATACCTTAGGACCAACCGACTAGGTGCCAGCATCTATGAGGACGGCCTAGGAAGATCTGTGGTACAGATTAAGAATCCTGATCAATCCATTGGACTAGAGCGCCCAGCCATCAAGTTTGAAAACGGAACGTACTTGGACAAAGAAGGAACCATATACGTAGTCACCAGTCACCCAGATAGGACGGACGAATTTGGAAATGTGATCCCAGAAGCAGACTTAGGTGACCTAGAGCAAGGAAACATGGGTACAGAACCTAGAACCCCTCGAGGCAAATAGGTTCTCACTAGGATTATCACACGAGAGTGGATCCCCCAGGATAATAAGAGCATAGATTTGCTCCTCAAACGAGAAACTGACGAAGCCTTTTGGAGGTATAAATCTGATCAGCCAACTGATATAGGAACAATCATGATCTATGAGTTTAAGGATCCTGATAGCCCAGGCAGAGTGACCTACTTAGATCACGCTTCAGAGAGGATCTTTGGGGTGACAGAAAATGATAGGCATGCTTACACTTGGAAGGGTGAATTTGTTTTCCCCCAACCAAGATCGAACGTGTCCTTTGGTCACCCAGGAGCTAGAACCTCCCACGCTCACGAAACTCAAAGAGACAGACATAGAGATAGGCCAGAAGTAAGCTTTGCCACCCCAGGGGGCAGAGAAAGAACGAGAATGGAAACGAATAGAGTAGAACCTGAGATGCTTAGAGCTCACAGGAATCAAAGAAATGCGGATGAATTCCCTCTACCACGACCTAGAGAGCACACAAGGACTTTGAGACCGACTCAGCTAGTTAAGTCCATGAAGAACTACTTCGATGGCACTGGAGATCCATACGATCATGTGGCTGAGTTTAGGCAAGTCCTGAGAGCTGAACAAGTGGAGGATCTATTCACGCAGTACAATGTCTTTGGTCTAACCCTTAGGAACACTGCCCTGACATGGTTTCAGCCACTAAATGAGAGGCAGTTCAGGAGCATAGACCAACTCCTAGAGGCTTTCATTATTGAATTCTCTAAGAGTGGCATAAGGCATAATAGCTCCTCGCTGATTCACAGCTTTAGGCAAACCCCTCAAGAGACTGTGAGACTTGTAGGAAGGAGATTTAGGCAATATCTTGAAAGATGCCCTGTCCCTGAGCTACCTACACCAGCTAAGCAAGTGGCTCTATTCTTGGACGGACTGCTAAGTACCAAATTGAGATCATATGTGTACTTGAAGGACCCTAGGACCATAGAAGAGTGTGTACGCATGTGTATTGACATTGAGGATAACCTAGGGGAGGAGTTAGAGCTTTCCAAGATATACAAAGATTCAGATAGTGCCTCTAGCCTCTCTTCCACGCAATCCACATCGATTGAGGAACTTGCAGAGAAAGTTGCTCAAAAACTAGGTGTCTCTAGCAAACAAATTCCGAGATTTGCCCCAGTGAAAAGATGCTATACTTGTGGAGGCGACCATATGGCAAATGCATGTCCTATTATGGCTCAACCCCAAGTAAATTCTAGTGGCCAGTACTGCACCATAGAACGGAGGTACACCAATCACACCGCGCAAGATTGCCCATACAACAAGCAGGCGGTTAGGCAACCCTACCCTCAGCAGGGAAGATACCAGAACCTGTACCCTCCACAGCCATATGGCAGGCCACAACAACCTTATGAGCAACCATACCAAAACCAACAAAGGCCTCAGCCTGTGTTAGCACAACAACCCCCTGCCCCAGCTAATGTGATCCCAGTAAAATATGCAGCAGCCGAAGAAAACCTGAATAGAGCTATAGTCCCGGTAACACCACTGCTTTCTGAAAGTGACCCCAGTGACCATAGCTTTGATTCTACACATGTCGATAGCCCCCATGCTTACTACATGCAATCTCCTGAACATGGTGAGTCCTACTACAGTGAGGAACCAAGTGAACCTAGTTGGGAGTCAGATTACACAAACGTAATGTATGCAAACCCCAACCCTAGGCCTCAACCTAAGCAGGTAAGACCCCCATTCCCTAGAGGACCATGCTACAGATGTCAGGGAGATCACCTCATTCGTGATTGTCCCTTACCTCCACTTACACAACCCCAGTCAGTAACAATTCATGGCTTTTGCCAAGAATGTGGAAAGGAGCATCTCTTACGAGATTGCCCTAAGAATCCTAATAATATGCCAAAAATCACCCCTATTAACGTTATTGGGTTGGTGGTAGACTCCACAGGAAGTGTGACATCCACCGCACCAGTACAGGTAGTGACTAGAGCTCACGCATTGCAGCAGAACCAAGGGGTAAACCAGGATAAGAACCCAGAGGCTAGTGAAACCGAGAGCATGACAAAGAAAAGGACTAGAGCGTGGAAAGATAGTCGGGAAAGAATGAAAAGACAATGGGCTAAAAAGATGAGTGAACTTGAGGAAAGCATAAGAGAAACCAAGGCCAGGATAACTGAACTAACATCTCAAACTCCCTCTCACACCACCCCACCACCACCATTCCCATCGCCATCCGACCCGCCACCTTCCAACCCACCTCATACGATTCCACCACCCCCTAGAGTAGGATCAGTATTAGCTGACCCCACTCCTGAAGATATAGACATGATGC
Source organism: Ceratopteris richardii (assembly GCA_020310875.1). NCBI lineage: Eukaryota > Viridiplantae > Streptophyta > Polypodiopsida > Polypodiales > Pteridaceae > Ceratopteris > Ceratopteris richardii. The sequence goes on along the minus strand of CM035409.1, from coordinate 201,969,926 downwards.
TTAAAGCATATCAGGCCAGAATCCAAGAAGGGCCAAATGTCATGGATCATGACAAGTGTTACCCTAGAGCTGACCTAGAGATAGAAAGAACCAAGCTTTGCGCGAAAATGGTCGCATTGGCTCAGACTATGTTTGAAGCCAGCCGCCTTTTCAATTACTCGGGCTCAGCCAAGACGCAATTACACTTGGATGGACTCTAGAGAAGTTAGAGGTCATAATTGCGAGATCTGCCAAGGAAGAGAAAAATCAAGAAAGAGATAAAGCAAGTAAAAACATGACCCATCCCCCATCGAAAGCTTATGTGCCCAATTCCACTGAACCAGACAACCCCCCCTCCCTAGAAAGAATAGAGAATCTAATGGCACAATCACAAAAGGAACTCGCCCCTCAACACCATGACAAGGCAATTGAAAGAGTAAGCATTCCTGCTCAGGAAGCCTATGTGCCTAACTCTACGGAGCCAGACACATCATCTTCTATGAATCGGTTCACACCAAAATTCCTACGCGAGATTCAAGAAGACAAATGGGCTAAAGAAAGTGAAGTCCCTCCTCCCATTGAACTTGTGGATGATGCACATGATCAATTCCCACAAGACATCCCATCCATTTATGGGGAGCAGGAGAGCACCCAATCTCAAGAAAGATTAGACTTCAAGTCTAATTCTTTACAAGAACTACCCCATTTCACAGGCCCATGGGAAGCAAAGTCCACCTGTATGAGAGCACCTACAGTCATGGTAAGAAACGAAGATTCAGTCATACCTAGGAACACAGAGGTAGTGAAGAACACCAAAGTGCAGTGCAATCTCACTTTGGAAGAGCTCCTTAAGGTTAGACCAGAAGTGTGGAAACATGTAGCCAATCAAGTGCCCAAGATAGCAAAACCTCGTTCCCAGGTAGGATCACATAGGACAGTGCTAGAGATACCCTTGGATAAGATAGGAGATATGTGTGAAGGTGAAGATGGGAACACCTATCTTCCCATTACCTACCAGGAGTACACCACCAAGGCAATTTTGGACTCAGGTGCAGGAGTTGCAATTGCCACCACTTCCCTATGGAAGCGTTGGGGCAAGCCAGCACTCAGGCCAACGAGAATGAAATTGCAGATGGCCGATGGTCATATTGAGAGACCCTTAGGATTGCTAGAAGGAATAACTCTCACCACCTGTGGTGTCGAGTTCGAGCATACCTTTGCCATATGTGATTTTAGCAAGAACCATGCCTATGAAATGATCTTGGGACGACCCTTTATGCGACAGTTGCAAGTGGTACAGGATTGGGGAACCAATTCTTTGTACCTGCAGCACTTAGGTGTTACGACCAAAGTCAATCTCAAGGATTACTCTCATCGAGATGTCCCTCCCATCCAATGGAACCCCATCCATAGAGCCAAAGATGATACGGAATCGGTGCATTGACACCCACTTATGGATGTGCAAAGTAGCGGTAGAAGAAGAGAAGAGAGCAAAAGCCAGAGAGGTGGGTGCAAAAGAAACCCATAGATCAATCCAAGACCCAGCCTATGCACCTGTAGTGTTTCCGGACGAAGAATTTGAACCCCACGGCTGGGCAGAAATTCTAGCAACCATGGATGTAGCCATCAATGAGGAACAATGGACACCTCACTGTGATGAGGATGGCTATGACATTTCAGTCTTCTCCATAGAGCCAATCATGGGAGAGGCAGTTCTAGAAGAATGCGAACCTAGCCCTGATGCATTTGAGGATGCAAGTGACTCCGATCTAGAGTCAATCATTATGGACCCACCTTTTGCATCAGATGAAGAATACTTCCATGAAGTAGAATTTCAACCCCAGAGGCATGGAGAGCTTACAAATGATGTAAGATTAGCCACACATGTGACTCCAAAGGAAGAAGGAAAGAAACGAAAGAAGAGAGAAGTCTCACCAGAAGAGGAAGAATCTTTGTTTGAGGTCCCATAAAATTTTAAGAAGTATGAGATAGACGACAGGAGAGTCATGATAAGAATGCCTAAACGAGAGGCACAATCAGGAGAGGCCTATGATAACAAAGAAACCACCAAGAAAATAGTAGTGGCCCTAGAAGAAGGAGAGGAGAGATGCACGTACATAGGCCATGACCTAACTGAGGAAGAAGAGCATGCATTAATAGCCTTGCTAAGAGAATACAGAGATGTATTTGCTTGGAGTTACAAGGATTTGAAAGGTGTTGACCCTGACATATGCTCACACACTATCCCCATGACCTCAGATGCTAAACCCTCTAAGCAAAAGCCCTATACATATAACGACAATTACGTTGCCAAGATTAAAGAGGAGATAGATAGACTGGTTGAAGCTGGATTTATCTATGAAATTGAGCACACTGAGTGGGTATCCCCCATCGTAGTGGTGCCCAAGAAGAATGGCAAGCTGCGTGTATGCATTAACTTGAAGAAGGTCAATGCAGCCACAATTTGAGATAACTATCCGCTTCCCATCACAGAACATCTCTTAGAAAGAGTAGCAGGCAAGGAAGTGTACAGCTTCCTCAATGGATTTTTGGGCTACAATCAAGTAGCCATAGCTCCAGAAGATCAGCATAAAACAGCTTTTGCCACAGAGTGGGGTATATTTGCCTTTCGTGTAATGCCATTTGGGCTTACCAATGCACCAGCTACCTTCCAGAGACTAATGTGCCATGTATTTAAGGAGTTCCTGAGGAAGAACTTAGAAGTCTATGTTGATGATCTTTGTGCTCATTCCAACATTAGGCAAACCCATATTCCTGAACTCAGACAAATCTTCGACAAATGTAGAGAATATCAAGTCTGCCTAAACCCAGAAAAATGTGTTTTCATGGTCAGGCAAGGCAAGATTCTAGGGCACATAGTGTCAAAGAATGGCATATCTACTGACGAAGAGAAAGTGAGAGCCATAGCAGAGCTACCGAGGCCAAGGAATGTCAAGGAAGTACAAGCTTTCATGGGGCATTGTGGTTACTACTGCCGGTTCATTCACATGTATGCTGTCATTGCAAAGCCCATGTATGGACTCTTGACTAACTTTGAGTGGACTGATGAATGTGAGAATTCCTTCCAAGAGCTTAAACGAAGATTATGTTCAGCACCAATCTTGACCACACCGGATTGGAATAAGCCATTCCATGTTCACGTGGATGCATCAAATTATGCTATTGGGTGTGTGCTTGCTCAACCTACTGGTGAAGGTAATATGGATCTTCCAATTGCCTATGCCAGTAGACAATTGAATGCAGCTGAACGAAATTACACCACTACTGAGAGAGAAGGCTTAGGCATGGTATATGCAGTTAAGAAATTTAGACACTATTTGCTTGCAAACAAGTTTAAATTTTTTACTGACCACCAAGCATTGTTATATCTCGTGAACAAGCCATGCAATACAGGAAGATTAGTAAGATGGTTTCTCTTACTAATGGAATATGACTTCGAGGTTGTGGTAAGGAAAGGGAAGACTCATTTGAGAGCAGATCATCTCTCTAGACTCACATCTGGAGAAGCCCCACAAGGAGTGTCAGATGACCTTCCTGATGCTTACTTGTTTAACTTGGAAGTGGTACCGCAGTGGGCTAAGCCATTAGTGCCAGTAGTGACATACGGGCCTAACCATCCAGTAATAAACACGCAGGATAGAGAGGTAGTAAAAGCCCAAAAATATCACATCATGGCAGGAAGTATGTACAAGCACATAGATCAAGGAATCTTGGCTTGTTGTGTAGAAGAGGACGAGTACACTAAATGGTTGCATTTGGCACATGTAGGTGCATTAGAGCAACACTACTCAAAGCAACGAACCTTACAGACACTAAGGAGACTAGGAGTACATTGGCCAACTATGGAAGCTGATGTCCAAAAGTTGTGCAAGGAATGCCCAACCTGTTGCACTAAACCACCGGTGGAACATGCCACTCTTTATCAAGTGTCCATAGCATCGGATTGGAGTGAACCACTAGTATCCTTCCTGAGGACGAAAACGTTCCCTCCAGACATGACTCTGGCTAGGAAAAGGAGTTTAGAACAAGAAGCCTAGGATTACTCACTTATTGGTGGTAATCTATACAAACATGGTAAAGACGGTTACTTGAGACTATGTGTCCACGAGAGTGAGTATCTCAAGATCTTGGACACTGCTCACCAAGGTGTAGCAGGAGGACACTTTGGACCAGATCAGGTGATCAAGGCAATACTATTTGCGGGCTTCTGGTGGCCGACCCTTCACATGGATGCACATACCTATGTGAAATGCCGTGATGTCTGTCAAAGAACTCAGTATCCTATACGTAAAGATGAGATGCCACTGAAACCTATGATGGGTGGACGTGCATTCTCTAAGTGGGGAATAGACTTCGTCGGTCCTATTAATCCCCCAGCTAAGGGTTCCCATGCAGAATATATCATTGTTGCAACAGACTATCTAACTAAGTGGGTAGAGGTAAAAGCCACAACGAAGAACGATGCTCAAACAACTGCTAAATTCTTGTTTGAAAATGTATTCACAAGATATGGGCTACCTATAGAGCTAGTGAGTGATAGAGGCACTCACTTCTTGAATGAAGTTATTGAAAATCTGCTCCAAGAATTCTTGGTAGTTCATAAGAAGTCTGCCCCCTATCACCCTCAAGCAAATGGCCAGGCTGAGAGCACCAACAAGATCTTATGCAATGTACTGACGAAATTAGTGAACAATAAACGCTCTGATTGGGACAAACAGCTACACCATGCTGTTTGGGCATACCGAGTTGCCTACAAAACGGTACTCCAAGCCACTCCCTTTCAAATGGTGTTTGGTCAAAATGCTGTGCTACCTTTAGACTTTTTGATACCTACATTGAAAGTGGCACAAGAGCATGAATGGACGGGTCATGAACTCTCCTCTAGACTTTTTGACCTTGAACGATTAGGAGAAACAAGGCTGAGAGCAGCTGCAAGAATATATGCGGCTAAGAAACGACAGAAGGCCTACTTTGATGCCCACGTTAAGGATAAAGGGTTGAAAGCAGGAGACCTAGTGCTCGTCTACACTTTGAAACAACATGCTAGGAAGCTAGAGAAAAGAGGCTACGGACCCATGATCATTAATAGAATCTCAACAAGTGGAGCAGTGCAACTAGCCACATTAGAAGGTGATGTTCTTCCAAGTTACATTAGTGGGTGCAGAGTCAAGTTGTATCAGGAACCTCTCACAGAGGAAATGCTAAGTTGACTCAATACTGCTAAGAAACGCAAAGAGGAAGAAAAGCGAATTCGAGAAGAAGCTCAAGCAGAAGCCCTAGAGCGCATACGGAGAATGAAATTAAGAAGACAAGGCAGAGAGCACCCTAGGCAAGATGCATATGCAGATCACGGATATGACGTGGCTATGTGTGAAGTTTCAGGTATTAGCTCACATAGGATAACTGATCGACGTCCTTTCATAACCTTAGATATAGGACAAGGAAAGAGTGCAGGGACTGTAAGAGCCTTGATTGACTCAGGTGCAGCCACTAGTGCTGTTAAATTGTCTTACTATCAAGAGTTGCAATTAACTGTCAATCCTGTGGAAGCATATCTCATAGGATTGGGAGGCGTGGAAACCCCTTGCATGGGCGAGGTGGAACTTCCCCTCTATATTCATGATGAGGCAATGACAGTTAAAGTACTAGTATGTCAAGATGAGGACCTCACTGAACCCCTTGTCTTGGGTCAAGACTGGATCTATGACCAAGCAGTCAACTTAAACCTAAGAAGTGGACTTCTTCAGGTATGGGTGAACCAGACTAGAATTACAATTGAGTTAAATAATGGAGCACTCAAGGAACTAGGAAAGACATGGACTCCTGGTCCCTCCAGGGGTACACATGAAGTTGACCATGCTGTTCTTGTCCAAGGCTATGTGATACTGAAGAACAAAGATCTCAAAGAAGGAGTCAGAACCACAATGGAACTCCCTTCTTTTCCAAAGGCCAGAAGGAGGCAGCAACTAAGGGCAGATCAATCACTGAAGACTCTCCAGGCGAGAGACCAAAAGAACGCGCGAAGCAGAACAACTCAGCCGATGAAACAAATGTGGGTGCGGAAAGACGAGCTGCCGACCGTAACTAAGTCGCAACAACAGTCTCAACTTCCTATTAGTAATCAACGACTTAATGCTAATAAGAGGACTCCTAAAACCTCTGTTGAGAAAGTGAAATCCATTTGGGTACCCAAGAAGTCGATGAAGGCTGACCCACAATCAAGACAAATTTGGGTGCCTAAGGCTTGCTTGCGGGCTCAACTAACCCCACACAATTCACATCATACACGACAGGGTTCACTCGCTCAAGCAGCCACCACCCACTCTTGTCTGATACACTCGAACACATTGCCACCTAGAAGCACGCACATACTCACTCGTAGATGGGTCCCAATGACACAACAACTCCCAGCAGAATTACTCATGCAACCCTCCCGAATCTCCACAAAACCAAGACCAAAAGCCATTCATGGTGTTTGGCAACCTAAGACTTGTAATAAACCCCCCGACCCCAATCTATGAATTCATCTCCACTTACTAACTGCATTAGTCAGACAGTGCATCTTTCCATCTAGCTCCTAGGACTATCCAGGCATTAACTACACACACTATCATCGTGCACTCACTGACCACTGACTCATCATCTACCTCATGTTAATGTTGTAACGGGGACAACAACGGGTTTATTCTGTCCATTATGATGTTAACACATGGTTCTATATTCCCACATAACCAACAAGCAAGCAGTGCCATGGCAGAAGCTGGAGGTTCCAGTTCTCACGCCGGATCCAGCGCACAGATTGTGGATATAGAAACACTCCTCCTCGAACCACATCTCATCGAAAGGCCGCAAGAACTTCAAGCTGTGCATGTGCTCCCAATTCAGGATCCTCCTCAGGGACACACCTCTCAGGTGGGCAAACACGCTCATTGGTTCAGTGATGTTGCAGGACCATTGGGTGATGGAACCTATTTTTGGGAAGCTGAATTGGAGTTTAATGGTAAATGGGGACGCTACCATTTTTTCACGCGCGAATTTGAGAGCTATCAGAATGCCGAAGTAATGCGTTCAGTATGGACCAAAGCTGGCCTGGACAGTTATTTCAGGGCCCACTTACCGAAGCCAGATTTCTTACGTTGTTCTTATCTTATTAGTACCATCACTCCTAGCAGGGCCAAGGGAGGCGACAGCACTTTTGTGTTACCCTCACTATTGCCGGGCCACGAACTTAAAAGATTCAAACTGACCCTCAATCTGGTACGAGAGGCATTGGGCATGTATGGTATGCACATTCCTACTGAAAAGGAAACAATGGTTCCAGGCAGAATGAAACATAAAGATCTCAATAAACTGAAGGATATGGTAGCAATGACACCGACCATCGCTCTTCACCTACGGACCGTCATGGAGCATTTTGCTTTCCCCGCCCAGGAAAGATTCACCATGCCCCCAAAGAAGATATGGTTTAGCTTGTATTTAGCAGAGACAGAAAACCTCCCTATCAACGTACCACATTGGATCATAGATCAGATTCACCTAGCCCATCAACGGTGGAACAAGAAGCAGAAAAATGTGCTCCACGGATGTTGTTCTCTGACCAAGATAATCTATCGATGTCTAGCCTATGACGTGCCTATTCAGCGGGCACTCGTATGGTCCCGGGCCCAGGAATTCCAGAGAAGGCTATCGGCGGCAGGTCCCCCATCAAAGAAGATGAGAGGGGGAGTCCAATTACCCTGCGCTCAACCAAGGGGAGCCACCACTACACCAAAAATTACCCCTCCCCAGACACGACGCATTAGACCATTCACCATTCGGCTACCAAGACCAAGTACAGAGGGACCCAATCTGGTGTTTCCACCTGTCCCATCCGACTTGGAATTTCCATAGGGCTTTACTCTCAATGATCTCACTGATGAAGAAGTGGCTAGACTAATCTACGACTCTAATCTCGAAACAGAAACAGAGCGAGCTCAGGAACCACAAACCCATACAACAACGTCAGCCCCCACCCGACCGCAAGTTGTAGAAGTCGACGTAGACGAACAAGAGACCGAACAAGAGGAAGGAGCATACGAAGAACAAGAGTATGATGAACTTTCAGAGTTAGCAAGTGCCCCCGCGTATTCGGCACAAATAAAAAGACTATATCGAACCATGCAGCTAGTTCAAGAACAACATAAAATGTCACTTGAAGCAGGCAAGAAACTCATGAACCAATTGCTGGCAGAGGAGGGTGTGGATGATATGTTCATCGAGTCCATCAACCTACATGCAGATGCAGTAGGATTGGATGAGGCCATTCATGAGGCAATGGCCTACATTCACCGATTTGAGAAAGGAGTTCCCGCCCGTCCCATGAGATCCGGGAAACAAATTCATATCAACGAATCAACACCAGGAGATACAACGCAAACAGACGAACATCAGGAAGCACCACTGTCACCACCCTCCCCACCCCTCACTCCACCACGTGACACTATCGCCACCACGCCCACTATCACCACAATCGTCATGGGAATTCCACTCTCACCGGGACTCCAATTCGGGGGAGTCACTATGCCCACCTTCACCACTCTCTTCACTAACGTCACATCCACCCCACCCACGGTCCCCATCTACACGGTCACTCAAACATTTGACACTATGGAAACATCTCCTGCCACTGCACCACTCCCTTCCCCCATGCACCCTTCGTCCCCCATACCCCCTCCACCCACATCTCCACTTGACTCCACATCATTCACAACTCCCTTTCCCGTCCCCATTCCCCCTGCATCTTCATCTCTCCCTGCATCATTTAATGTAAATAGTATATTTTTAGCTTTAAATCAATGTGTCTATCAACTTCAGAATGAGTATCGAGCTCTCGACGATCGTTATCATCAAGTGATCACTACCAATCAGAAACTTCAGAGCCGCCTCATAGCGATCGAGGAAGAAAATGCAGAACTCAACCAACGTTACACCACGCTCGAACATGCCCACCAAACACTCCTAGAAACTCCCCAACCATCACAACAGACGGGCACCAAACAACTCGAGGCCTTGCTGGAAGTATACCAAGCTGATAATCTCAGAGTCTGGCGTAACTTGGCACTCCTCAGAAAACACATGGCAACCGCCCTTGAAGAGAACAAGAGACTGCAGCAGCAAAATGAAGCAAATCTAGAAGCAGCAATGGAAGGCTCTCCCCACGACATTGATCTAGAGCAGTTTAAAGCTGTACCCTCAGAGACAATGAAGACCATCTTGGAAAGCTATGCAGATCTATTAGATGCTCATGATGAGTTGGAAAGGGAACGTGATGAGCTACGTGGCCAGCTCAAGGAACAAGAGGCTCCAACCAAGGTAATAGAACCGGCCTCGACTTCAGAGGAAGTGAAGGCATTGACAGAATAGGTGGTTGAGCTCCAGAAAAAGTTACTCGAGTATGAAAGGCAACCCTCTCCAGTGATAGAACCTGAGCAAGAAGACTTGGTTCCCATTGAGGTAGATGATTCGTACGAGGAACCATACGTTCCTATGCCAATGCCAAGCGGGCAACAAACCTCAGAGGGAATGGATACTTTAGAAGTGGAAGCACCTGAATGGCTTCAGTCATTAGAGAAGACAGCGAACACCCACGATGAACGAGTAGCAATACAGATCCAATCATTAGCCAAATTAGAAGACACTGTCATCAAGTCCGAGTATTTCAGACGTATGTCCCATCACAGGTGGATAGGGACCAATGATGATCAGTATGTGCCATATTGCATATTGTTGGCTGATTACAATGCAGAGATCCAACGACAATGTGGGAAAGCCCCCACCTTTGCCACCCAGTTTGGCCCCGACGATATACCAGAGAGTGCGAAAAGAGGATCTATTCATCAACCCACTTGGAGGATCCGTCTCTTGGAGACTTATCTTGAAATGGTACGAGCCTGGAATAACATGCCCCTCTTTATTAAGTACAATCCTTGTTATGCCCCAGTCCTACGAAGACGCACATGGCCCGAATTCACCATTGCTATCAAGAACATCAAAGGCTGTGCCAAGTGGCTAAATTATGTTTATCTAGCACCTCCTCGAGGACCTCCCACTATCAATTACATGATTTCTACTATCAGACACTGGAGCACTCGACTACGCAATACACCCGATGTGATGGCACAAATGTGTATGAAAATATTTGAATTAATGCTGATCACATTCAGGACATTTAAAAACATTAAGGATCCCCACTTCTCAGGAGCAGGCTTTGTTACAGGCAACCAAGACCTAGTTTACAACATGAGCACCACCCCATCAATAGAAGTAATATATGCTTGGCACGCCAGAATAAAGTACCTCCCAGCTTGTTTTAAACAGACTTTCGAGGAGATGTTCATAACGGGATTCTGGGAATATCACTCAGAAATTTTTATACCCAGGCCTTCACATCTCCTCCACTTATTTGCTGTGGAGAGAACCATACATTCAGAACAACTACGGGTGCCACATCCGGACGTACCAGGACCAGTGAATTGGGACGCATTATTAACAGATCTAGCACGGGGGCTTAGATTAGAAGAACATCACCTCGCTTCCGACGTCGTCCAATACTACGCTCAACGAACATCTAGACAAGGGTCTGTCAGGGGCGATAGACGCGAGAGTGGGGGGGGTGTTGGCAGCAGTCAGGGAACCGAAGGAGTCACAAGACGAAGAGAGTCAGAGCAAAGGGACAGCACAAGCAGACATGGCAGTCAAAGAAGATTTGGCAAGTAGGCCATCTAAATTTTTCAGTCATCAAGGAGTGGATCACACAAGAAGACAGAGCAAGTAGGGAGCTCAAAGGTATGTATGACAAATCAATAGAGGAAATCCCTACACAAATAGTGATTCTTATCACTAACAATCATTGTAAATACCATTTCATATTTTTGTAGCTCCATTTTGTGCAAGCCAAGGAGTCCTTGAGCTTGAGGAGCCTTAGAAGTACCTACATATCAATTTTCGTATTTTTTAGACTCCGTTTAAGCCCTCAAATTGGCCCTGGAACCTAATTTTTAACTAGGCCGGACACTAGGTCTGGACAGGGCCAAAACCTAGTCAAAAACTATAAAAAGAGCTAGAGAGCTCATTTTTGGGGTTGGATTGTAATTGAAATGAACTTGTAAGAGCTTTTTGAAAGGAATCTAAGAACTCCATTGCTTCTCACTCTTTGTCTTGCCGTGTGTGCGTGTGTGCGTGTATGTGTGTGCATGCTTGTGTGCTTCTCACTCACGCACTTGTGCCTCCACTTGCTCGAGGTCTTCATACCATCCTCACGTCTTCCCGGATTGACATTAAAGGAGGTGCTTCTCATCACTGAGCTACACTACACAAGAAGCTATGTGGATGAAGACATTGTTCAAAGATCTTGGATTGGAGTTTGGAACTCCAACTATTTTTGGTGACAATATGAGTTCTATTCATTTGGCTACTAATCCTATTTTTCATGCAAGGACTAAACATATTGAAGTTCATTATCACTATGTACGAGAGAAGGTTCTAAGCAAAGAAGTTCAAATATCATATGTGTCCACTCATCAACAATGTGCAGATATTCTAACCAAAGCATTGGATGGTACAAAGCTTTGCAAATTCAAGGCTATGATTGGTTTATAGGTAATCTTGGAAGATTGAAGACCTCAAGCATACTTGGCTTGAGGGGGAGCTGTTGGAGCAAGTCCATGACAAGCCTAAGTATTGGCTTGAGTCTCACAAAGTCTAAAAAGAAGCTTTAAAAAGAAGACTATGTAAAGTTCACTTGTGAACTACCTCTTGTAATTTTTTGAAGAGTTTACTTAATGTAAAAGTAAGAGAATCTTAAGTGGTTGAATCCACTTGATCAAGAATGGAAAGAGGAGCCACGAATTCGTGATTTGTGGTAGGTAGAGAATCAAATCAATCATTGATTGATTGGAGAGTGATTGAGGGAAGTTAGCCTCCCAAACTCAACTATAAATAGATGGCAGTTTTAGTCGTGGTTAGAGAGACCTATGTGAAGACCTCCAAGAGCTGAGCTTTATGCCATATCAAGGTGTGATTATAAGGCACACATATGTATCAGTAAGGCATTGTATTGTACAAGCAATTTACTTTCATTTTCATGATTATTTGGGTTCATATTTCCATGTTCTTGTGAAGTGTACTACTCACTGCCATTACTCTCAGTTTTCTCAGTCCGATTGCAGATATGTTTTCTCTGAGCTTGCTGCATCATTTTTAGTAATTTAACTTGGTATAGTTAGCTCTATAAGTCTACTATATGCTCACAAATTTCATGTCCTTTGGATGTTGCAATCTGCATTTATGTTCATTTGAAGTCAACAGGGTCTGTTCATCTTCACTTCTCTCTCAGGTACCCGACTTTTTTACTCATCTTGTCAGAGCCATTTCTCAGTGGTTACGTATCCAAATTCAATGATTTAAAGCGTGTTGGATTCAGCTTACTGTCTAGTATAGCCATACAAAGTTTCATAATCATTGGATTCCTACATTGTGAGTTATGTTCATTTTTCTGCTCACTCATCTCAAACTATAGCAGCCCGTGAAAATTGGGATGATGTCATCACTTGTTAAAACTCATTCTCAGTGTGTGGTTTATTATTTTTGATGAGATTACTCTTGAAAGTTAGCTCTTTAAGCTACCTAGACGTCCCCGAGAGGAATTAAGCTAATTGCTGCTGTGCTCAGAGAATTATGTAAAACACTGGACAGGTGTATGAACCAAGAATAGCAAGTTTTCACCTCTGAGCTAACTCCAACTTATCTGTTTTGATCTATCTTTTTGTGAGTGATATTCCAAGGTACATAGGGTGTCTAATACATCCATTGGCAAGCTGAAAGGGCCCACCATATACTCCTGGAGTTCCTTTGGCTGGTGTAGATCAAGGATTTTGCAACACCTCTTCATCTTCAAGCACATACCTATCCATCTCTTCACATGAACTATGCAAGGTTTAGGTGGACAAAGGGGTCAAAGAACCTTAATTTAGAAGAAAGGCATGACTCAAATCACTAAGGGTGGTCTCAAGGTTGGGTAAAGTTGGTCAAGGTAGTCCTAAGGTGATGGAAAAGTTGGGAGAGGCATCCAAAATCTATAAACGAAGGTGAAGAGTCATCAAACGCATGGAGGTCTTGTAGGTCATTGAAGGCCAAGAGACATATACTCAAGGAGGTTCAATGAGAGACTCATCCAAGACTCAAGGAGCTGAAATGTAGTTGTCCAAGCTAGGAAAAATGTAGAGGAGGATGTTACTATTAGATATGCTCAATACTCCACCCTCATGTGACCACAAATGATCCATGGTGCTCTAAGTTGTAAGGCCCCCATTATGAGGAGAAGCCAGTATGAGAGCCCAGACATTTGTGGAACCCTAACTTCCAAGTTAGATGAGGTCTATGTGTGACTGTTGATGGTTGTAGATGATCTTTGTGAGCCTAGCTATTACGTTAGGTAGGGCATAAACTTCAAGGCCATTGGGTTGCCATTTAAGGTGAAAATAAAGGCCCTGTGGCGTCACACGGTTTCCCCATAGAACCTTAATGGGGGGAGTGCAGAGGGGGGCTTGCCCCCTTCTGTAGGGTCTGGGGGGCCTATCCCTCCGGCCCATAGGGCCGAGACGGTAGGACTTCTGGTCGTGGAGATATTGTCGGATCATATATTTTACCGACTATTTTGTATCTCCCAACTATGTTTGTCTATACCAAACCGCCTTGTAAAAGCTATATAAGCACGGCCCAGGTTGACCTTTACATAGCATTGCGCACTAGTAAGCCCTTCATCTAGAGTCTGTCTAGATTGCCATCTAAGCTCCACAATGGGAGCGCACAAGTGGACAATAGCATCATTGTAACTGCATTACGCTCGGCAATCTAAGAATTTGAGTTCTCTATCTCTCATTCTACGTCTATCTTTGTCTACGTTTTTCTCTCAACTCTGTCTACAGGTCTATTCCTCTTTGCTGTTATTTTCTTACATGGTATCAGAGCTCAAGAGGCTCTGAGTGGTGCAGAAGTAGAAACGCAGAGGTTGCAGAGGTCTGAACAACAAAAGAGAGAAGATGTCAAGCGGTGTGTCATCATCTACGACTAGGAGCCAAGGTGGTTCATCAACATGAGTAGGTGGCGCAGACGCAGGAGCGGCAATGATGTCGGTCATCCCAACGTTGTCGTAGAGGGGTGTGAAGGGAGGCTGACGTTCATCTACAAGAATCGCGCTAACCTAACCATGTGACTGCACGCATGGTGCTTCTAAGTATGCCTAGGGCCTTTGGTTGATTTTTCAGTTTAGGTGTGATAAAAACCTATATGTTTCTAATATATGGGAGTGTAAATTAAGAACTAATTATTTAGACTAAGGACTGTAAGGATGAGCGTTTCTATAATGTTCTCTAGCTTCTAATTGATAAGACATAACTAAGTTCTCGTTTGTAATTTTATCTTTAACAAAGTCAACTTCTTCGTTCTCAATTTGATTTGAGTTAGGTTTTCTAACTAAATTAGGTGGGAATAAGTGTTCTTTATCCTCCGGTTCTGGCAAAACTATGGTAATTAAAGGTAAAATTCTAGAAAGAAGACGATCGTAATCTAACTTGTGTAAAGTTTCGTTAACTACTTTATCTTTAATAATTTCAACTTCTATATTTTCGTTATTATTTGAACTATCAATTGAAGACGGAAGCAATGTTCCTATTATTAAGTTTTCTAATTCTTGATTCTTAATATCAGAATCGTTTGTAGATACTAGTTTAGAACTACTTGTAGATCATATCTCTTTAGACATACGAAATAAAAAAGTAAAGATCTCAATTAATTTTCAGTGAAACAGTATGAAGAATTTCAAAATCAATCTTATTTAAGCCTATACAAATCTTTAATTATATCGAAAAGTGGAAGTGCTAGAAATCTTTTAGGATTTAAGCCTATACAATAGCTTATATTAAGTGCTAATACAATTCTCTTAATAAATAATCCTATACAACTTAATAAACAATCTTCAAATATTGTAATTTTGTGATCCTGAAAATTTCGTATGCTTGTTTTCTCGTAATCTCCTTTTGAAATCTCTTCAACGATCTGCAAGAAGCGATTAGGACAAAAAACATAAGTATGTTTTTAGTAAAAATAAAACACTCATTAATTTAACATTCAATACATAACTTAAACCTATACTAACTCATGTATACATAGACTTCTAACTTCCTAACTTTCATGCATTTGAAGACACCTATGCAAACACACATTTGTTTACACGCAAACATGCATCATATAACAATTCAATATCTATCATTCATACAAGCATATCAACATGCATACAATCTTATATCAATTATGCATTCACTATATCGTATTTAACCTGCATAATATATTTATGTATTAACATGCATTAGTATATATATGCATTTACTAGCATGCATAAACATGCATACTAACATGCATTCATAAACATGCACTATCATCTAATATGTATACACTTATTCTCATGCATTTATGCATACATTTTCATACGTACATTCAATACACATGGACATATGCATCATTTCACATGCATATATGTTTTAGTTCTCATGCATATCCTATCTTCATATGCATATGCATATGAATTATCTCTAATATGCACATGTATTATCTTATACCTTCTATATGTACATGTACTACATCCTAACTCTATCTTAACATGCACATGCATACACATGCACTCTTACTCAAATAGACATACATAGCATATTCATCACTCATGCTTATCATTTCTAAACATGCATAAAATGCATCACACTTCATATGCACTCATGCATACACTCCTACATTTATGAAAATCATTCTTCATATGCATACATATTAACATGCATATTAATATACATGCATGCTCATGCTCACACATATTCATGCATACATACATTCATGCATACTCATATATGCTCACACTTATGCACACATATGCAATCACTCTCTCACTCTTTTTGCAACAAAAAAAACATTTGTCGGATCCATAAACACTTGAAATCAACTACATGAATAGTGCTATTAGAAGTCAATTTCCATAATTCTGCTTTCTTTGGAAGTGTGCTGAGAATAATAAGTAGAAACCCAAAAAGTTCTTGGAACGTTGCTATATACCTCAGGTGCACAAATATACAGAGATGATGGTTGCACGAGTAGTGAGTGCTAACTCTCCCCCCCTGTTCTGCCTGTCTCTCACTCTCCACGTCTTCAAGAAGCTTGGAAGGCGCTGTAGTGCCCTAATTGTGGGTGCCTCTATGTGTACATGCACAAGATAACTTGACTCGAGAATCCGGACAGGAGGAAATGCTCTCTCTGTGAACATGCCGACATGACTTTCTCTTCTCAGGCTCTAAATTACTCTTGATATAACAGTGCAAACCAACAAATCCTCTTCAATCCCTCAATACTTCTCCTTAACGGATCAATACAAGCTCTACTTTATATTTGTGCTCTCTCTCTGTGTGTGTACGTGTGATGTGTGTACGCGCGCGTCTGCGAGTAACATAGTGATAAATAGCTCTGCTATATAATTCGAGCCTACAATTCCTGCCGCTTAAAATATCAACTTCCGACATCATGTGAAAAATAAGTGCTTCCAAAAGTACATTTTTATGAGCATGCCTATGGAGTTGCACTCTAATCTCAAGCAATACAGGTCCTGCGCTAGAGCCACACTCCCAACATGCAGTAATGATACAAAAGTAAAAGGCTTGTTGAATGTATTCATGATACATGTATTACGTGATCACAACGCATGAATATTCACATAATACATAGTTTTGAATTGAGATATGTGTATTAATACGTACATACGTGTAACTCATAAGAGGGAATACAAAACCACATACATAAATGCTCAAAATACAACCGCACGCATGCATACGCGTACCCTAGCTCTTCACTCAAATATGCAATCCATCAAAATTTATGTGCTTATGTGTGGATAAATGTGTATCGTACTTTGAGAGAAAGCTTGCACAAAAACACACAAAAACGCACAGGCAAAACCGCACGCACACATGACATCTAGATTCTACGGGCATTCTTTGATAAAAAACGCGAAGCATTAGAAATTTCCATACATAGTGAGAAATACCCCTGTAGCGAATAAAATTACTTTTTTTTGTACACTAAAGATCACAGATAATAAGAAAGCGCGACCAATCTCTCTCTCTCTCTCTCTCTCTCTCCTTGCACCAAAACCATGCGAACTTGTGCCATTTTCTTTTAATGTGGAGATCCAATCAAGAGCATAATTGACTAAAGGGATTCGACTCTAAGCATTCTACATTCGTTCTTTTAAGTAGTAGCGCCATGTAATATGGCTGGGGTGAGTTCATTCTGAAGCTGCCTTCTACGATCGCATATACTACACAAGTCAAAATATTGATTCCGTTGTAATCATACCACATTTCATTGTTGCTGAAAGAGTTGACTGCAATCTGCACAAACCTAGGACATCTATGAAATTTTACGGGCATAGTGCATTTGCGCATCTAAGCTTGTGTGATCTCCACATCAGGCAATTTTCATTCTAAATCAACAAGAATTGACGTGACAGTGGTCACATCAAGCTTCTGGACTCGATTTTCTGAGTGCAGCAAGAAAGCATCTCCCATCTCAACTTCCTTGTGCTTCGGAATGAAGCGTGCAAATGCAATATTTAAAAGAAACTCTAAAAGAGAGAATGAGAATGGTAACGAAGGCTTCTACGTTGGTAAAGCTAAATATACTGCAGAGCTAAAACCTATTTCTCATATGCATGAGCACGAATCCACCACCTTCTCTACCATGCAAAAGGCGCCTCTCTCTCTCCCTCTTTCTCTCTCTCTCTCTCTCTCTCTGTGTGTAGAATTCGTCGTACCTGCAGGAAGCGATTAGGAAAAAATAACAATGAGCAATGTATATTTATAACTGGTTAACTGGTTAGTCTAACTAGTTAATTAACTAGTTAACTTAACTAGACTTCATGCATACTAACAATCACTAATACATATTTAGAGTTAGACTTCTAATTTTCTACGAATGAGTTTTAATTAATAATTTAGTTTAAAATATTTATATAAACTAGTATATATTATATTAAATCCTTTAGTTTTCAATTAAATTTACTATTACCTAAAATATAATAATGAGATCATATAACATATCATATAATGATGCTAATATATATAGGTTTTTAACATTATAAAAACTGATAACTGTTGTTTCTATAGAAGTTAAAATACCCCATACCCATTCACATGATTTCAAAGATATATTTGATTACATTCACATGCCTTTACAGATAAACTTGCATGGGTAGACACTTAGGATTAATATTCATGCTCTTATAATGAAGATGCACTCTTTAAATGTTATGGATACATTTATGGAACTCCATATTTATACCCATGCTTAGGTAGGTAAAATTTCATAAACACTTAGACATAGATGCACACACATATATATATTAAGTATATATATGCAAACACATATATATGAGGTAAAAAGTCATTCACATACATATTCATAGGCATATAAACACATACATAAGTCAGTACATTCACATAAACATAGATACACACCCCTATAAACATAGATACATACAAATGAACATTCTTAAATTTATAAATGCACATAGACATGATCTCAAAAACAAAAAAAATAAAATGAAGAATAAGAGTAAGAATCAATTATCCTTTCATTCTGCATATAATTTCTTCTTTTTCCTGCAGGTACCCAAGAAAAAAATTAGTCAATTTAAACCAATGCATTATAAAAAATATGAGAGAGATATCATTTCACCAACTCCTAAGCAAAATACTTTTATTTTTCCATTTGTCAACTCGAGTGAGGAAATCCTTCTGACATCTGCCCCCACCAAACCTGCACATCGCCCTCGATGGGCCAACCTGCAGTTTAATAGGAAAGCAATATCAAATTCTTTTTAAAAAAAATCTTTAATTTAACTCTAAAATATATTATAAAAAATGCTTTTTAATTTCTATTTATGTTTCTGATAATAAAGAAAATTTCTAAAATTACATAAATATGAATTTGAAATCGTTTCAGTCAATGCATATAGTAAAAAATACAAATTTAGAAAATCTATAAAGGTTATTTAGATAATTGAGGTACTTACCATTCCATTAACCCTGTTCTTAAGTAAAAATTAATTTATATAAGTATGTTTTCTTTTATTTCTTAGACATCCGCTATAAGATGCATCTAACTAACTCTTGTGCAGCAAACCTCCGCCTCATATAGCCCGCATAATATTCCAAAAGTGGTTTCGAGACCATAATTGAATTATATTCTTCTTTTTCTTTTCTTTTGTATTCTTTTCTTTTTTTCTTTTTCTTTTTTCCATCTTGCAGTAGCCATTAGTATACTGCTTGATGTTCTCATTTTTCTCTTTTTCTTAATTTTTCTTCACAACTTTTTTGTTTAAGGGGAAAGGCTTAACCCCTAATCAGAGCAGAGGATCTAGAAATTTGCTAGAGCTAGAATTAGGATCTCATTTGCTAGATGCTTTCAGAAAGTAAAGAATTCTACTAGTATAAAGTAAATTTCTCTTTTATTAGGGGTTGCAGTTCAAGTTTTCCGCTCTCCTATCTTCAGAACTCATTACAAGTTCTCTAAATCAGAATTTCAACCTATATACATTTTCCTACTTTAATTTCACGTTCATTATTTACGTAATTTTAATAAATTTCCTCTTAATATCAGAAACAAATAAAACCCTATTTATGAAATGTTTGCTTTTGATCCTCTTTATTGTCAGGTTTAGAGGTTTCCAATTCCACTTTCTTCTGTTCTTCTTGGGGATGAACATTTTCATCGGTCGGCTTTTTGCCTTCCTTTATCATTTTTCTCTTCTCTTCTTGAGATAAATTTGATTCATCAAATTGAACTTTTTGATCAATTTTCTTTTCATCTTCTCTTGTTTGCCTCCTAGTTACGCTTTCATCACCTTCTTCTACATCATCCTGTTGATCTTCTCGTCTCCGTTTTTCCTCAACATTAGCAATGTGAGAAAAGACAGAAGATTGATCTACAGGAGATTTCCATGCGGTCTTGTACATTATCTCGTCTCTAGCTCGTACTAGTGCCTCTATTGAATATGGATTTTGGCTAGGTGTTGAAGAAGGCCTATCCTCGACCGGCTCTAGTCTTGCAGCCGAAGTACTGGCAGTTGCATCTGAGACTGTTAAATTTTCGTAAAGCTTTTTCATTCCGCCTTTGCCCCAATTGACAGACAAAGGAAGACGTGACCTAAAGTCACATAGTCTTCTATCTATTTCAACGACTAATTGATTTGCCTTAGCACTTTTTAACTCTTCACAAGCAAATGATGCGTGCTCCAGACTATCACACCAAACACAACGCTTCACACCAGTCCGTCTTTTCTCATTAGTTCTTTGAAAGGATGGCTGTACATCAACCTGAGGAGCCTGCTGAGGTGCTGGCTGAAAGACTGGTTGTGGTGGAACATATTGAGTCATAACTTGTTGATTAGGTGGTGCTTGCCCTGCACCACTACCACTAGTCCCTGAATCATTAAAGCTCATGGAGTAAACTTGTTTATTTAAATTAGCAACCTCTTTTGAAAGAGATGCGTGCATGTTCATGACATTCTCCATCTGTTTACATAGAATATCCAATTGAAATTCTATAGGAGCTTTAGTGGCAGCTGAATTATTCGTCGTAGCCATAGTAGCAGGCATTGGCATGTCAACTTGCCTTATAGCAGGAGTCTCTCTAGGCTGCAAAGCATTAGGTCTTGAATATAAAATCATTTGCCTTTGTTTCATTTGAGCAACAGCCTCTATCTCTTTTTTAACTTTCTCCCAATCATCAGTTAGCCCATATCTTTTTCTTGGCTCCTCTATTCGTCTTTCAATTTCAGCCCTATCCTCAGGACTAAGTATCTTAAGAAAATATATAATTACATCTGGATTAATAGCATTTCTATCATCTTCAGGAAGTTGAGCCAGACGTCTCATAAACTCACCATGAAGATGAGTTAAAGACTCATTGCTCTTAACAGTGTTTAACCACCGCAAAAAACCTTCTCGACTGTGCTGGCTAAAATCCTCGAGGTAGAACATTTTATGAAGTTCCTTTCTAAATTCCTCCCAAGGTTTTTCAGCGTGTTCCTGTATAGATTCTAGAATTGAACTAGAAACTACACGTCCAAAGTATTTCACTAGCAGATCTTCAGGTAATCCCTGGATTTGCACTTGTTCCTCAAATGCATCCAAGTATTCCGTAATGTTCAATCCAGTAAATTTTCCTTTTTCTTTTAGAATAGCTTGGATTGTACGCGTCCCTTGCTTTTCTATCATCATGTTCCTAAACATCTCCTCCATCTTGTGTTCTTGATAACGTTTCGAATAGAGAAGAAGTTCCCTAATAGCCAGATCTAATTGCTCTCTAAATTGTCTAAATCTATCACTAGTTGATAAAGCCAGGGATGGCTTTACCCTAATCCTAGGCTTTACTAAATCTAATTTTCTTTTCTAAAATCTTTTTGATTTCTAAAAACCTAAATTTATCTCTTTTTATTCAAAAAAAACCTAATAAAGTAGTTTTTTATAAATTTTCTTGATTTAAATCCTTTAGTTTAATATTAATTTTCTTTTAAAAAAATAATTTCTTTGAAAAAATAAAAGCATTAACTATAAATCAAAAGTAACCTAAATTTAAACTATTTTTATGCTAAAAGCTTTCTTTTTTTTATATAATGAAAATAAAGCAAACAATCTTTCTTTTTCAAAACTTAAAATCTTTTCTTTTTTATGATGAAAAAATAATGGCTTTTCCTAAAATGTAGATATTTAAATGCTTTAAGTAAAAATTATATTTCCTAGATACAAAAGAAAGATTCAAATACTCTTTTAATGCTAATATGAAAGTGCTTAAATCCTAAGGCTAATGAAAACAACTTTTCTTTTTAAGTGACGTGCATAAACTAAAGAACTTTAAAATAAACACCTTACTCGATGATATTTTTGCTGAAGAGGTTCAAAAGTGAACGTTTAAACAAACTTAAATACAAACTAAAGTAACTGTGAATTCCTCTTAATTCTCTTGAATGTTGATGGGGGGGGGGGGGGTTTGAAGACGACGAAGCTCCACCAGTTGAAAATCCTTCTTCCACGGTTTTATCATAGCTTCAATCTTCAATTTTTCTGCTTAAAAAGAAGAAGATAAAATTAGAAATTAAAACTGAAAATGCAACGTAAGTCCTAGGCACACTATCGTCACGCTTCACGTCGGGTTCACCAAAGCTGTCGTAGAGGGGTGTGAAGGGAGGCTGACGTTCATCTACAAGAATCGCGCTAACCTAACCATGTGACTGCATGCAGGGTGCTTCTAAGTATGCCTAGGGCCTTTGGTTGATTTTTCAGTTTCGGTGTGATAAAAACCTATATGTTTCTAATATATGGGAGTGTAAATTAAGAACTAATTATTTAGACTAAGGACCGTAAGGACGAGCGTTTCTATAATGTTCTATAGCTTCTAATTGATAAGACATAACTAAGTTCTCGTTTGTAATTTTATCTTTAACAAAGTCAACTTCTTCGTTCTCAATTTGATTTGAGTTAGGTTTTCTAACTAAATAAGGTGGGAATAAGTGTTCTTTGTCCTCCGGTTCTAGCAAAACTATGGCAATTAAAGGTAAAATTCTAGAAAGAAGACGATCGTAATCTAACGTGTGTAAAGTTTCGTTAACTACTTTATCTTTAATAATTTCAACTTCTATATTTTTGTTATTATTTGAACTATCAATTGAAGACGGAAGCAATGTTCCTATTATTAAGTTTTCTAATTCTTGATTCTTAATATCAGAATCGTTTGTAGATACTAGTTTAGAACTACTTGTAGATCCTATCTCTTTAGACATACAAAATAAAAAAGTAAAGATCTCAATTAATTTTCAGTGAAATAGTATGAAGAATTTCAAAATCAATCTTATTTAAGCCTATACAAATCTTTAATTATATCGAAAAGTGGAAGTGCTAAAAATCTTTTAGGATTTAAGCCTATACAATAGCTTATCTTAAGTGCTAATACAATTCTCTTAATAAATAATCCTATACAACTTAATAAACAATCTTCAAATATTGTAATTTTGTGATCCTGAAAATTTCGTATGCTTGTTTTCTCATAATCTCCTTTTGAAATCTCTTCAACGATCTGCAGGAAGCAATTAGGAAAAAAAACATAAGTATGTTTTTAGTAAAAATAAAACACTCATTAATTTAACATTCAATACATAACTTAAACCTATACTAACTCATGTATACATAGACTTCAAACTTCCTAACTTTAAGGCATTTGAAGACACCTATGCAAACACACATTTGTTTACACACAAACGTGCATCATATAACAATTCAATATCTATCATTCATACAAGCATATCAACATGCATACAATCTTATATCAATTATGCATTCACTAATTTGTATTTAACATGCATAATATATTTATGTATTAACATGCATTAGTATATATATGCATTTACTAGCATGCATAAACATGCGTACTAACATGCATTCATAAACATGCACTATCATCTAATATGTATACACTTATTCTCATGCATTTGTGCATACATTTTCATATGTACATTCAATACACATGGATATATGCATCATTTCACATGCATATATGTTTTAGTTCTCATGCATATCCTATCTTCATATGCATATGCATATGAATTATCTCTAATATGCACATGTATTATCTGATACCTTCTATATGTACATGTACTACATGCTAACTCTATCTTAACATGCACATGCATACACATGCACTCTTACTCAAATAGACATACACAGCATATTCATCACTCATGCTTATCATTTCTAAACATGCATAAAATGCATCACACTTCATATGCACTCATGCATACACTCCTACATTTATGAAAATCATTCTTCATATGCATACATATTAACATGCATATTAATATACATGCATGCTCATGCTCACACATATTCATGCATATATACATTCATGCATACTCATATATGCTCACACTTACGCACACATATGCAATCACTCTCTCACTCTTTTTGCAACAAAAAAAACATTTGTCGGAACCATAAACACTTGAAATCAACTACATGAATAGTGCTATCAGAAGTCAATTTCCATAATTTTGCTTTCTTTGGAAGTGTGCTGAGAATGATAAGTAGAAACCCAAAAAGTTCTTGGAACGTTGCTATATACCTCAGGTGCACAAATATACAGAGATGATGGTTGCACGAGTAGTGAGTGCTAACTCTCCCCCCCTGTTCTGCCTGTCTCTCACTCTCCAGGTCTTCAGGAAGCTTGGAAGGCGCTGTAGTGCCCTAATTGTGGGTGCCTCTATGTGTACATGCACAAGATAACTTGACTCGGGAATCCGGACAGGAGGAAATGCTCTCTCTGTGAACATGCCGACATGACTTTCTCTTCTCAGGCTCTAAATTACTCTTGATATAACAGTGCAAACCAACAAATCCTCTTCAATCCCTCAATACTTCTCCGTAACGGATCAATACAAGCTCTACTTTATATTTGTGCTCTCTTTGTGTGTGTACGTGTGATGTGTGTACGCGCGCGTCTGCGAGTACCATAGTGATAAATAGCTCTGCTATATAATTCGAGCCTACAATTCCTGCCGCTTAAAATATCAACTTCCAACATCTTGTGAAAAATAAGTGCTTCCAAAAGTACATTTTTATGAGCCTGCCTACGGAGTTGCACTCTAATCTCAAGCAATACAGGTCCTGCGCTAGAGCCACACTCCCAACATGCAGTAATGATACAAAAGTAAAAGGCTTGTTGAATGTATTCATGATACATGTATTACGTGATCACAACGCATGAATATTCACATAATACATAGTTTTGAATTGAGATATGTGTATTAATACGTACATACGTGTAACTCATAAGAGGGAATACAAAACCACATACATAAATGCTCAAAATACAACCGCACGCATGCATACGCGTACCCTAGTTCTTCAATCAAATATGCAATCCATCAAAATTTATGTGCTCATGTGTGGATAAATGTGTATCATACTTTGAGAGAAAGCTTGCACAAAAACACACAAAAACCCATAGGCAGAACCGCACGCACACATGACATCTAGATTCTACGGGCATTGCTCGATAAAAAATGCGAAGCATTAGAAATTTCCATACATAGTGAGAAATACCCCTGTAGCGAATAAAATTACTTTTTTTTGTACACTAAAGATCACAGATAATAAGAAAGCGCGACCAATCTCTCTCTCTCTCTCTCTCTCTCTCTCTCCTTGCACCAAAACCATGCGAACTTGTGCCATTTTTTTTTAATGTGGAGATCCAATCAAGAGCATAATTGACTAAACGGATTCGACTCTAAGCATTCTACATTTGTTCTTTTAAGTAGTATCGTCATGTAATATGGCTGGGGTGAGTTCATTCTGAAGCTGCCTGCTACGATGGCATATACTGCACAAGTCAAAATATTGATTCCGCTGTAATCATACCACATTTCATTGTTGCTGAAAGAGTTGACTGCAATCTGCACAAACCTAGGATATCTATGAAATTTTACGGGCACAGTGCATTTGCGCATCTAAGCTTGTGTGATCTCCACATCAGGCAATTTTCATTCTAAATCAACAAGAATTGACGTGACAGTGGTTGCATCAAGCTTCTGGACTCGATTTTCTGAGTGCAGCAAGAAAGCATCTCCCATCTCAACTTCCATGTGCTTCGGAATGAAGCGTGCAAATGCAATATTTAAAAGAAACTCTAAAAGATAGAATGAGAATGGTAACGAAGGCTTCTACGTTGGTAAAGCTAAACATACTGCAGAGCTAAAACCTATTTCTCATATGCATGAGCATGAATCCATCGCCTTCTCTACCATGCTTTGAGCTCCGACTAAGACCATGTCCGTCTCCATCTCTCTTTGTGCATTCCCTCTCACTCTCTCTCTGCGAAACAAAGGTTGCAAGCGCTCACAGAAGATAAGGAGAACAATTGACAAACAACTAGTGTTCCCGAAAGAAACGATGCAAAAGGTGCCTCTCTCTCTCCCTCTTTCTCTCTCTCTCTCTCTGTAGAATTCACCGTACCTGCAGGAAGCAATTAGGAAAAAATAACAATGAACAACGTATATTTATAACTGGTTAACTGGTTAGTCTAACTAGTTAATTAACTAGTTAACTTAACTAGACTTCATGCATACTAACAATCACTAATACATATTTAGAGTTAGACTTCTAATTTTCTACGAATGAGTTTTAATTAATAATTTAGTTTAAAATATTTATATAAACTAGTATATATTATATTAAATCCTTTAGTTTTCAATTAAATTTACTATTACCTAAAATATAATAATGAGATCATATAACATATCATATAATGACGCTAATATATATAGGTTTTTAACATTATAAAAACTGATAACTGTTGTTTCTATAGAAGTTAAAATACCCCATACCCATTCACATGATTTCAAAGATATATTTGATTACATTCACATGCCTTTACAGATAAACTTGCATGGGTAGACACTTAGGATTAATATTCATGCTCTTATAATGAAGATGCACTCTTTAAATGTTATGGATACATTTATGGAACTCCATATTTATACCCATGCTTAGGTAGGTAAAATTTCATAAACACTTAGACATAGATGCACACACATATATATATTAAGTATATATATGCAAACACATATATATGACATAAAAAGTCATTCACATACATATTCATAGGCATATAAACACATACATAAGTCAGTACATTCACATAAACATAGATACACACCCCTATAAACATAGATACATACAAATGAACATTCTTAAATTTATAAATGCACATAGACATGATCTCAAAGACAAAAAAAATAAAATGAAGAATAAGAGTAAGAACCAATTATCCTTTCATTCTGCATATAATTTCTTCTTTTTCCTACAGGTACCCAAGAAAAAAATTAGTCAATTTAAACCAATGCATAATAAAAATTTTATGAGAGAGATGTCATTTCACGAACTCCTAAGCAAAATATTTTTATTTTTCCATTTGTCAACTTGAGTGAGGAAATGCTTCCGACAACGTTGCGGATACGACCACCAGCCTTCACAAAAGGTAAACTTGATGGTACGAACTACACCCTGTGGAAGTTCAAAATCACTTCTATTCTTGATTCGTATGAGCTTTTGGAGACTGTTCTTGGGACTGATCATGAGCCCCAAGAAAGACCTGATCCAAATAATCCTGGTCAAATGATTCCTCCTGATGCTGATCTTCTATGTGCTTGGAAACGTAGAAATGCAGATGCACTCTGTGCTCTTGTTATAAGTACTCTTGATAGTGTTCTAACTCTCATTCAGCATACTACAAAGGCATGTGAAGCATGGAACATATTGAGAAATCAATATGAAACTCGTAATCAGACATGGATTCAGAACTTGGAGAATCAGCTTGCAACAGAACGGTTTACTGATGGGGAGACTGCAGAGGTGTTTATCACTTGCATAAAGAATCTACAAGATCAAATGGCAGGAGCAGGTGTTCAAAAGTCAAGTGAAGAGCTAGCTTGACGTTGTCTTCAAATCTCTCCACCTAAGTTTGATGGTCTGGTACACTCAAATTAGACCTCAACCACTAACTTTTGAAGAATTCAGTGCCTTACTCAGGGAGGAGGAGATGCGACTCAAGGCAAGGAGTGGTAGTAGCAAAGGAGATGCTTCGTTCACAGTAAATGCCAAAGGAGGCAAAATAGACTCTTCAAAAGATGGAGACAAAAAGAAGAACGACAAAAAGAAGTTCAAGGGAGAGTGCTTCCATTGCAAGAAGAAGGGACACAGAATCCAAGACTGTGGCATCAAGAAGGCAGAAGAGAAGAGTGGCTCTTCAAAAGGTGGCAAGGGCAAGGAGTCGGCCAACACAGTAGAAACACATGGATGTCAAATCAGCGTTCTTGAATGGAGACCTCAAGGAGGAGGTATATGTGTCTCAACCACCAGGCTTTGAGGCTCCCCATTCAGAGAACAAGGTATGTAAGATGAAGAAGGCATTATATGGGCTAAAACAAGCCCCTAGAGCATGGTACTAGTGGATAGATAAGTATCTCTTGGATCTAGGGTTCAAAAGATGTGCTTTTGATGCTAACTTGTATGTTCTAAAGAAAGGACGGAAGACAATTGTGCTTGTACTATATGTAGATGACCTTGTGATTACAGGAAATGATGACGCTCTTCTTCAACAATCAAAAGATGCCCTGAGTTCAGAGTTTGAAATGACAGACTTGGGCTTAATGCATTATTGCTTAGGTCTTGAAGTTTGGTAGGAACCAGGGAAGATTTTCATCTCTCAACAAAAGTATGCAAGGCAGATATTGAAGGCATTCGACATGGAGGATTGCAAGGAAATTTCTACACCTATGGAGGTCAACACAAAATTATCTATTGAAGATACTTCACCTCCAGTGGATATTGGAAGATACAAGAAATTAGTTGGAAGTCTCATCTACTTGTGCAATAGCAGACCAGACATCTCTTATGGTGTTGGAGTAGTAAGCAGGTTCTCTAATGAGCCTTGCCAAACTCATTGGAAGGCAAGCATGCGGATACTCAGGTATGTGAAAGGAACTACTGATTATGGTATTCTTTATGAAGAAGGATCATCTCTGGTCGGATACTATGACTCAGATTGGGTAGGAGATATTGATGCCAGAAAATCAGTTTCTGGATATTGCTTTTCTTTAGGATTAGGGATTTTCTCTTGGATTAGTAAGAAGCAACCGACTATAGCATTACCTTCTACTGAAGTTGAGTACAAAGTTGCATGTGTTGCAGCATGTGAAGCAGTATGGTTGAGGAGGATCCTATGGCACATAGGAATACAAGGACAGGAGGCCACAAAGTTGAAGTGTGACAACCAAAGTTGCATGGCCATCGCCAAAAATCCTGTTTTCCATGCATGTACCAAGCACATAGAAATTCAGTATCACTATGTGCGTGAGTTGATTGAGGATGGGGTCATGGAGATAAGCTATTGTCCTATTGAAGAAAATGGATCAGACATCTTCACCAAGGCTCTTGGGAGAGATGAACTTCTTCGACACTTTCCAAAGCTTGGGATTTGTTGGGAGTGATGGTTGGATGCACTCAAGAGATTGAGTTGAAGCTGCTAAACCTGCTTTGCTCCAGCCCTCCTTTGCTTCAGATATGCTTAGTACACTAGCTTAGCTTCCAAATGATACCAAGAAAGCATATATGTACTTTGCAAATGATATGTGTAATGACCAAATCAAAACAGATAACTTGGCACTTCAAAAATCCTAGAAAACTTGCTATTTCTGTAATGACACCTGCTCAGTCTTTCACTCAGTGTGACCAGCACACTAACAATTGATCTAATTCCTTCTGGACATATTAAATTAGCTTAACAAGCTAACATTTGCAAGTGGAATGAGAAGAAATGATGAACTACTCACTGAGAAATCACTTTAGCAAAATTGTAGTTACCCCCGATATTTTAGGAACTCTGCAGACTAATACCAGTGACCACTTCGATCGAGATTTCTCTGAGATGGATAATCCTTTGTCCTTGAAATTTTGTAGGTGTATAGTAGGCTTTGAGCTGAATCCAATGTGCTTTGAATCACTTGATTTGGTTCAGTAGATCCTGAGATATGCTCCTCTGAAGTTGACAGACTTGGAGATGATAACTCAGAGAAAACAGAGATAGTGAATGTAAATCTTTCTATTAGTTCACATGAATGTACAATCCCATTGGCTTGATAGATGTAGCCTAATGAGTTGGAGATGTGTAGGCTATGGTGTAGCACTCACACACTCTATGATCACAGATGTAAGCCTCGGGAATGATGAAGGACACCCGCGACTTTTCAAGTACAGCTTATATAAGAAATGAGTGAGAGTTTGAATTCAAATTTCAATTCTTGGCTCCCTTCAATCACTCCTCTAAAAGTAGGGCGATATTCTCTCCAATTACACCATCCAAAATTCCACGACTCTAATCAAGTAGGTAAGTGATTACAATTAAATGCCAAGTCATATAGACTTTTACAATGAGTAAAAGGTAATAACACATAAGTATGGGTTCCTATGCCTTTTTCTTTAAGTGAAGCCTTGATGACATTTGGCCAAGCTTATCTTCCAAGGTTCCAAGCCAAGTGTGAAGGCTTGAAATGCACCAACAGCTCCCCCTCAAGCCAAGCACTTTGGCTTAAGTCTTCATCTTTAGTCTTCAATCACATCCTGCAATCCAATCATGGATTTGAATCTGCATAGCTTGTTTCCATCCAATGCTTTAGTGAGTAAATCTGCACATTGCATCTTAGTAGACACATATGTCAATTGAATCTCTTTGCTTAGTAACTTCTCCCTCACATAGTGGTAATGAACCTCTATGTGTTTAGTTCTGGCATGATATATTGGATTAGCTGCAAGGTGAAGAGAGCTTGTGTTATCTCCAAGGATAATTGGAGGTCTAGTGTATAGACCTAACTCTGTATATAAGAGCTTCAACCAGATAGCTTCTTGAGTAGCATTGGCAAGCCCTCTGTACTCTGCTTCAGTGGATGACAATGCCACTGTAGGTTGTTTCTTGGCTAACCAAGAAATAGGTTTATCTCCTGCAAAACAAATGTAACCTGATGTGCTTCTCCTATCATCCTTGCATCTTGCCCAATCTGCATCTGAATATACTTTGATGTCAATATCTGATGTATAAGGAAAGTACAAACCATGACGTTGAGTTCCTTTCAAATACTTCAAGATCTTCTTTGCTGCCTCTAGGTGAGGTACCCTTGGTTTGTGCATGAATTGGCTTAGCACACTAACTCCATATGCTATGTCAATTCTTGTCAAGGTAGCATAATTCAGACTACCTACCATGCTTTGATATCCTGTAATGTCTTGTACTTCATCCCCTTCATGAGCAGTAAGCTTTAGGTTGACCTCCATTGGAGTAGTTGAGACTTTAGCATCCTGCAAGCCAAACTTCTTGACCATATCCTGTACATACTTCTTTTGAGTGATATATATACCTGAGTTAGTGTAGACTAACTCAAGACCTAAGAAGTACTTCAATAATCCAAGATCATTAATCTTGAACTCTTTCATCATCTGTCCTTTGATGTGTCTAATACCATTGACATCATTGCCTGTAATGATGATGTCATCAACATAAACACACAAGTAGATTACCTCTGTACTACTCCTCTTTATGAATAGGGAAGTATCTGCTTTACTCATCACAAATCCTTGGTCTTGGAGGTAGGTTGTCAATCTGTAATTCCATGCTCTAGGTGCCTGCTTCAAACCATATAGAGCCTTCTTCAATTTACAAACATAATTTACCTTCTTGGGATCTTCATAGCCAGGTGGTTGTGACATGTAGACTTCTTCAGATATCCATCCATTCAAGAAAGCATTCTTGACATCTAATTGGTACATGTTCCAATTCTTGGATGCAGCTACACTCACCAATATTCTGATAGTTGGCATCTTAGCCACAGGAGAAAATGTCTCCTCATAATCAATGCCTTGGGTTTGTGCAAAACCCTTGGCTACCAACCTAGCTTTGTACCTGTTTATTGTTCCATCTAAATTTCTCTTTAGTTTGTAGATCCATCTGGATCCTATCATCTTCATAGAGTCTTTCATGGGTACCAAGTCCCAAGTATCACTCTCCTTGAGAGCTTCCATTTCTTCATCCATAGCTCCTTTCCATTCTGGTTTGGTGATTGCTTCCTCATAGGTACCTGGTTCTTCATTCAACAAGTCCTTTGCAAGATATACAAAATTTTAGTTACAAGTGATGTGTCATACCCAAATCTGATTGGTCTCTTGCTTTCTCTCTGAGATCTTCTAATTGCTTGAGTTGAGGATTCTGGTATATCCTCTAGCTTCTTCATCTTCATCTTTCCTTTGGACTTCCATGCCTTGAATTCCTCAAGGTTAATTGTATCATCATCATCTGAGCTTGAGTCTTCTTCCTGGATTGGTTCCTCCTTGGTGAGCTTTGGAAAATCTTCTTCCATATCATAGGGTAGACTAACCTTCCTGCATTCATTCTCATACCATGAGTCATTCTCATCAAAGATGACATCTCTGCTTACCTTGAAGCCTTTGTTTGTTGGGTTGTAGAATCTGTATCCCTTTTGGTTCAAATCATAACCAATGAAGATACATTTTTCAGCTTTAGGGTCTAGCTTTCCCCTTACCTGTGAGGGAATATGCACATATGCTACACAACCAAAGATTTTGCAGTGATCCAGAGAAGGTCTCTTACCATGCCAAGCTTCATATGGTGTCATGCCATCAAGTGATTTGGATGGCAACCTGTTAATGAGATAGGTGGCAGTAGATACACTCTCTGCCCAAAGATAATTTGGCAATTTCTTTTCATTAAGCATAGACCTAGCTGTTTCTACTATGAGTCTATTTCTTCTTTCAGCTACTCCATTTTGTTCAGGTGAGTACCTTGTAGTTATCTCCCTCTTGATGCCTCTTTCTTGCAAGGAATCTTCAAACTCATTGGAGAAGTATTCTCCTCCACTATCTGACCTTAGCCTTTTCAAGCTTCTTCCTGTTTGGTTTTCAACAAGTGCAAGATACCTCTTGAAACAATTAAACACTTCATCTTTATGCTTCATAAATATAAAATGGTCCACCTGCTATAGTCATCAATAAAGGACACATAATACCTTGAACCTGAAATGGTAAGGATCCTTGCTAGGTCCCCAAACATCTGTGTGTACCAAGTCTAGGTAGTCTTCATGCATGAAACCTTTCCTTGAATATGGCAATCTGTGAGACTTACCAAACTGACATGCTCCACACTTGTAAATCATGTGTTGCTTGGATACATTGGGTATCCCAAGCACACATTGATCCCTGCACATTTGCTTTAGGTATCTTTCACCTATGTGCCCTAACCTCTTGTGCCATATTTCTAACTCTGAAAGTGTTTGATCCTTGTAATTATATAAAGCAATGTTCTTGGTGTCTTCTAGCTCAAAAGTAAACAATCTACCTGATTTCTCTCCCTTGGCTATCCTTTTGAAACCATGTCTTGGTCCTCCACATATGCTCCATGTTGAGTGAACCTGACCTGCAATCCTTTCTCCACAATCTGACCAACACTCATTAGATTCTTGGTGATGGTTGGTACATAGAGTACCCTACTCAATAGATTCTGGTTACCATCACATGTCTTCACATTTCCAATTTTTACAACAGAGTGTTTAGTGTCATCACCTATCTGTACCTGATGTTTGCCCTTGGGTTCTTCCAAATCAGAAAGTAGTGCCACATTGCCAGCTACATGGTTAGAACATCCTGAGTCAATATAAAATAAATGATCATCATTTGTACCTGCCTTGGAGGTCATATTCATGATCAATAGGGAGTCATCTTGCTGCTCTGTGTAGTTGTTGTAATCCCTTCTGTTTCTGAATCCACCTTGGTAGTTACCATTGTGGTTGTGGTTGTAATTGTTATTGTATTGATTGTTGTATCCATTGTAGCCTTGATGTTGGTTGAACCTGCCTCTCCCTTGAGAGTATCCACCTCTTGAGTAGCCTCTTCCTCTCTGATTCTTGTAGTTCTTGTAGCATTCATCTGTGGTATGATTGGACAATCCACAAATGTTGCATGGTGATGAGTTGTAGGGTCTCCCCCTACCTGACTTACCTCCTCTGCCTCTTCCTCTAGAGGATCTACCTCTCCCTGCATAATTAGCTTGGGAGGTAGAGCCTTCTTCATCCTGCTTCTTCCCTTTACTTTTATCCTTAACTTTCTTATCAGTATAAAGAGTAGAGGGGTTGTTACCTTTTGATTGATCTCCTGCCTTTGTAAACTTTGCTTCATGTGTGAATAGTTGGCCCATGAGTGTTGTGAGATCTGGGGTATGCATGTCCATATAGAGGTCCATTGCAGTGGTGAAACTTTCCCACTTATCATCTGCCTTGAGTCCATTTGTTACTTGTCTGACTATTTGCTCCTCTTCAATTTCCTCTCCAATGCTTGCTAATTGATCTGCCACATCTTTAATCTTTGTCACATACTCTGAGACTGATTGCTTGGGCTGCTTCCTAAGGGTTGTGAATTCAATCCATAGTTGATTCTTCCTGGCCCTTGTGTTGGAAGAGAAATATGTTGACAAGGTTTCCCAAGTCTCTTGGGAAGTCTTACAATTCCTTATATGAGGTAAAAGGAAATCAGATATAGAGTTAAGAAGGTAAGACCTTGCCAAAGCATCCTTTGCACACCATTGGTTGAGCCTCTCTTGTTCATCCTTGGTGGGTAGTCCTCTAGCTTTGAATGAGGGCAATTCCTCATCTCTTGATATGTATCCAAATAAGCTTCTTCCTTGTAGATAGGTCTTCATTCTCAATGACCAAGCTTGGTAATTGTTCCTGTCCAATTTGTCAATGAATGAAGGAAAACCATCTCCCATGTTTACCTTATTTGCTCTGATACCACTGTTGGGAGTGATGGTTGGATGCACTCAAGAGATTGAGTTGAAGCTGCTAAACCTGCTTTGCTCCAGCCCTCCTTTGCTTCAGATATGCTTAGTACACTATCTTAGCTTCCAAATGATACCAAGAAAGCATATATGTACTTTGCAAATGATATGTGTAATGACCAAATCAAAACAGATAACTTGGCACTTCAAAAATCCTAGAAAACTTGCTATTTCTATAATGACACCTGCTCAGTCTTTCACTCAGTGTGACCAGCACACTAGCAATTGATCTAATTCCTTCTGGACATATTAAATTAGCTGAACAAGCTATCATTTGCAAGTAGAATGAGAAGAAATTATGAACTACTCACTGAGAAATCACTTTAGCAAAATTGTAGTTACCCCCGATATTTTAGGAACTCTGCAGACTAATACCAGTGACCACTTCGATCAAGATTTCTCTGCGATGGCTGATCCTTTGTCCTTGAAATTTTGTAGGTGTATAGTAGGCTTTGAGCTGAATCCAATGTGCTTTGAATCACTTGATTTGGTTCAGTAGATCCTGAGATATGCTCCTCTGAAGTTGACAGACTTGGAGATGATAACTCAGAGAAAACAGAGATAGTGAATGTAAATCTTTCTATTAGTTCACATGAATGTACAATCCCATTGGCTTGATAGATGTAGCCTAATGAGTTGGAGATGTGTAGGCTATGGTGTAGCACTCACACACTCTATGATCACAGATGTAAGCCTCGGGAATGATGAAGGACACCCGCGATTTTTCAAGTACAACTTATATAAGAAATGAGTGAGAGTTTGAATTCAAATTTGAATTCTTGGCTCCCTTCAATCACTCCTCTAAAAGTAGGGAGATATTCTCTCCAATTACACCATCCAAAATTCCACGACTCTAATCAAGCAGGTAAGTGATTACAATTAAATGCCAAGTCATATAAACTTTTACAATGAGTAAAAGGTAATAACACATAAGTATGGGTTCCTATGCCTTTTTCTTTAAGTGAAGCCTTGATGACATTTGGCCAAGCTTATCTTCCAAGGTTCCAAGCCAAGTGTGAAGGCTTGAAATGCACCAACAGGATTGGACCGAGGTAGTTCACCGTAGGGTGGACATTGAGGGGGGGTGTTAGATATGCTCAATACTCCACCCTCATGTGACCATAAATGATCCATGGTGCTCTAAGTTGTAAGGCCCCCATTATGAGGAAAAGCCATTATGAGAGCCCGAACATTTATGGAACCCTAACTTCCAAGTTAGATGAGGTCTATGTGTGACGGTTGATGGTTGTAGATGCTCTTTGTGAGCCTAGATATTAGGTTAGGTAGGGCATAAACTTCCAGGCCATTGGGTTGCCATTTAAGGTTAAAATAAAGGCCCTGTGGCGTCCCACGGTTTCCCCATAGAACCTTAATGGGGGGAGTGCAGAGGGGGGCTTGCCCCCTTCTACGGGGTCTGGGGGGCCTATCCCCTGGCCCGTAGGGCTGAGACTGTAGGACTTCTAGTCGTGGAGATATTGTCGGATCATATATTTTACCAACTATTTTGTATCTCTCGACTACATTTGTCTATACCGAACCGTGTTGTAAAAGCTATATAAGCACGGCCCAGGTTGAGCTTTAGATAGCATTGTGGACTAGTAAGCCCTTCATCTAGAGTCTCTCTATATCGCCATCTAAGCTCCACAGTGGGAGCGCACGGGTGGAGAGCACCATCATTGTAACTGCATTACGCTCGACAATCTGAGAATGTGAGTTCTCTATCTCTCAGTCTGCGTCTATCTTTGTCTGCGTTTTTCTCGCAACTCTATCTACAGGTCTATTCCACTGTGCTGTTATTTTCTTACAGTTACATGCACAGAGGAGGAGTAAGGAGGAGCTATCAAGCCCACACGCTCTCTAGCGTCTTGTATGTATGGACATAGTTTTCTCATAATAGTTGTAACTCCTTGTGTACATATCCAATTTAAGAGATTTAAAGTGCATTGTGTAGCTTATAGATCTTACTTTCCAGAAGAGGGCTTCTTTAAGTCAATTTTGTGTGCAAAGAAATTGGTGTACCTCTCTAACCCTAATTTTTGCATATCCTACATCTTTGCATACTCTTTGACTAACCTGAAAAGATCCATTTTAGGTGTTATATAGCGTTTTGGAAGCTTATGAACCATAATAATGTTAGTAAAATCTTAGGTGATTTGGATTAGTGTAAGGCACGTGAATCATAGTTTTATTATAGAGTAGAAAAAAAGGTGTATGAAGGGACCTAGGTATTGGGTTCATTTCACTTCTAGTGTGCAAATTTGAGGGATAATTCCATCAGTTTGGTATCTTGAACCTTGTTCTCATGCATGTTGGGTATCGTGAACCCTCAATAAAGTGCCACCAAAAGTTTCCAATGGACTTCACACTTCCAAGCTACCTCCTTAGATTTGAAAGCCTTGTTGCAAGAGCTTTCCAATGATATCTTACATGCTTCAATCCAACCTATAGATTGAGAGATACACCCCAATCTTTGTTGGATAGTGTTCTCGAAGTGCAGACTTATCCCTTAGTACCCTTTCACATGATAGAGTGCCCAAGTGCATATTCTTTGAGGCCATTGAATTAATCCACCTTACTCAAGCATAGTTCCTAGGGTTTGATACCAATGCAATAAACTGACTAGGACTACCACATGCTAGAGAGATGACTTTCTACAAAACCTTATGCCTCTATATATAGATGGTCAAATTAATGAGGACCACAAATGTAAGTTGATTCCAAAAATGCATGTGCAATCTCCTCCACTTCTATAATATCTTCCACTAGAGTCTACTATTGGTTAGAGTGATCTTAGCCATTGCTTTAGTACCATCCACTAGAGTACACTAGTCGTAGTTTTGCTCAGCACTTCAATTAAGTCTCTTTGGACTCACAGTAACTCACGTTGAATAGGGTTACAAGGCTTTGGAGCACTTTGGGCAAAACTCTCTCCCTGTGCTCCCCATGGGTCCTGAACCCAAGTCCTTCTCCTTCTAATTCTTGAGACTTAAGCACTAGGCTAATCATATTATTTTTTTTAGAGAGCGCATGAACTTATGGTTAGGTCTAGTCTCGAGATCTTTGGTCATACACATAAGTGACCAAACGGTGTCCCATTTCAAATCTTTTTGAATCAAGCAGACCCTTAGATAATAGACTTACTTCATTAGAGTTTCTGTACCGATGCAGAGATGGTCTTCTTCAAAATGCACCAATATGTTGCTTGGATAGAGATCATTGTGCAATGTATTACAAGTTTTCAAAAATGATACTCTCCACAACAATCCATTGATCAACTTCCAATATTTATTTTCATTGTGTCTATATCCCTTTTTGAGCTCTTGATGCAAGGTTTAATGAATCTTTCTTCAATTTCTTGAGCCACATGTCTAATGTACCACCATTCCAGAATTTGAAAATAAGACATGGGATTTAATGTGGTGTATAGCTAATGCAACTGAGCTAGTTATTCCACTATGGGTAATAGGTAATACTGTGATTGTAAGAAAATAACATCACAAGGGAATAGACTACTTGATAGAACTGAGAGAAAAATGCACACAAAAATAGACACACACTAAGAGATTGAGAACTCAAATTCTAGATTGCCAAGCGTAATGTAGTTACAACGACGGTGTTGTCCACCCATGCACTCCCAATGTGGAGCTTAGATGGCCATCTAGAAAAACTCTAGATGAAGGGCTTACTAGTGCGCAATGCTATGTAAAGCTCAACTAGGGCCATGCCTATATAAGTTTTACAAGGGGAGTTGGTATAGATAAACATAGTTGGGAGATACACAATAGTTGGCAAAATATGCATTCTGACAATATCTCCATGACCAAACGTCCTACCATTTGGGCCCTATGGGCTAACAGGATAGGCCCCTCGGATGCCGCAAGAGGGGGCAAGACCCCCTCTAGACTCTCCCATTAAGATTATATGGGGCAACCACACAACACCACAGGGCCATTATTTTCACCTTGAATGGCAACCCAATGGCCCAAAAGTTTATGCCCTACCTAGCCTAATGGCTAGGCTCACACTAATCATCTATAACCATCAATGGTCACACATAGACTTCATCTAACTTAGAATTTAGGGTTCCACAAATATTCGATCTCTCACAATGGCTTCTCCTCATAATGGGGGCCTTACAACTTAGAGCACAATGGATCATTTGTGGTCACGGGAGGGAGGCGTATTGAGCATATCTAATATTGCCTTCATTGATTGCTTCATTCCCTTTGTTCTGCATGTTGCCACCATTTATTTTGAATAATTTTGTTGCAGAAATCTTTTTGCAGAACCTCTGGTGGCTTATTCTCACTTTATAGACCATACCATACTGTCCTTCCCATACTGCAACAGCATCTTTGAAATGAATAGATGAATATGGGAGCAAACATAGGTTATTTGATGTTTGGTCTCCAATATTTACATGCATATCTACACATGGACCTACCATCATTACTATCATTGGTCTCTCTGCCTATTCGGCAGTATGCAACCTCACTCTCTTTCTTCATTGTTTGGAAGTGTAAATCAATATTTTTTATTTTTCTATAAACCTTGTCTTTTTTGTGATCTCCAATGCCAAGGCTTCTGCCACTTCGAATATTTATCCAAAAATGCAAGTGCTCTCTTTGCTCATTTGTTCACATACCACTTGTGCTTCTCTTGATATGTTATCAAATATATCTTTGATGTTAATGTATGCTATTCTACATAATTGTTTGATTAAATCTTTGTAATTTGACACATCCATTGCTAATTTTATATATTCTTGTCACATTCCATACATGTACAAGAAAATGAACTATTCTACAAAATTCCTCTCATGCTTATTTATTTTACCTACAATATGTGCAAATATAAAATAGACTATCAGATTAAATTAAAATTTTGAGCAAAATCAAAATTTTAAACACTATCCTAATTCATAAAGAAATAATAAAAAATAAGAATCATAAACAAAATGATAGATACATAAATACATATTTAAGTAGACATATAAATAGATAGGTCAATAAGTGTATGGATAGATAGATCAATATATTGATAAATAAATTAATAGATAGATAAATGAATAATTGAATAGATAAGAATTGAATAGATAGATAGATGGATACATATATAGATGAATATGTGCATGAATAGATAGAGGAATATATAGATAAATTTAGATAGGTAGATCAATATATAGGTAAATAAATGTGTAGATAGGTAGATGAATAATTGAATGGATAGATCAATGAATAGATAGAGATATGAATATAGGTACATGAGTAAGTGAATGCATAGATATATGAATAGAAATATAGATGGATATATAGATAGATGAATAAATCAATGAATAAGTAGATAAATATACAAGTAGATATATAGATAATTAGAGAGGAGTATATATATATATATATATATATATATATATATATATATATATATATATATATATATATATATATATATATATATATATATATATATATATAGATAGATAGGTAGATAGATAGGTAGATAGGTAGGTAGGTAGGTAGGTAGGTAGATAGATAGATAGATAGATAGATAGATAGATAGATAGAGAGAGAGATAGATAAATAGATAGATAGATAGATAGATAGATAGATAGATAGATAGATAGATAGATAGATAGATAGATAGATAGATAGATAGATAGATAGATAGATAGATAGATAGATAGATAGATAGATAGATAGATAGATAGATAGATAGATATATAGATAGATAGATAGATAGATAGATAAATAGATAGATAGATATATAGAAGGATAGATAGATAGATAGAGAATGGTTATATGAATATATTGATAGATAAAAAGATAAATAAATAAATCAATATAGGAACAAATGAATGGATAAATGGACAAATATATAAACAATTTGATAAATATTACGATAGTTAGATAACTAGATTTGTATATAAATAGAAGTATTATTATGATTTTGAAGTGAAACTATGTTACTATTAAGAATCTAGGAGTCAAAGCATGAGACAATTAGAATAGTTGATATAAACTTCCTATACTATATATGATTCTTGTCACATGGATGTATACAACTATTGTGAAAGTTGTTGGAAGAGATGGATGGATGCCTCTAGGAAGTGAGATGGTATTGCTAAAACCTGCTTTGTACCTGCCCTAAATCACTTCCGAGTTTGATAATGGGCCCTTTTAGCTTGAAAATGACACCAAGAAAGTACCTATGTACTTCGGAGTTGATGCTTGAGAAAATTGAATCAAAACAGACTAGTTCATGAGTTGCTAGTGTCACAAAACCTGCTATTTTAGTCCATGCACTTGCTGGTTCTTTTGCTTAGTGCTCACAGTACAGTAACAATTGATTGAATTCCTTTTGAGGGAATATAATTAGCTTATATATGTAATGATTGAAAGTGCAAGCATCTAAAATAACAAACTATGCACGGAGAAATGTGTTTAGTAATCCAAAGCTTACCCTCGATTTTTTAGGGACTAAACAATAGATGACTAGTGAGCAGTTCGATGGTGATTTCTCCTAGATGGCTAAATCAAATGCTTTGGGATTTTGGTAGCATAAATTAGACTTCAAGATGGTTCCAACAAGCTATAGAACATGCAAAATGGTTGAGAACGCACTGAGATATGACCAGAAAAGGTTCGTTGTTCTGAGTAGTCATAACAGATAAGTAGAAAGAGATGATCAATGAAGTATATGTATTATAGCACATGATTATACATGATCATTGGCATTATAATGATGCTCAATGATGGTGGTCTAAGTGAGGCCTTTTTATAAGAATTTTTCCTCCAAGTTTGAATTTGAATTCAAACTTGACTCCACCTAAACGTGATTCCTCCAAATTAGGAGTTATTCCATCAAATGAGATTTTTATCCATTGTTCTTCCTAACTTCACAAGATTTTGGATTTTACAAGATTCTCTCAAGGTAGAAGCCTTTTACAATGGTTAATGATCAAACAATTATAAGGTATGGTTCACATGATCCATCAATTGCTTCTACATTTAGTTTTCCATGCTAAGACAAATGTGAAGGCTTGTATATTTGCACCAACAGCTCTCCCTCAAGGCAAACATCTTGGCTTGCACTTCTTCATCAATCTTCTTGAATATCTTGCAATCCAATCATGGTTTTAAACCTGCAAAGCTTAGTACCATCAAGTGCTTTGGTTAACAAATCAGCACATTACATGTTTGTGGATACATATTCAAGTTGAATCTCTTTGCTCAATAGCTTCTCTCTAACATAGTGATAGTGTACTTCTATATGCTTGGTTCTTTCATGATAAATGGGATTGGCTGCAAGATGCAAGGAACTAGTGTTGTCACCAAAGATCATAGGCGAGTGAGTGTGTAGTCTCAATCTATGTAGAGCAATCAAATCAAAATAGCTTCTTGTGTAGCATTTGCTAATCCCTTGTATTCAGCCTCTGTTGAAGATAGAGCAACAGTTGGTTGCTTTTTAGAAGACCATGAGATGGGCTTATCTCCTACAAAAGATAAATATCTATTTGTCATCCTTACATCCTACCCAATCTCCATCTGAGTATAACTTAATATCCAAATCTGATGTGTATGGGAAGTAAACTCCTTGGTTTTGAGTACCTTTGAGATACTTCAAAATTCTTTTAGCAGCTTCGAAGTGAGGTGCTCTAGGTTTATGCATGAATTGACTCAGAACACTTACTCCATAACATATGTCAATCCTAGTTAATGTTGCATAGTTTAGATTTCCAACTATGCTTTAATAACCTGCAATACCTTCAAGCAAATCACTTTCATGAGCACTCAGTTTATGATTTACCTCCATAGGGGTGCTAGCTACTTTTGCATTCTCCAAGTGGAACTTCTTCAACATGTCTTGCACATATTTCCTTTGAGAGATGTAGATTCCAGAGTTAGCGTAAACCAACTCAAGTCCAAGAAAATACTTCAGAAACCCTAGGTCACTGATCTTGAACTCTTGCATCATTTGTTTTTTGGATTTGTTTGATGCCATTAGCATCACAACGAGTAGGAATGATGTCATCAGCATATACACATAAGTATTGTTGGTGCATTTCAAGCCTTCACACTTGGCTTGGAACCTTGGAAGATTTTGTTTGGAACCCTTGAAAGATATCACTATGTGAAGCTAGAACCATAGGAACCCATACCTATGATTTGTTATCTTTTTACTCATTGTAAAAGTCTATATGACTTGGCATTTACATGTAATCACTGTAATCACTTACCTACTTGATTGTATTCGTGGAAAAGTGGATGGTTTAGTAGAGAGAATATCTCCCTACTTTTAGAGGAGTGATTGAAGGGAGCCAAGAATTCAAATTTGAATTCAAACTATCACTCATTCTTATATAAGTTGTACTTGAAAAGTCGCGGGTGTCCTTCATCATTCCCGAGGCTAATATTCCTGATTATAGTGTGTGTGAGTGCTACACCATAGCCTACACATCTTCAACTCATTAGGCTACATCTATCAAGCAAATGAGATTGTACATTCATGCGAACTGATAGAAAGATTTACATTCATCATCTCTGTTGTCTCTGAGTTATCATCTTCAAGTCTGTCAACTTCAAAGGAGCATATCTCAGGATCTACTGAACCAAATCAAGTGATTAAAAGCACATTGGAACCAGCTCCAAGTCTACTATACACCTAAAAAGTTTCAAATCAATTGGATCAGCCATCTCGGAGAAATCTCGCTCGAAGTGCACACTGGTCTGTGTCTGCAGAGTTCCTAAAAAGTCGGGGGTACATATTATTTTGCTAAAGTGATTTCTCAGTGAGTAGTTTATCATTTCTTCTCATTCCACTTGCAAATGGTAGCTTGTTAAGCTAGTTTAATATGTCCAGAAGGAATTAGATCAATTGTTAGTGTGCTGGTCACACTGAGTGAAAGACTGAGCAGGTGTCACTACAGAAATAGAAAGTTTTTTCTTGATTTTTGAAGTGCCAAGTTATCTGTTTTGATTTGGTCATTACACATATCATTTGCAAAGTACATATATGCTTTCTTGGTATCATTTGGAAGCTCAAGGTGTGTACTAAGCATTTCTGGAATCAAAGGAGGGCTGGTGTGAAGCAGGTATAACAGCACCAACTCAATCTCTTGAGTGCATCCTACCATCACTCCCAACAGTGGTATCAGAGCAAATAAGGTAAACATGGGAGATGGATTTCCTTCATTCATTGACAAATTGGACAGGAACAACTACCAAGCTTGGTCTCTAAGGATGAAGACCTATCTACAAGGAAGGAGCTTATTTGGATACATATTAGGAGATGAGGAATTGCCCTCATTCAAAACTAGAGGACTACCCACAAAGGATGAACATGAAAGACTCAACCAATGGTGTGTGTTGAGCCCATAAAAGTCATGTTGGTCAAAGTCAACTGCAGTCAAAGTCAACGGTCAAAGTCAACTGGTCAAAGTCTACAAGGTCAAAGGTCAAAGTCAATAGGTGCAAAGTCAAAGTGCAGGTGTCAAAGTGCACAGGTGGTGCATAAGTAATTGTCCACAAAGGGTAAATCGGAGAAAGTGGGTTGTAGGTTGCAGAGGTATTTTCTCTAATTGCCCCAAGTTCAAAGTGTGTTTTAAAGTGTTTTGGAAGGTTCAGGTGAACCCCCCTTATGTGCAAAAGTGAAGAATTAAAAGGAAATGTGAAGGCATGTGAAGCGGCAAAAGTGTACGCACAGGTGAAAGAATGGCCCCCCATTAAAATTTTTGGTTTTAGACTAAAGTCACTACAGGACAAAACAGTGAGTAGTTGGCTGCCACTTGTGAGAGCAATCTTGGGACATCAAAGTGAGCACCAAGATTCACTTGCAGTTAGGAGCGTACGTGATCGACACACTCAAATCAAGGCAAGGCCATTCTTGGACCAAGGTTAGAGTAAGCAAGAGAGCATAGGCTAAAGTGGAGCAAGAGAGAGAAGTGCAAGGGTCACCAGAGTACGTCGCACAGAAGTGGAAGTGCAAGGTGCATAGAGAGTGACCAAGGATTTTGGTGCAGAGTGTGCTAAGCTATAGTTCCCCCAAGTATCTCAAGGTCCTTTGGCAGTGTACGCTTGCCGACAGCAGGTATTCACTCCTCCCCCTTTGTGGAAGCTTGGTGCAAGGTGTGCACAAGGAGAAGCTTGAAGCAGGTGGAGGTTTGTTGCAGAGGAGGTCGGCAGCAAGAGGACATTGGGATATTGGATATTTTGTAATTGGGCACTCTGTGGGATTGTGCACAGAGGTATTGGTGTATCTTGTATTTCAAACATTGTATTTTTCTTACTGTAATCAAACGGCAGAAACTTCCAAGGTGTATTTTCTCTTTTGGTCTTTTCATTTTCT
The DNA here is from genome assembly GCA_020310875.1 of Ceratopteris richardii. NCBI lineage: Eukaryota > Viridiplantae > Streptophyta > Polypodiopsida > Polypodiales > Pteridaceae > Ceratopteris > Ceratopteris richardii. The sequence continues at coordinate 201,925,007 of CM035409.1, read as the reverse complement.
CCTACAAACCCTCAAACTCCTTCTTGTCAAAGAATCCCCCAACAAATTTGGCACGCCCGGTGGGACTTCCAAGGAGCTTTGAGCATAGGAGACTATATATTGCCATTGGAGGACAATATTCCAGTGTCGACAACATTACTCCAGTGGGCCAAAAGGTACATACTTTTATCAAGTGTCTCATTTTAAGTGGACTATGAATAGCTCATGACCGCGACCCGGTCACAAACCTTGAGAATCAAGTGCAAGCAGACAAGAAGAAAGACGAACAGAAGATCATCGAGTCCACTTTCATCGACTTCATCGGTAGGAAGCATGGCAGGACAGGTGGACCTAGAAATATTGCTCTCCAGATTAAACATAAAATTTCCCTCCTTCAGGGGTTTAGCCCAGGAGGACCCAGATGAGCACATTCGACGATTTCTTGCATTATGTAAGACTAGGGGGCTAATGGGTAGGGAAGATGCTTTCTTGATACTCTTCCCAGCCACATTGGAAGGACTGGCAGACAAGTGGTTCAGCCAGTTTGCTGAAAACCACTTTACCACTTGGGATTTGATGAAGGATGCTTTTAGAAATCAATTCCAGCAGGGGAACACAGCAGAGATTATCATAGAAGAGCTAGAGAACTTGAGATTGGGTCCAGGAGAAAAGTTCCCAGAATTTGTGACCAGAGCCAAAGCACTAATGGCCAAACTACCAGATCCACCCCATGATTTTTTTGTCAAGAAATGGTTAGCCAAGCCCCTACCAGTAGCCACTCAATGCAAAATAAAGGAATTAGTATTACCTACAGCCTCCATAGAGGAGTTCATCACCACGGCTACAAGACTGGAGCAAATAAGGCACCAATATGGGACAACTTCTTCACCACCAACATATGGTACAGAGATGGAGGATCCAGTGACCCAGCTGAGGAGGGAGTTGGAGGGCTTAAAGAGAAATAAGCCCTACAAAGAGGAGGAGACTGCGGTGGCTCAATTGAGAAGGGAGATTGAAGCACTCAAGCTTCAAAAGGAAGAGGAGGCCCAAGCAGAGGAATTAGCTCAGCTGCGACAGGAGTTGCAGGAGCTCAAAGGAGGGGGCATCAAGAGTGGTCTTTGGTGTTCCATGTGCAGCAAACAAGGGCATATAGTAAGTGAGTGTCCTCTGCTAAGTGTAACTTGTCAATTATGCAGGAAGGTTGGCCATGAGGCCCATGAATGCCAATCAAGGGGAATACCTGCAACGACATACTGGACACAAGTAGGACCCCCAACAACCACAAATGTGATGGCTGCTGCACAAAATCAAGGTAACAACTATAATCCTAGACAAAGGAATAATTTTGGAAATGGGCCTAGGAGGCCAATCATCTGTTTTAGGTGTGGAGAATGCGGGCACTACCAAAGTAGGTGCACCCTACCAGAGAATGCACCTCCTTGCAGGAACTGCCCTGAGGCCAGAGACCATTATACATATGGTTGTCCTAAGAATCAAGCCTCTTCATCAGGGCCCCATATCCAAATGATTTCTGTGCAGGAAGAAGAAATGGCAAATCAAGTTAAGGTGCCATCACCATCTACCAGGGTGGTGCAGTTAGAGGAAATTGACTCTTTTACTGTGCAGACAAGAAGCAAGGGGAAGGCTCCAGTGGACATGGGTCAAGAATCATTGATTAATGGATTAAACAGAGACAAAGGTGTGTCCGAAGACCTAGCCACCACAAGTGCAGACACAAGGCAAAAGAAAAATTGCACAGGTACCAGTGATGCCATTGGACATGCATTCAGCAGGGCTCATGAGGAGTTGGATAAGTCAAATGGAGCCCAAGCTCTTAAGGAATCAGAAGCCTCCAGACTGCTCAAGTCCATGAAAAAGGAGGTTAGTATTTTTGATTTAATAAAGATGGATGGGAAGTTCAGGTCAGAACTCTTGCAGATAATTGATGAAGCTTCCACTACAAGTTTGGTGGCAAAGACTGCTGTTGTACATGAAGGAAAAATTGTAAGGGAAGCACCCCTTACAGATTATAAAAGTCCTCGGCTGACAGTATCTATCAAGGGTCATGAATTTAAAGGAGTTATTGTGGATGGTGGTTCTGGCATTAACTTGATGCCTGAACATACAATGAAAAAAATTGGACTCCACCCTTCAAGGCCTGCAAATTTCACTGTCACTTTGGCAGATCAGAGCAAAGTAAGGCCCTTGGGAGTAATCCCAAAAGTTCCACTTGAAGTACAAGGTAATTTATTCATCCTGGATTTTGTGGTTTTAAGATTACCCCAGGTTGAAGGAGGATTTCCTCTCTTAATTGGACGACCATGGCTGAGGCACGCAAGTGTCATTCATGATTGGGGCAAGGATACTATGTGGGTACAAAAGAAAGGGCAGGAGCTGACACAGATTCATTTAGAAGAGGGCCCAGATAATCAAGGAAACACTAGCATGATGCAAGCAGTTGGCATTTGCATGGAAACAGAATCGGAGGATCAACCCCAAATAGATTTTGAGGAAGACGAGGATATTCTAAATTGGCTCCAAGCAGGCAACTCTTCCTCTTGTTTTGAAATTTTTCTTAATAATTGTTGTACAATTGAAGGTTATGATGAAGATAAGGAAAAAGTCCAGGTTGATGGATTGGGAGAGCCCATTACAAACCACAGAAGGGGCAGGAAGACAACCCTCAAATGCATTTTTGAGGAGGATATGACTACTACAGAAAATGAAGTTAATAAAGCTAAAGGCAAGGTAAAAGATTCTAGTGAAGAGTGTTCTTTTCCAATTCAAGAAATACCTGCAGGATGGATGCAGGATAAGGAAGAACAGATTGAAATCCAAAACACCCCTGCTTATGAAGCAATACAAGAAAAGCTAGAAGACAAAGACAAGGAAGGAGAGGAGAAGGAGGATACTCTGGTAGAGAGAGATCCTGTCCAAGAAATACAATTAGGCAATCAAGACAATGATCGGCCAGTTTTGGTGGCCACTTGGTTGTGGAGCCACCCAGGGCTCCTTGAAAAGGTAAAATCATTCTTGACCCAATATATAGATGTTTTTGCTTGGCATTATAAAGACTTAGAAGGAGTGCCTGCAACTTATGGAGAGCACAGAATCCCTCTGGTTGATGGAGCAAAACCTATAAGAGGGAAGAGTTATAGACTTAACCCAAAATATGCTGAAGCTGTCTATGTGGAAATCCAGAAGATGGAGGATGCAGGAATCATCATTCCTGTAGAACACTCAGAGTGGCTCTCCCCTATGGTTATAGTACCAAAGAAGAATACTAATAAAATCAGAATTTGTGTTGATTTTAGAGCACTCAATAAGGTGACCATTCCATATGGTTTCCCAATGCCTTTTGCAGAACAGGTCATTGAAGAAGTAGCTGGGCATGCCTTATATAGCTTTATGGATGGATTCAGTGGCTATAATCAAATATCAATACACCCAGAGGATCGAGAAAAGACTGCTTTTATCACACCTTGGGGAACATATGTGTATGTAAAAATGCCATTTGGGCTCAGAAATGCCCCAGCCACCTTTAACAGAACGGTCAATCTCATCTTTGGCCCCCTACTGCTGGAATCACTTAGAATCTTCATGGATGACTTCTCTTCATTTTCAGGATCTCAAAAAGAAACTCCTCTAGATTGTTTGGACCACCATTTGAGGCAGCTGCATAATGTTTTCAAAAGATGCAGAGAAACTAAGTTAAAGCTCAATCCAAACAAATGTCATTTTCTTGTGACAGAAGGAACTCTCTTAGGACATGTGGTGTCAGCTAAAGGTATGGCCCCAGATCCTGACAAAATCATTTCTATCTTAAAATTGCCTAAACCTAAATCCCCTAAAGAGATCCAGAGTTTTTTGGGGCATACTAGATACCATAGAAGGTTTATTAAAATGTATGCAGAGATAGCTAGACCTCTGGCTAGACTTACAGGTAAGGAAGTACCTTTTAAATGGGAAGAAGAGGAAGAAAAAGCATATCAAACATTGCGGTCCAGGTTAGTGTCTGCTCCTATTTTGATCACACCTGAATGGTCAAGAATCTTTCATATACATGTAGATGCCAGTGCCTATGCAGTGGGGGCAATTTTGACACAACCTAGTGAAGAATTTAAGATGGACAGACCAATTCAGTATGCTAGTAGAATTTTGACTAAGGCTGAAAGGAATTACAGCACCACTGAAAGGGAAGCCTTAGCAATGGTTTTTGCGGTCCAAAAATTTCGTCATTACTTGTTGGGAGTAAAATTCGTTATTATAACTGACCACCAACCTCTCAAGTACTTGCTCAACAAACCACAAGCCACTGGTAGAATATGGAGGTGGTTATTGTTATTCCAAGAGTTCGATTTTTCTGTGGTCCACAGACCAGGTAAAGAGAATGTTATGGCGGATCACCTTTCCAGAATCAATATGATGGAGCAAGTTAGTGGAATCAATGATGATTTTCCAGATGCTCATCTGTTTGCTGTCCAGGCTCAAGGTTGGTATTATGATATCAAGAATTTCATTAAAACAGGGATGTATCCAGAAAAGGCTAGTGCTGTGCAAAGGAAGAGATTGCTACTCAAGAGCAGACCATATACCTTCTTTGAAGATAAATTATATAGACAGGGAAAGGATGACAGACTTAGGAAGTGCTTGGAGGAAGAAGAAGTGAGGAAAGTCCTTCACTCTGCACATGAAGGACCAGGTGGTGGGCACCTTCCAGGGCATATTATGAGTCAGAGGATCTTAGATGCTGGTCTATGGTGGCCTACACTATTTAAGGATGCAGATGAATGGGGAAAGGCATGTGACGTTTGCCAGAGGTGTGGACCTAAGCCCACAAAGCAGAGACATAACCCCTTGATTGTTTCCACTTCCTGGCAACCATTTGAAAAGTGGGGGCTGGATTTTGTAGGGCCCATCTATCCTCCGACAATTCCAAAAAGAGAGAAATATCTCTTGATAGCTACCGATTATGCGACCAAGTGGGCTGAAGCTATTGCTTCCCCCGACTGCACTGCCCAAACTGTTGCTGATTTCATGTACACTAGCATCATTTGCAGGTTTGGATGTCCACTTGAAATTTGTACAGATCAAGGTACACATTTTGTCAATAAGGTCCTGCAGGAAATTTTCACCAGGTATAAAATTCTACATAGGACCTCTTGTGCTTATTACCCAAGAGCCAATGGACAGGCTGAATCGACAAATAAGGTTTTAATCTCAATGTTAACAAAAGAGTGTCTGTTACAGCCCACTTCATGGGGCATTGCTTATCAAGGTACACTATGGGCATACAGGTTAGCATACAAAGAGGCCACCGGATATTCTCCTTTCCAACTGGTTTATGGCATATTGCCCATTGAGCCCTTTGAATTTTTACATGGCTCACCTAAGATAGCATTCATGCAGGGCAAAAAAGACTGTGATATCTCTCAGAGAATAGGGGCACTACATAAAGTGGAGGAGATTCGTCTCCTAGCAACAAAACAATTGATCGAGACTCAGATGAAGAGGAAAGAGGCACATGATCGACACCTGTGGAACAACAACATTGAAGCAGGCATGTTGGTTCTTCTCCATAGACCTAACCTTCATACACAACTGAGAGGAAAATGGCTTCCAAATTGGGAAGGACCTTATAGAGTCAAAACAATGCTAAACTTGGGTGCTGTGGAGTTAGAGACGCTGAAAGGAGAGGCCTTGCCACTGGTCAACATTTCAAGGCTGAAGGCCTATCATCAACACACTTAAAGACGTATGGGTCACCTGGAACTGCCAGGTTGTACATAACTTTCTCATCATATTTTGCTCAGTTTTAGTAGTTTTCCTTATCAATTTCATCTTTGTTATTGGTGTTTTTAGAAAAGCTAGAAAATATTTCAAAACCACTGCCAAGCAAGCTCTTTTTTGGAAATTTTCTAGCAATTTTAGCATTTTTCTAGCAATTTTTATCCCTTTCCGATGACTTTTTATTGCCCAATTTGAGGAATAAATGGAGGGTCTCTATGGTTTGATGAAGGATTTTAGGCTCAACATGTAGAAAATTTCATCAGAATTTTTTCAGAATTTTTTTAGAATTTTTTGGCTAATTTTTGGCATTTTTTTCAGATTTTTCCTTGATTTTTCTCTAAATTGGGCTATTTATAAAATTAAAAAAAAAAAAAAGAGCCCCCTAGGGAATTTGCGGGTTCCCAAAAAAAAAAAAAAAAAAAAAAAAAAAAATCCCCCCAGCCCCCCCCCTCCCACCCCCCCTCCCCCCCCCCCCTCCCCCCCTTCCCCCCCCCCCCCTCCCCCCCCCCCTCCCCATTATGCGACAATTCCAAAAAGAGAGAAATATCTCTTGATAGCTACCGATTATGCGACCAAGTGGGCTGAAGCTATTGCTTCCCCCGACTGCACTGCCCAAACTGTTGCTGATTTCATGTACACTAGCATCATTTGCAGGTTTGGATGTCCACTTGAAATTTGTACAGATCAAGGTACACATTTTGTCAATAAGGTCCTGCAGGAAATTTTCACCAGGTATAAAATTCTACATAGGACCTCTTGTGCTTATTACCCAAGAGCCAATGGACAGGCTGAATCGACAAATAAGGTTTTAATCTCAATGTTAACAAAAGAGTGTCTGTTACAGCCCACTTCATGGGGCATTGCTTATCAAGGTACACTATGGGCATACAGGTTAGCATACAAAGAGGCCACCGGATATTCTCCTTTCCAACTGGTTTATGGCATATTGCCCATTGAGCCCTTTGAATTTTTACATGGCTCACCTAAGATAGCATTCATGCAGGGCAAAAAAGACTGTGATATCTCTCAGAGAATAGGGGCACTACATAAAGTGGAGGAGATTCGTCTCCTAGCAACAAAACAATTGATCGAGACTCAGATGAAGAGGAAAGAGGCACATGATCGACACCTGTGGAACAACAACATTGAAGCAGGCATGTTGGTTCTTCTCCATAGACCTAACCTTCATACACAACTGAGAGGAAAATGGCTTCCAAATTGGGAAGGACCTTATAGAGTCAAAACAATGCTAAACTTGGGTGCTGTGGAGTTAGAGACGCTGAAAGGAGAGGCCTTGCCACTGGTCAACATTTCAAGGCTGAAGGCCTATCATCAACACACTTAAAGACGTATGGATCACCTGGAACTGCCAGGTTGTACATAACTTTCTCATCATATTTTGCTCAGTTTTAGTAGTTTTCCTTATCAATTTCATCTTTGTTATTGGTGTTTTTAGAAAAGCTAGAAAATATTTCAAAACCACTGCCAAGCAAGCTCTTTTTTGGAATTTTTCTAGCAATTTTAGCATTTTTCTAGCAATTTTTATCCCTTTCCGATGACTTTTTATTGCCCAATTTGAGGAATAAATGGAGGGTCTCTGTGGTTTGATGAAGGATTTTAGGCTCAACATGTAGAAAATTTCATCAGAATTTTTTCAGAATTTTTTTAGAATTTTTTGGCCAATTTTTGGCATTTTTTTCAGATTTTTCCTTGATTTTTCTCTAAATTGGGCTATTTATAAAATTAAAAAAAAAAAAAAAGAGCCCCCTAGGGAATTTGCGGGTTCCCAAAAAAAAAAAAAAAAAATCCTCCCAGCCCCCCCCTCCCACCCCCCCTCCCCCCCCCCCCCCCCCCCCCTCCCCCCCCTTCCCCCCCCCCCCCCCCCCCCCCCCCCCCCCCCCCCCTCCCCCCCCCCCTCCCCCCCCCCCCCCCCCCCCCCCCCTCCCCCCCCTCCCCCCCCCCCCCCCCCCCCCCCCCCGCCCCCCCCCCCCCCGCCCCCCCGTTCTGACAGCCCCCCCCCCCCCCACCGACCCACCGACCACCCAATGAGTAAAAGGTAATAACACATAAGTATGGGTTCCTATGCCTTTTTCTTTAAGTGAAGCCTTGATGACATTTGGCCAAGCTTATCTTCCAAGGTTCCAAGCCAAGTGTGAAGGCTTGAAATGCACCAACAGGATTGGACCGAGGTAGTTCACCGTAGGGTGGACATTGAGGGGGGGTGTTAGATATGCTCAATACTCCACCCTCATGTGACCATAAATGATCCATGGTGCTCTAAGTTGTAAGGCCCCCATTATGAGGAAAAGCCATTATGAGAGCCCGAACATTTATGGAACCCTAACTTCCAAGTTAGATGAGGTCTATGTGTGACGGTTGATGGTTGTAGATGCTCTTTGTGAGCCTAGATATTAGGTTAGGTAGGGCATAAACTTCCAGGCCATTGGGTTGCCATTTAAGGTTAAAATAAAGGCCCTGTGGCGTCCCACGGTTTCCCCATAGAACCTTAATGGGGGGAGTGCAGAGGGGGGCTTGCCCCCTTCTACGGGGTCTGGGGGGCCTATCCCCTGGCCCGTAGGGCTGAGACTGTAGGACTTCTAGTCGTGGAGATATTGTCGGATCATATATTTTACCAACTATTTTGTATCTCTCGACTACATTTGTCTATACCGAACCGTGTTGTAAAAGCTATATAAGCACGGCCCAGGTTGAGCTTTAGATAGCATTGTGGACTAGTAAGCCCTTCATCTAGAGTCTCTCTATATCGCCATCTAAGCTCCACAGTGGGAGCGCACGGGTGGAGAGCACCATCATTGTAACTGCATTACGCTCGACAATCTGAGAATTTGAGTTCTCTATCTCTCAGTCTGCGTCTATCTTTGTCTGCGTTTTTCTCGCAACTCTATCTACAGGTCTATTCCACTGTGCTGTTATTTTCTTACAGTTACATGCACAGAGGAGGAGTAAGGAGGAGCTATCAAGCCCACACGCTCTCTAGCGTCTTGTATGTATGGACATAGTTTTCTCATAATAGTTGTAACTCCTTGTGTACATATCCAATTTAAGAGATTTAAAGTGCATTGTGTAGCTTATAGATCTTACTTTCCAGAAGAGGGCTTCTTTAAGTCAATTTTGTGTGCAAAGAAATTGGTGTACCTCTCTAACCCTAATTTTTGCATATCCTACATCTTTGCATACTCTTTGACTAACCTGAAAAGATCCATTTTAGGTGTTATATAGCGTTTTGGAAGCTTATGAACCATAATAATGTTAGTAAAATCTTAGGTGATTTGGATTAGTGTAAGGCACGTGAATCATAGTTTTATTATAGAGTAGAAAAAAAGGTGTATGAAGGGACCTAGGTATTGGGTTCATTTCACTTCTAGTGTGCAAATTTGAGGGATAATTCCATCAGTTTGGTATCTTGAACCTTGTTCTCATGCATGTTGGGTATCGTGAACCCTCAATAAAGTGCCACCAAAAGTTTCCAATGGACTTCACACTTCCAAGCTACCTCCTTAGATTTGAAAGCCTTGTTGCAAGAGCTTTCCAATGATATCTTACATGCTTCAATCCAACCTATAGATTGAGAGATACACCCCAATCTTTGTTGGATAGTGTTCTCGAAGTGCAGACTTATCCCTTAGTACCCTTTCACATGATAGAGTGCCCAAGTGCATATTCTTTGAGGCCATTGAATTAATCCACCTTACTCAAGCATAGTTCCTAGGGTTTGATACCAATGCAATAAACTGACTAGGACTACCACATGCTAGAGAGATGACTTTCTACAAAACCTTATGCCTCTATATATAGATGGTCAAATTAATGAGGACCACAAATGTAAGTTGATTCCAAAAATGCATGTGCAATCTCCTCCACTTCTATAATATCTTCCACTAGAGTCTACTATTGGTTAGAGTGATCTTAGCCATTGCTTTAGTACCATCCACTAGAGTACACTAGTCGTAGTTTTGCTCAGCACTTCAATTAAGTCTCTTTGGACTCACAGTAACTCACGTTGAATAGGGTTACAAGGCTCTGGAGCACTTTGGGCAAAACTCTCTCCCTGTGCTCCCCATGGGTCCTGAACCCAAGTCCTTCTCCTTCTAATTCTTGAGACTTAAGCACTAGGCTAATCATATTATTTTTTTTAGAGAGCGCATGAACTTATGGTTAGGTCTAGTCTCGAGATCTTTGGTCATACACATAAGTGACCAAACGGTGTCCCATTTCAAATCTTTTTGAATCAAGCAGACCCTTAGATAATAGACTTACTTCATTAGAGTTTCTGTACCGATGCAGAGATGGTCTTCTTCAAAATGCACCAATATGTTGCTTGGATAGAGATCATTGTGCAATGTATTACAAGTTTTCAAAAATGATACTCTCCACAACAATCCATTGATCAACTTCCAATATTTATTTTCATTGTGTCTATATCCCTTTTTGAGCTCTTGATGCAAGGTTTAATGAATCTTTCTTCAATTTCTTGAGCCACATGTCTAATGTACCACCATTCCAGAATTTGAAAATAAGACATGGGATTTAATGTGGTGTATAGCTAATGCAACTGAGCTAGTTATTCCACTATGGGTAATAGGTAATACTGTGATTGTAAGAAAATAACATCACAAGGGAATAGACTACTTGATAGAACTGAGAGAAAAATGCACACAAAAATAGACACACACTAAGAGATTGAGAACTCAAATTCTAGATTGCCAAGCGTAATGTAGTTACAACGACGGTGTTGTCCACCCATGCACTCCCAATGTGGAGCTTAGATGGCCATCTAGAAAAACTCTAGATGAAGGGCTTACTAGTGCGCAATGCTATGTAAAGCTCAACTAGGGCCATGCCTATATAAGTTTTACAAGGGGAGTTGGTATAGATAAACATAGTTGGGAGATACACAATAGTTGGCAAAATATGCATTCTGACAATATCTCCATGACCAAACGTCCTACCATTTGGGCCCTATGGGCTAACAGGATAGGCCCCTCGGATGCCGCAAGAGGGGGCAAGACCCCCTCTAGACTCTCCCATTAAGATTATATGGGGCAACCACACAACACCACAGGGCCATTATTTTCACCTTGAATGGCAACCCAATGGCCCAAAAGTTTATGCCCTACCTAGCCTAATGGCTAGGCTCACACTAATCATCTATAACCATCAATGGTCACACATAGACTTCATCTAACTTAGAATTTAGGGTTCCACAAATATTCGATCTCTCACAATGGCTTCTCCTCATAATGGGGGCCTTACAACTTAGAGCACAATGGATCATTTGTGGTCACGGGAGGGAGGCGTATTGAGCATATCTAATATTTCCTTCATTGATTGCTTCATTCCCTTTGTTCTGCATGTTGCCACCATTTATTTTGAATAATTTTGTTGCAGAAATCTTTTTGCAGAACCTCTGGTGGCTTATTCTCACTTTATAGACCATACCATACTGTCCTTCCCATACTGCAACAGCATCTTTGAAATGAATAGATGAATATGGGAGCAAACATAGGTTATTTGATGTTTGGTCTCCAATATTTACATGCATATCTACACATGGACCTACCATCATTACTATCGAGCAAACATAGGTTATTTGATGTTTGGTCTCCAATATTTACATGCATATCTACACATGGACCTACCATCATTACTATCATTGGTCTCTCTGCCTATTCGACAGTATGCAACCTCACTCTCTTTCCTTTCTTCATTGTTTGGAAGTGTAAATCAATATTTTTTATTTTTCTATAAACCTTGTCTTTTTTGTGATCTCCAATGCCAAGGCTTCTGCCACTTCGAATATTTATCCAAAAATGCAAGTGCTCTCTTTGCTCATTTGTTCACATACCACTTGTGCTTCTCTTGATATGTTATCAAATATATCTTTGATGTTAATGTATGCTATTCTACATAATTGTTTGATTAAATCTTTGTAATTTGACACATCCATTGCTAATTTTATATATTCTTGTCACATTCCATACATGTACAAGAAAATGAACTATTCTACAAAATTCCTCTCATGCTTATTTATTTTACCTACAATATGTGCAAATATAAAATAGACTATCAGATTAAATTAAAATTTTGAGCAAAATCAAAATTTTAAACACTATCCTAATTCATAAAGAAATAATAAAAAATAAGAATCATAAACAAAATGATAGATACATAAATACATATTTAAGTAGACATATAAATAGATAGGTCAATAAGTGTATGGATAGATAGATCAATATATTGATAAATAAATTAATAGATAGATAAATGAATAATTGAATGGATAAGAATTGAATAGATAGATAGATGGATACATATATAGATGAATATGTGCATGAATAGATAGAGGAATATATAGATAAATTTAGATAGGTAGATCAATATATAGGTAAATAAATGTGTAGATAGGTAGATGAATAATTGAATGGATAGATCAATGAATAGATAGAGATATGAATATAGGTACATGAGTAAGTGAATGCATAGATATATGAATAGAAATATAGATGGATATATAGATAGATGAATAAATCAATGAATAAGTAGATAAATATACAAGTAGATATATAGATAATTAGAGAGGAGTATATATATATATATATATATATATATATATATATATATATATATATATATATATATATATATATATATATATATATATATATATATATATATATATATATATAGATAGATAGGTAGATAGATAGGTAGATAGGTAGGTAGGTAGGTAGGTAGGTAGATAGATAGATAGATAGATAGATAGATAGATAGATAGAGAGAGAGATAGATAAATAGATAGATAGATAGATAGATAGATAGATAGATAGATAGATAGATAGATAGATAGATAGATAGATAGATAGATAGATAGATAGATAGATAGATAGATAGATAGATAGATAGATAGATAGATAAATAGATAGATAGATATATAGAAGGATAGATAGATAGATAGAGAATGGTTATATGAATATATTGATAGATAAAAAGATAAATAAATAAATCAATATAGGAACAAATGAATGGATAAATGGACAAATATATAAACAATTTGATAAATATTACGATAGTTAGATAACTAGATTTGTATATAAATAGAAGTATTATTATGATTTTGAAGTGAAACTATGTTACTATTAAGAATCTAGGAGTCAAAGCATGAGACATTTAGAATAGTTGATATAAACTTCCTATAATATATATGATTCTTGTCACATGGATGTATACAACTATTGTGAAAGTTGTTGGAAGAGATGGATGGATGCCTCTAGGAAGTGAGATGGTATTGCTAAAACCTGCTTTGTGCCTGCCCTAAATCACTTCCGAGTTTGATAATGGGCCCTTTTAGCTTGAAAATGACACCAAGAAAGTACCTATGTACTTCGGAGTTGATGCTTGAGAAAATTGAATCAAAACAGACTAGTTCATGAGTTGCTAGTGTCACAAAACCTGCTATTTTAGTCCACGCACTTGCTGGTTCTTTTGCTTAGTGCTCATAGTACAGTAACAATTGATTAAATTCCTTTTGAGGGAATATAATTAGCTTATATATGTAATGATTGAAAGTGCAAGCATCTAAAATAACAAACTATGCACGGAGAAATGTGTTTAGTAATCCAAAGCTTACCCTCGATTTTTTAGGGACTAAACAATAGATGACTAGTGAGCAGTTCGATGGTGATTTCTCCTAGATGGCTAAATCAAATGCTTTGGGATTTTGGTAGCATAAATTAGACTTCAAGATGGTTCCAACAAGCTATAGAACATGCAAAATGGTTGAGAACGCACTGAGATATGACCAGAAAAGGTTCGTTGTTCTGAGTAGTCATAACAGATAAGTAGAAAGAGATGATCAATGAAGTATATGTATTATAGCACATGATTATACATGATCATTGGCATTATAATGATGCTCAATGATGGTGGTCTAAGTGAGGCCTTTTTATAAGAATTTTTCCTCCAAGTTTGAATTTGAATTCAAACTTGACTCCACCTAAACGTGATTCCTCCAAATTAGGAGTTATTCCATCAAATGAGATTTTTATCCATTGTTCTTCCTAACTTCACAAGATTTTGGATTTTACAAGATTCTCTCAAGGTAGAAGCCTTTTACAATGGTTAATGATCAAACAATTATAAGGTATGGTTCACATGATCCATCAATTGCTTCTACATTTAGTTTTCCATGCTAAGACAAATGTGAAGGCTTGTATATTTGCACCAACAGCTCTCCCTCAAGGCAAACATCTTGGCTTGCACTTCTTCATCAATCTTCTTGAATATCTTGCAATCCAATCATGGTTTTAAACCTGCAAAGCTTAGTACCATCAAGTGCTTTGGTTAACAAATCAGCACATTACATGTTTGTGGATACATATTCAAGTTGAATCTCTTTGCTCAATAGCTTCTCTCTAACATAGTGATAGTGTACTTCTATATGCTTGGTTCTTTCATGATAAATGGGATTGGCTGCAAGATGCAAGGAACTAGTGTTGTCACCAAAGATCATAGGCGAGTGAGTGTGTAGTCTCAATCTATGTAGAGCAATCAAATCAAAATAGTTTCTTGTGTAGCATTTGCTAATCCCTTGTATTCAGCCTCTGTTGAAGATAGAGCAACAGTTGGTTGCTTTTTAGAAGACCATGAGATGGGCTTATCTCCTACAAAAGATAAATATCTGTTTGTCATCCTTACATCCTACCCGATCTCCATCTGAGTATAACTTAATATCCAAATCTGATGTGTATGGGAAGTAAACTCCTTGGTTTTGAGTACCTTTGAGATACTTCAAAATTCTTTTAGCAGCTTCGAAGTGAGGTGCTCTAGGTTTATGCATGAATTGACTCAGAACACTTACTCCATAACATATGTCAATCCTAGTTAATGTTGCATAGTTTAGATTTCCAACTATGCTTTAATAACCTGCAATACCTTCAAGCAAATCACTTTCATGAGCACTCAGTTTATGATTTACCTCCATAGGGGTGCTAGCTACTTTTGCATTCTCCAAGTGGAACTTCTTCAACATGTCTTGCACATATTTCCTTTGAGAGATGTAGATTCCAGAGTTAGCGTAAACCAACTCAAGTCCAAGAAAATACTTCAGAAACCCTAGGTCACTGATCTTGAACTCCTGCATCATTTGTTTTTTGGATTTGTTTGATGCCATTAGCATCACAACGAGTAGGAATGATGTCATCAGCATATACACATAAGTATTGTTGGTGCATTTCAAGCCTTCACACTTGGCTTGGAACCTTGGAAGATTTTGTTTGGAACCCTTGAAAGATATCACTATGTGCAGCTAGAACCATAGGAACCCATACCTATGATTTGTTATCTTTTTACTCATTGTAAAAGTCTATATGACTTGGCATTTACATGTAATCACTGTAATCACTTACCTACTTGATTGTATTCGTGGAAACGTGGATGGTTTAGTAGAGAGAATATCTCCCTACTTTTAGAGGAGTGATTGAAGGGAGCCAAGAATTCAAATTTGAATTCAAACTATCACTCATTCTTATATAAGTTGTACTTGAAAAGTCGCGGGTGTCCTTCATCATTCCCGAGGCTAATATTCCTGATTATAGAGTGTGTGAGTGCTACACCATAGCCTACACATCTTCAACTCATTAGGCTACATCTATCAAGCAAATGAGATTGTACATTCATGCGAACTGATAGAAAGATTTACATTCATCATCTCTATTGTCTCTGAGTTATCATCTTCAAGTCTGTCAACTTCAAAGGAGCATATCTCAGGATCTACTGAACCAAATCAAGTGATTAAAAGCACATTGGAACCAGCTCCAAGTCTACTATACACCTACAAAGTTTCAAATCAATTGGATCAGCCATCTCGGAGAAATCTCGCTCGAAGTGCACACTGGTCTGTGTCTGCAGAGTTCCTAAAAAGTCGGGGGTACATATTATTTTGCTAAAGTGATTTCTCAGTGAGTAGTTTATCATTTCTTCTCATTCCACTTGCAAATGGTAGCTTGTTAAGCTAGTTTAATATGTCCAGAAGGAATTAGATCAATTGTTAGTGTGCTGGTCACACTGAGTGAAAGACTGAGCAAGTGTCACTACAGAAATAGAAAGTTTTTTCTTGATTTTTGAAGTGCCAAGTTATCTGTTTTGATTTGGTCATTACACATATCATTTGCAAAGTACATATATGCTTTCTTGGTATCATTTGGAAGCTCAAGGTGTGTACTAAGCATTTCTGGAATCAAAGGAGGGCTGGTGTGAAGCAGGTATAGCAGCACCAACTCAATCTCTTGAGTGCATCCTACCATCACTCCCAACAGTGGTATCAGAGCAAATAAGGTAAACATGGGAGATGGATTTCCTTCATTCATTGACAAATTGGACAGGAACAACTACCAAGCTTGGTCTCTAAGGATGAAGACCTATCTACAAGGAAGGAGCTTATTTGGATACATATCAGGAGATGAGGAATTGCCCTCATTCAAAACTAGAGGACTACCCACAAAGGATGAACATGAAAGACTCAACCAATGGTGTGTGTTGAGCCCATAAAAGTCATGTTGGTCAAAGTCAACTGCAATCAAAGTCAACGGTCAAAGTCAACTGGTCAAAGTCTACAAGGTCAAAGGTCAAAGTCAATAGGTGCAAAGTCAAAGTGCAGGTGTCAAAGTGCACAGGTGGTGCATAAGTAATTGTCCACAAAGGGTAAATCGGAGAAAGTGGGTTGCAGGTTGCAGAGGTATTTTCTCTAATTGCCCCAAGTTCAAAGTGTGTTTTAAAGTGTTTTGGAAGGTTCAGGTGAACCCCCCTTATGTGCAAAAGTGAAGAATTAAAAGGAAATGTGAAGGCATGTGAAGCGGAAAAAGTGTACGCACAGGTGAAAGAATGGCCCCCCATTAAAATTTTTGGTTTTAGACTAAAGTCACTACAGGACAAAACAGTGAGTAGTTGGCTGCCACTTGTGAGAGCAATCTTGGGACATCAAAGTGAGCACCAAGATTCACTTGCAGTTAGGAGCGTACGTGATCGACACACTCAAATCAAGGCAAGGCCATTCTTGGACCAAGGTTAGAGTAAGCAAGAGAGCATAGGCTAAAGTGGAGCAAGAGAGAGAAGTGCAAGGGTCACCAGAGTACGTCGCACAGAAGTGGAAGTGCAAGGTGCATAGAGAGTGACCAAGGATTTTGGTGCAGAGTGTGCTAAGCTATAGTTCCCCCAAGTATCTCAAGGTCCTTTGGCAGTGTACGCTTGCCGACAGCAGGTATTCACTCCTCCCCCTTTGTGGAAGCTTGGTGCAAGGTGTGCACAAGGAGAAGCTTGAAGCAGGTGGAGGTTTGTTGCAGAGGAGGTCGGCAGCAAGAGGACATTGGGATATTGGATATTTTGTAATTGGGCACTCTGTGGGATTGTGCACAGAGGTATTGGTGTATCTTGTATTTCAAACATTGTATTTTTCTTACTGTAATCAAACGGCAGAAACTTCCAAGGTGTATTTTCTCTTTTGGTCTTTTCATTTTCTCCTACAAACCCTCAAACTCCTTCTTGTCAAAGAATCCCCCAACAGTGTGCAAAGGATGCTTTGGCAAGGTCTTACCTTTTTAACTCTATATCTGACTTTCTTTTACCTCATGTAAGGAACTGTAAGACTTCCCAAGAGACTTGGGAAACCTTGTCAACATACTTCTCTTCCAACACAAGGGCTAGGAAGAATCAACTGTGGATTGAATTCACAACCCTCAGGAAGCAGCCCAAGCAATCAGTCTCAGAGTATGTGACAAAGATTAAAGATGTGGCAGACCAATTAGCAAGCATTGGAGAGGAGATTGAAGAGGAACAAATAGTCAGGCAAGTAACAAATGGACTCAAGGCAGATGATAAGTGGGAAAGTTTCACCACTCCAATGGACCTCTATATGGACATGCATACCCCAGATCTCACAACACTCATGGGCCAACTATTCACACATGAAGCAAAGTTTACAAAGGCAGGAGATCAATCAAAAGGTAACAACCCCTCTGCTCTCTATATTGATAAGAAAGTTAAGGATAAAGGTAAAGGGAAGAAACAGGATGAAGAAGGTTCTACCTCTCAAGCTAATTATGCAGGGAGAGGTAGATCATCTAAAGGAAGAGGCAGAGGAGGTAAGTCAGGTAGGGGGAGACCCTACAACTCATCACTATGCAACATTTGTGGATTGTCCAATCATACCACAGATGAATGCTACAAGAACTACAAGAATCAGAGAGGAAGAGGCTACTCAAGAGGTGGATACTCTCAAGGGAGAGGCAGGTTCAACCAACACCAAAGCTACAATGGATACAACAATCAATACAACAACAATTACAATCACAACCACAATAGTAACTACCAAGGTGGATTCAGAAGTAGAAGGGATTACAACAATTACACTGAGGAGCAAGATGACTCCCTATTGATCATGAATATGACCTCCAAGGCAGGTACAAATGATGATCATTTATTTTATATTGACTCAGGATGTTCTAACCATGTAGCTGGCAATGTGGCATTACTCTCTGATTTGGAAGAACCCAAGGGCAAACATCAGGTACAGACAGGTGATGATACTAAACATTCTGTTGTAAAAATTGGAAATGTAAAGACATGTGATGGTAACCAGAACCTATTGAGCAGGGTACTCTATGTACCAACCATCACCAAGAATCTAATGAGTGTTGGCCAGATTGTGGAGAAAGGTTTGCAGGTCAGATTCACACAACATGGAGCATATGTGGAGGACCCAAGACATGGATTCAGAAGGATAGCCAAGGGGGAGAAATCAGGTAGATTGTTTACTTTTGAGCTAGAAGACACCAAGAACATTGCTTTGTATAATTACAAGGATCAAACACTTTCAGAGTTAGAGATATGGCACAAGAGGTTAGGTCACATAGGTGAAAGAACCCTAAAGCAAATGTGCAGGGATCAATGTGTGCTTGGAATACCTAATGTATCCAAGCAACACATGATTTATAAGTGTGGAGCATGTAAGTTTGGTAAGTCTCACAGGTTGCCCTATTCAAGGAAAGGTTTCATGCATGAAGACTACCTAGACTTGGTACACACAGATGTTTGGGGACCTAGCAAGGACCCTTCCATTTCAGGTTCAAGGTATTATGTGTCCTTCATTGATGACTATAGCAGGTGGACCATTTTATACTTTATGAAACATAAAGATGAAGTGTTTAATTGTTTCAAGAGGTATCTTGCACTTGTTGAAAACCAAACAGGAAGAAGCTTGAAGAGGCTAAGGTCAGATGGTGGAGGAGAGTATTTCTCCAATGAGTTTGAAGATTTCTTGCAGGAAAGAGGCATCAAAAGGGAGATCACTACAAGGTACTCACGTGAACAAAATGGGGTAGCTGAAAGAAGGAATAGACTCATTGTAGAAACAGCTAGGTCTATGCTTAATGAAAAGAAGTTGCCTAATTATCTTTGGGCAGAGAGTGTATCTGCTGCCACCTATCTTATTAATAGGTTGCCATCCAAATCACTTGATGGCATGACACCATATGAAGCTTGGCATGGTAAGAGACCATCTCTGGATCATTGTAAAATCTTTGGTTGTGTAACATATGTGCATATTCCCTCACAGGTAAGGGGAAAGCTAGACCCTAAAGCTGAAAAATGTATCTTCATTGGTTATGATTTGAACCAAAAGGGATACAGATTCTACAACCCAACAAACAAAGGCTTCAAGGTAAGCAGAGATGTCATCTTTGATGAGAATGACTCATGGTATGAGAATGAATGCAGGAAGGTTAGTCTACCCTATGATATGGAAGAAGATTTCCCAAAGCTCACCAAGGAGGAACCAATCCAGAAAGAAGACTCAAGCTCAGATGATGATGATACAATTAACCTTGAGGAATTCAAGGCATGGAAGTCCAAAGGAAAGATGAAGATGAAGAAGCTAGAGGATATACCAGAATCCTCAACTCAAGCAATTAGAAGATCTCAGAGAGAAAGCAAGAGACCAATCAGATTTGGGTATGACACATCACTTGTAACTAAACATTCTGTATATCTTGCAAAGGATTTGGTGAATGAAGAACCAGTTACCTATGAAGAGGCAATCACCAAACCAGAATGGAAAGAAGCTATGGATGAAGAAATGGAAGCTCTCAAAGAGAGTGATACTTGGGACTTGGTACCCAAGAAGGACTCTATGAAGGTGATAGGATCCAGATGGATCTACAAGCTAAAGAGAAATTCAGATGGTACAATAAACAGGTACAAAGCTAGGTTGGTAGCCAAGGGTTTTGCACAAACCCAAGGCATTGATTATGAAGAGACATTGTCTCATGTGGCTAAGATGCCAACTATCAGAATATTGGTGAGTGTAGCTGCATCCAAAAATTGGAACATGTACCAAATTAGATGTCAAGAATGCTTTCTTGAATGGATGGATATCTGAAGAAGTCTACATGTCACAACCACCTGGCTATGAAGACCCCAAGAAGGTAAATTATGTTTGTAAATTGAAGAAGGCTCTATATGGTTTGAAGCAGGCACCTAGAGCATGAAATTACAGGTTGACAACCTATCTCCAAGACCAAGGATTTGTGATGAGTAAAGCTGATACTTCTCTGTTCATAAAGAGAAGTAGTATAGAGGTAATCTACTTGTGTGTTTATGTTGATGACATCATCATTACAGGCAATGATGTCAATGGTATTAGACACATCAAAGGACAGATGATGGAGGAATTCAAGATCAATGATCTTGGATTATTGAAGTACTTCTTAGGTCTTGAGTTAGTCTACACCAACTCAGGTATATATATTACTCAAAAGAAGTATGTACAGGATATGGTCAAGAAGTTTGGCTTGCAGGATGCTAAAGTCTCAACTACTCCAATGGAGGTCAACCTAAAGCTAAGTGCTCATGAAGGGGAAGAAGTCCAAGACATCACATGATATCAAAGCATGGTAGGTAGTTTGAATTATGCTACCTTGACAAGAATTGACATAGCATATGGAGTTAGTGTGCTTAGTCAATTCATGCACAAACCAAGGGTACCTCACCTAGAGGCAGCAAAGAAGATATTGAAGTACCTCAAAGGAACTCAAAGTCATGGTTTGTACTTTCCTTATACATCAGATATTGACATTAAAGTATACTCAGATGCAGATTGGGCAGGATGCAAGGATGATAGGAGAAGCACATCAGGATACATTTGTTTTGCAGGTGATAAGCCTATTTCTTGGTCAGCCAAGAAGCAACCTACAGTGGCATTGTCATCCACTGAAGCAGAGTATAGAGGGCTAGCCAATGCCACTCAAGAAGCTATCTGGTTGAAGCTCTTGTATACACAGCTAGGTCTATACACTAGACCTCCAATTATCTTTGGAGATAACACTAGCTCTCTTCACCTTGCAGCTAATCCAATATATCATGCCCGAACCAAACACATAGAGGTTCATTACCACTATGTGAGGGAGAAGTTACTAAGCAAAGAGATTCAATTGACTTATGTGTCTACTAATATGCAATGTGCAGATTTACTCACTAAAGCTTTGGATGGAAACAAGCTATGCAGATTCAAATCCATGATTGGATTGCAGGAAGTAATTGAAGATTAAAGATGAAGACTTAAGCAAAAGTGCTTGGCTTGAGGGGGAGCTGTTGGTGCATTTCAAGCCTTCACACTTGGCTTGGAACCTTGGAAGATTTTGTTTGGAACCCTTGCAAGATATCACTATGTGAAGCTAGAACCATAGGAACCCATACCTATGATTTGTTATCTTTTTACTCATTGTAAAAGTCTATATGACTTGGCATTTACATGTAATCACTGTAATCACTTACCTACTTGATTGTATTCGTGGAAAAGTGGATGGTTTAGTAGAGAGAATATCTCCCTACTTTTAGAGGAGTGATTGAAGGGAGCCAAGAATTCAAATTTGAATTCAAACTATCACTCATTCTTATATAAGTTGTACTTGAAAAGTCGCGGGTGTCCTTCATCATTCCCGAGGCTAATATTCCTGATTATAGAGTGTGTGAGTGCTACACCATAGCCTACACATCTTCAACTCATTAGGCTACATCTATCAAGCAAATGAGATTGTACATTCATGTGAACTAATAGAAAGATTTACATTCATCATCTCTGTTGTCTCTGAGTTATCATCTTCAAGTGTGTCAACTTCAAAGGAGCATATCTCAGGATCTACTGAACCAAATCAAGTGATTAAAAGCACATTGAAACCAGCTGCAAGTCTACTATACACCTACAAAGTTTCAAATCAATTGGATCAGCGATCTCGGAGAAATCTTGCTCGAAGTGCACACTGGTCTGTGTCTGCAGAGTTCCTAAAAAGTCAGGGGTACATATTATTTTGCTAAAGTGATTTCTCAGTGAGTAGTTTATCATTTCTTTTCATTCCACTTGCAAATGGTAGCTTGTTAAGCTAATTTAATATGTCCAGAAGGAATTAGATCAATTGTTAGTGTGCTGGTCACACTGAGTGAAAGACTCAGCAGGTGTCACTACAGAAATAGAAAGTTTTTTCTTGATTTTTGAAGTGCCAAGTTATGTGTTTTGATTTGTTCATTACACATATCATTTGCAAAGTACATATATGCTTTCTTGGTATCATTTGGAAGCTCAAGGTGTGTACTAAGCATTTCTAGAATCAAAGGAGGGCTGGTGTGAAGCAGGTATAGCAGCACCAACTCAATCTCTTGAGTGCATCCTACCATCACTCCCAACAAGTATATCATTTTTGAGTTACTTCTCTTGAAAAACAGAGAAGAATCTCCTTTGCTCATCATGAATCCTTGGTCTTGAAGATAGGTTGTTAACCTATGGTTCCATGCCCTAGGTGTCTGCTTCAAACCATAAAGAGCTTTCTTCAATTTGCACACATGATTTACCTTGCTTGGATCTTCATAACTAGGAGGTTGATCCATGTATACCGCCTCTAAAATCCAGCCATTGAGAAAGGCATTTTCCACATCTAGTTGATACATATTCCAATTTCTAGATGCAACCACACTTACCAATACTTTGATGGTTGGCATCTACTCCTTGGGTTTGTGCAAAACCCTTAGCCACAAGTCTAGCTTTATATCTATTTATAGATCCATCTGAGTTCCCTTTGATTTTGTAAATCCAATAAGGACCGATTACCTTCATTGATGCTTTCTTGGGTACTAGCTCCCATGTTTCATTCTCTTGGAGTGCTTCTATTTCTTCATCCATAGTGTCTTTCCATTTTGCTTTGGTACTTGCTTCTTCATATGAAGAAGGTTCTTCAAGTGATGAATCCTTAGCAAGATAAATAGAATGCTTAGTCATTAATGAAGTATCATACCCATATCTGATTGGCTTCTTACTCTCTCTTTGTGATCTCCTTAAGGCTTGGTTGGATGACTCTAGAATGTCCTCCAACCTCTTCATCTTGGCCTTTCCTTTTGATTTCCATGCTTTGAATCCTTCCAAGTTGGTGGTGTCCTCATCATCTGATTTGATGTCTTCAATTGTGCTTGGCTCCTCCTTGGTGAGGCTTGGAAATTCTTCTTCCAAGTCGTATGGCAATTTGACCTTCCTACATTCACTTTCAAACCAAGAGTCATTCTCATCAAACACATCTCTACTAACCATAAATCCTTTGTTGGATGGATTATAAAAGCTGTATCCTTTTTTATTTATATCATACCCTATGAAGATGCATTTCTCTACCTTAGAGTCTAACTTACCTCTGATTTGAGATGGAACATGCACATAAGCAACACAACCAAATATTCTGCAATGTTCAAGTGATGGCCTTCTACCATGCCATGCCTCATATGGGGTCATCCCATCAAGTGACTTAGAGGGTAACTTGTTGATAAGATAAGTGGTAGTAGAAACACTCTTTGCCCAGTAATAATTAGGCAATTACTTTTCATTTAGCATTGACCTAGCTACTTCCACAATCAATATGTTCCTCCTCTGTGCTACTCCATTTTGCTCAGGGGTATATCTTGTAGTGATCTTCCTTTTAATACCTCTATCCTGCAAAAATGCATCAAATTCATTGGAGAAGTACTCACCTCCTCCATCTAACCTTACCCTCTTCAAACTCTTTCCTGTTTGGTTTTCCACAAGTGCAAGATATTTTTTGAAACAACTAAACACTTCATCCTTATGTTTCATGAAAAACAAGATAGTCCATCTACTGAAATCATCAAGAAATGACACATAGTACCTTAAGCCTAAAATTGAAGGGTCCTTGCTTGGTCCCCACACATCTGTGTGGACAAGTTCCAAATAATCCTCATGCATATAGCCTTTTTTTGTAAAGGGTAACCTATGTGATTTACCAAACTGACATGCACCACATTTATAGATCATATGTTGCTTGGATACATTAGGTATCCCAAGCACACATTGATCTCTACATATCTACTTCAATGTTCTCTCACCAATGTGCCCTAATCTTTTGTGCCATATCTCTAACTCAGACAAAGTTTGATCCTTATAATTGTAAAGTGCAATGTTTCTAGTGTCCTCAAGCTCAAATGTAAATAATCTACCTATTTTCTCTCCCTTTGGAATCCTTTTGAATCCGTGTTGGGGGCCCTCCACAAAAGCTCCAAATTTATTGAACCTAACCTACAAACCCTTTTCCACTATCTGTCTAACACTCATCAAATTCTTTGTGATAGTAGGTACATAAAGAACTCTGCTCAACAGATTCCTATTCCCATCAAAAGTTTTGACATTTCCTACCTTGACCACTAAATGCTTGGTGTCATCACCTATCTGCACTTGGTGCTTTCCCTTGGGCTCCACAAGATCAGAAAGGAGAGCTACATTGCCTGCTACATGGTTTGAACATCTTTAGTAAATATAGAAGACGTGCTCATCATCCATACCATGCTTGAAGTCATGTTCATAATGAGAAGAGAATCCTCTCGATCCTCTGTATAATTGTTGAATTATTTTCTTGATTTGTATCCTCCTTGATAATTGTTGTTGTAGTTGTTGTTGTAGTCATCGTTGTAGCCTTGATTATGGTTGAACCTTCCTATTGATTGTGAGTAGCCACCTCTTTGAAATCTTCTTCCTCTCTGGTTCTTGAAGTTCCTATAGCACTCATTTGTTGTGTGATTAGACAGTCCACATATATTACAAGGGGAAGAGTTGAAAGGTCTCCCCCTACCTTGCTTACCTCCTCTTCCCCTTCCTCTTGAATTCCTAGCTCTTCCTGCATATTTAGCTTGAGCAGTAGTACCTTCATCTTCAACTTTCTTGCTCTTTCCTTTATATTTAGACTTTCCTTTATTTGCATAGAGAGCAAAAGAATTGTTACCTCTTGATGGTTCACCATTTTTGTTGATCTTGGCTTCATGGGTAAAGAGTTGTTGCATGAGTGTGGTAAGATCTCGGATTTGCATGTCCATGTAAAGGTCCATAGCAATTGTGAAAACTCCCCACTTATCATCTGGCTTGATGCCATTGATTATCTGTCTCACTATTTGCTCTTCTTCAATCTCCTCTCCTATGCTTGCCAATTGATCAGACCCATCCTTTACTTTGGTCACATACTCTGAAACATTTTGCTTAGGTTGCTTCCTTTGAGTAGTGAACTCAATCCACAATTGATTTTTTCTAGCTCTTGTATTGGAAGAAAAATATGAAGATAATGTATCCCAAGTCTCTTAGGAAGTTTTACAATTCCTAATGTGAGGAAGAAGGAAGTCAAAAATAGAGTTAAGTAGATATGACCTTGCTAAAGCATCTTTGGCACACCATGAGTTGAGTCTTTCTAGCTCCTCTCTTGTAGGTTGACCTTTGCTTCGGAATATAGGCATCTCCTCATCTCTTGGTATGTATCCATAGAGACTCCTTCTTTGTAGATAGGTCTTCATCCTTAAGGACCATGCTCGGAAATCATCTCCCATTTTACCTCAACTCTAGGAAGTGAGATGGTACTGCTAAAACCTACTTTGTACTTGCCCTAAATAACTTCAAAGTTTGATAGTGGGCCCTTTTAGCTTACAAATGACACCAAAAAAGTACCTATTTACTTTGGTGTTGATGCTTGAAACAATTGAATCAAAACACACTACTTCATGAGTTGCTAGCGTCACAAAACTTGTTATTTTAGTCCACACACCTACTAGTTCTTTTGCTCAGTGCTTACAGTACAGTAAAAATTGATTAAATTCCTTTTGATGTAATTTAACTAGCTTAGATAGCTAATTATTGCAAGTGGAATAATCTAAAATAACAAACTATGCATTTAGAATGTGTTTAGTAATCCAAAACTTACCCTCGCGTTTTTAGGGACTGAACAATAGATGACCAGTGAGCAGATCGATGGCAATTGCTCCCAAATGGCTGAACCAAACGAATTGAGATTTTGATAGCATAAAATACACTTTAAGGTGGTTCCAACAAGCTATAGAGCATGGAAAATGGTTGAGAACTCACTACGATATGAACAGACAAAGTTCACTATTTTGAGTAGTCATAGCAAAAACGTACACAGAGATGATCAATGAAGTATATGTATTATAGAACATGATTAGACAAGAGCATTGGCATTATAATGATGCTCAATGATGGTGGTCTAAATGAGCTATGATTTAAATCATTTAGCTTCTACAAATGATCAAAAGTAAGGTCAGAAAGATGCACCATAGCCACGAGACTTTACAAAGTCCTTTTTATAAGAAGTTTTCCTCCAAGTTTGAATTTGAATTCAAACCTCACTCCACCTAAAAGTGATTCCTCCAAATTAGGAGTTATTCTATCAAATGAGATTTGTAGATATTGTTCTTCCTAACTCCACGAGATTTATGTATTTTACAAGATTCTCTCAAGATAGAATCCTTTTTCAATGGTTAATGATCAAAAAATTATAAGCTATGGTTCACATGATCCATCAATTGCTTCTACATATAGTTTTCCATGCTAAGCCAAATTTGAAGGCTTATATATTTGCATCAACAAAAGTAAGAATCAAAGAATCAAACAATCAGAATAGGTTTTGCACACATATGACCCTATGTATAATTATGCTCACATGAATCTATGTGACTATTGTGAGAGTAAGATTCAAAGAACCAGACAATCACTATAGTCCCTATACAATCCCCATACTATTGTGAGAGTATGATCCATTGCGAGAGTAAGGATCCATGTAGCTAGTCAGACTGTTGGAGTTAGATGTCTACGGAAGCACGCAAAAGACACAAGGAAGAAGAAGAAGCTTAGAGCACAACACACAATACTTAATGGATTACCACTAGAATTTACAAAGATGAGTAACCTGTTAGGGCTATAAGCGTATATACAAGCCGGGAGAAAAAAGCTCCTAAAGGGGGAAGAAAGTGCCCCAACGGTCCTAGTGTATTCACACACATCACTACCTAAATATATCAACAAATCCCCCTTGGGAGTGATGCATTGAACAAGGAATTGGCACTCATGTATAAGGAAGTGCCAAGCTATTTGGAATCAATCCACAAAAGGAAGTGACCCCAAAGCTTTGCGGAAAGCTTCAAACTT
Organism: Ceratopteris richardii; assembly: GCA_020310875.1. Taxonomy (NCBI): domain Eukaryota; kingdom Viridiplantae; phylum Streptophyta; class Polypodiopsida; order Polypodiales; family Pteridaceae; genus Ceratopteris; species Ceratopteris richardii. Next base: position 201,897,697 of record CM035409.1, on the reverse strand, counting down.
CTCCCTAGGCAGAGCCTTCGTGAAAAGGTCTACAATGTTCTCTTGCATGGGGGTAGTAGTTTATTTTAAATTTAATTCATCAAAATATACAAGTAAGAAATGTTTTTGCAAGTCAAACATGTATACTTATGATGATTAAAAAACATAAAAACCAATCACATGGATACAAATCATACATATATAAAAGACACAGATGCAAATCATAACATATGCGTGATAGAAAATAAACATAAAAAGAAAATAGAAAATAAGTTAAAAGAAATCAATACCTGAATGCTATGATTGAGAGGGGAGCTTGAATGGTATGGTAGACAACAAAGCTCTATCAACTTGCTTGGAAGCACATGCACAAAATGAGATTTTGATCAAATAAAAAGATATACTTTTTTCTTAGAAAATTCTTTTAGATTGAAAGCGCTTTCAATGGAAAGAATTTTGATAAAAAAGGCTTTCAATTTAAAAAACGAGCTCCGATTTTTAATTCCAAGTTATTCAAAAATCCTCGAATAGACCAAATAGATTTGGTAATTTTTTTATTATTCCATCGAATAAATGTAGCATAGGTTTGGATCATGCGCTCGTGGGTATGGTTAGAATTTTGTATAACTCTTTTTTCAAGGATCAATGTCTTTTCCAAGAAGGGAAGATATAAACTCACACACTAATTGGTTCATGTGCTCTCTAAATCAAGTAAAGTTTTGTGGCATAGTTGTTAGAGTCTTTGACCCTTTAAAGAGAGGTCTTGGGTTCAAGTCCTTAAAGAAGTAGGTGGACTAAAGTATATTTTACTCAAACTTAGGCTTAAGCCTCTAGAAGGTTTTAATTCTAGTTCACTTTGATGCTTGGAGCACATGTACGTATATGGGAAACACTTTGCAACATAATATTCACCTACTTGATTTGTTATACCCTCGGAGAAAACTATATAAAGAGGCATTAGATTGGGAGAAGAATCATCTCTAATTAATTGTGTTCATAATCCTCTGTTTCATCATACATATGCATGTATGTATGTGTGTGCGCATGTACGTTTGTGTGTATGTATGCCAATGCATGTGTGTGCACGTAGGCTTTTACGTATGTACGTATGTGCGCATGTACATATGTATGCATGTTATTCTGCATTTATGCATGTATGTATGTATATATATGCATGTGTGTGCACGTAGGTTTTTATGTATGTATGTATGTATGTGTGTATGTACATATGTATGCATGTTATTTTGCGTCTATGCATGCATTTCTACGTTATAAGAAAACTTCTTACAAATGATCCTCCCAAATCTTCCACTTATTATTACTCTTATCATAACCTATCTATATTAAAGGAGTTATAATAAGTGGATGATTTGGGAGGATCATTTGAAAGAAGATTTTTTATATCATGGTAAAAATATGAGCTTTTCAAAATGCTTTCAGAGGAAGAAGTTATAAAAAAAAAATAGCTTTTCAAAATGCTTTCAGAGGAAGAAGTTATCAAAAAGCAAAAGAAATAATCGAATCTTTTGTTTTTTTGTTTAAATACTCTATTCTTCGGGGCGATTGCTCTATATGTGTAGGAGATCTAGTGGTGAATACGAACTTCATGAAAGTACTGATCTTTCCTTTGACAAAGATCATGGAATTTCTAGACATCCTAATCTACAGTAAAGCAAGTAGCTTTCTAGCACTCATGGCTTTGTTTGGGCGGTTCATGCTCATTTCTTGTTCCAAGGTAGCATCTCGTAGCATCTTGTCTCTCCAATGCAGAATGTAAATGCAAGAAGCATATGCATGAATAAATTATGTTTCTTAGCTCGTGGCCATTGGGTACTGTTCACTTACGCCCTTAAACTTCCACGTATTGTAATTTGTAACTCGTCGAAATAGTTGGACGAACTACCAACTACAAGACTAAAGATCTGGTACCAGGGCTTTGGAAATTAAACCGGATTTCCTATTTTAGCATTTGCAGTAGTTGGAACTATTCTGGGTAGTGAGTTTACTTCCTTAACATTTGCATGCTGTGGAGTGTGTGCGACAACCTTCCCGCATTCTGAGAAATACTGCTGAACTTCAAACGCCAGTGACTTCGACTCTTATTTGCCCTCCACCCAAAGCTAACGCTTCTCCCTGAAAACTATGCATATGAGCTTTTTAGAACCTCTTTATAGCCAAAATTGTAGCCATACACGATCAATCATTGAGAACGAGGGAATAAAATTGGGGCTAATGGCGAAGTACTTCAACGTTATTCCGTCACGCGATGGCAATGGCTGCTCGTCTGTGTACACAAACATATATTATATATATATATATATATATATATATATATATATATATATATATATATATATATATATATATATATATATATATATATATATATATATAAAGCGCTCTGCGTATTGACACACCAGATCCTATCGGCATGCCCGACGTCTCTGGAGTCTGGAGCTTCTAGCACAGACAACCGTCTTAGCACTAAAGCACACTCGTTTGACATCCTCCTTTGACATCTGACATCTGAAGCGTGTATTTTATAATGCACCTGTGCATATAACTGATAAAAAGCGAGTGTGCATATATAGGAAACAGTTCATGACTCTTTTCTTCGCGAAAGCTCAAGCAGGACATTTTAGACGGTTGGAGACTTCATGCATCCTCGCCTCGAGGTAAGCGACGGAATGAGGAGTCACAATTTGGGTTGTAGCTAATCAATTAAAATAAAATAGTGAAAGGCGAAAGAGAGGACATACTGTTGCAGTCATTAGTGTGCAACGCTGGCGCTTAGGTAGGGGTGTAAAAGTTTTCATGGGAAGCACATAGGGGACGATGCAGAACTTTTTGAGAACGTAATAAGTGTGCATGATGAAGAAGGAAAGCGCGGTAGCAGATTAGGACGGACATGATGCGGACACGACTCATACGATGGACGTGATAACCTTTCCCCCTTCCAAGCTTTCTAGTACAGCACGCATCCATGATGAGCGGCAATCTTATTCCTCGTTTTATGCGCAGACATTCAAAATACTCATGGTATAGCAGCACGACCATCGCCATTACACAATGGGCGGCCTCATTGTTGTATACGAATCCAAGTCATGTTATCATTCATTGAACAACCCAACGATCTTCCCATTCCTCGAATGTTGACGCGTCCAAAGAATACAGAGATCGTGCTTGCGGGCGTGACTCTGAATGGTGTTCGGCATCTGAGGAGGAGGAGGATGATGATGCCTTGGACTTCCCAAACCTCTGCTCTGATCGATTACAAACGTGTTGCTTATTGCGCCTGATTCAATGCGCATATACCTGAAAACGTACACATAATGGTACCGTTAAACGATTTAATCTGCATTGGCATTCACGTCCAAGCAATTTCTATCGATAAAGTTATGGCCATGTTTCATCCAATACAGATAAAATTTAATAGAGCACACGACTGTTCACACAATTTATGGGCATAGGGCACATCGCCATAGAGAACTATTAGGAATATCACATGCTCCATACTCATCTACATGGCTATGGGCATTGAGCACATCGCAAGAGAGAACTATCAGGATTATCGTACATGATCCATAATCTATAACCAAAATGTTGCTTAAAGTGCCGCTTAAGCCATGATGGTTATCGCTTAGAAAGAGAAAAAAAATCAATTCTATTATAGAGTCGATTATTAGTGGTAGTTTCATTTACCCAAAGCACTAAATATACATTTTCTTAAGTGATGTTGGAAATTTTTTCTTTCAATCAAGTTGTGAAGAGCCAGCATTTAAGCTAAACCTCTTGATCTCTTGCACATGCAAAACAATCACCCACATCTCTTGATCTCTTGCACTTTCAACATCACAAAATCAAGACAGAACATAGATCTTTCTGCTTCTTATGTGCTCTTATATTTTTCATTATTGCCTCTGCATATATACAAAAATATATACATACATGCATACATACAAACATTCATACACACATGCCTGAATGCATATATACAAGCACACATTCATACATACATTCGCAGATACGTTCAACGTACATATACACGTACATTTTACATACAGTTTATATGCATGCATGCATAACATACATTATACATACGAATATACATACATACATGCATGCATACCACACGTAACTGGCATGTACATGTACTCTCTCTGAGAGTATGTCGTCCACATTTTCCTTAAAGACACAATGACAACATATGGCATGCAATGAAGTTACTAAAAGAACATCATCGATTTCTTGAACACTTACGTTTTTTTGACAAAAGAGAAAAGCTTTTCCAATATGATCTCTTTAAAAAGAAAGTTTTGATATAGTAAAACATTCCTCTTTCTTGATGATCCTCATCCCCTTGATATCATTTTATTACATTAAAGACGTGTTGGATTATTCTCTATGGTACTTTAACCTAAGTAATGTAGCACTGATGCCCAAAAGATAATAGTTTAGATATGGTATGTGTAACCATTGCTTTGAATAATTGGTCTTCTTTCAAGTCATAACGTGATGAGTATGTGTTGGGATAGATGGATGGACACTCCACAAAATGAGTAGGTACTGCCAAATCCTGCTTAGTACCAGCCTCTTGTAGCTTCAGAGTTGACTTGTGGACCCTCTTAGCTTTCCAAAGACACCCTATAAGTGCCTATGTACTTTGGAAGTGATGTATGAAAAGATTGAATGAAAACTGACTACTTCCAAATAGAAGGATTAATGAAAACCTTCTATTTTTTATCATACACCTGCTGCTTGTTATGCTCAGTGCTACGAGTAGAGTAGGAATTGTAAAAATTCCTTTTAGAGGTATCTAATTATAAAGTTGTAAAAATTTTCTTTAACCAAATCCTTTCCAAGAATCTGCAACTCCTACTTGAAACATAAGTGGACAAACTTCTCACCTTGAGAACTCCAAAAGTTGCAAGTTGATACTTCATATCTTCATATTCTATCCAGGTGAAATGTGAAAGTACCTGCTAATCTGAATATATATGAGATGTGTGACCTAACAGGTTGTAGAAGAGTGAATATGAGTGACAGAAAGAGGAAGGATCAGTCTAAGACTGATAATCAGCAAACCCTCATCTGAACTTAGGCTATGGAAGACCCTAAGTCAGATACGTGTGTGAAAAGATCACATACTTACAAAAGTAGCAAGGAATGCTAACACGTTTGCTGTGAAAATCCTCAAACACATATGAACATACCTTCTTGAATACCTCATCCAAATATGCATAAGGCATACATGTACTGATTCTCTTGTACCTATGTCGAATAAGACTCCTCCTGATATGGATGCCACTACCTCCATAAGCTTCAAGTAGTACCTGTGTGCATAAAGAGAATATGTACCTGAATTCTTAACATAAGATGTAAATCTTATGTTAACCACCATCCAATGTCTTTGAAGTAAACCAAAATCTTCATGTAGAAGACAATCTTCAAATACATCATGTGAATGGCTGATCCACACCACCAAGCTGCTGCGGGGTAAATCCTCTCCATAAGCAAGAATGTGAGCACACTCTTCTTCTCGAAGAAGAATCCATAGCCACCCCTAACATGCTCCAAGATAGCAACATGGCTGCCCCATGTGCTAAGAAGCACTACCTCTATTGAGGTAACAAAGCTTCCAAAGCTTGTGTTGAAATAGGTGTTGGATAATTAGATAATGAGACAAGCTCTTCTTATATAGTAGTTGTGTACCCTTCAAAAAACACTCCAAAAGCATAACTTCCACGATTAGTCTATTAAAAACGTGATCCCACTGTCCCGAATAAATCTGTTGCCATCCATTTGTGCTTTTATTTGAAAAGCATGAGAAAAAAAAGAACACGCTGCTGCACGCTGCCATAGGGGAGATTCGAACTCATTTGGGTACTTTAGGAGGTTAGCGACTTAACCATGAGGCCTTGCGCCTTTACTTGTAGAGGGAGTAAAATAATATCTACAAATGCTGAGTTTTGTGAACAAAATTTTGACCAATGGTAATTGTTTCCAACAGAATCATTACCCTCGATTTTTTTTTAGGACCTCTGTAGAGTTTTACCAATGAGTGCTTCAACGTGCTTTTCTCCCAATTCGCTGAATGGATTTCCTTCACCATTTTCAACATGTAGATAACTTGGAGCTGATTCCAACAAGCTATAGATTATTGAAAATGGTGGTCAACATGGGCAAAGTCAAAGTGTTCAAGGTTGAGGTGTCAAAGTGCATAGGTAGTGCACAATTAATTGGTTCACAAAGGGTAAATTGGAGGAAGTTGGTTGCAAGTTGCAGAGGTACTTCTCTAATTTCTCTAAGGTTCAAAGTGCTTTTAAAGTGTTTTGAAAGGTTCAGGTCAACCCTTGCTTAGGTGCACAAGTGAAGAATTAAAAGGAAAAAATGTGAAGGTATGTGAAGCGGTAGCGTACGCAGAAGTGAAAGTATGGCCCCCAATTAAAAATTTTGTTTTAGTCTAAAGTCACTACAAGACAAAACAGGGATTCGTTGGCTGCCCACTTTTGGAGACAATCTTGGGACATCAAACTGAGCACCAAGATACTCTTGTAGTTAGGAGCGTACGTGAATCAACTCTCAAAGCAAGGCAATGACTATTCTTTGACTAGGCAAGGTGAGCATAGTCTAAGCTATGCAAGAGAGAGAAGTGCAAGAGACACATAGTGGGCGATGCAGAGAAGTGAAGTGCAAGCTGTGCATGAAGAGTGACTAAGGAAGTGTGCAGAGAAGGGGTTAAGCTAGTCACCCCAAGGATCCCAAGGTCCCATTGAAGCTGTGCGCGTGCTGACTGAAGGTGTCCAACCCTCCCCGTTATTGGAAGCTTGGTGCAAGGTGTGCACAAGTGTAGGTTTGGAGAAGGTGGAGGTCTCGTGTAGAGCAAGGCCGGCAGCAACAAGATCCTTGAGTATTTGGTATTTTGTGATTGAGCACACTGTGGGATTTTGCACAAAAGCATTGGATTGTATTGTACATCACCATTGTATTTGTCTCCTTATAATCAATCGATAGAGGCTTCGAGTGTGTATCTTTCTTCTTGTCTTCTCTTTTCTCCTACAAACACTCAAATCCCTTCTTGTCCAAGAATCCCCCAACAGTTGCTTTCCTCACTCATCTTACCTACTTCCCTCTTTGACCTGATCATACCCTCTTTCTTTACTGTAGTTCTACATGCTCTTTCATCTCTCCTTCTTGATGATCGTGTGTAACTTGGAATTATTCTATATTGTATTCTCTTATTGAGAAAGTTAATTGATATTTCATTGCGATATTTTAGGTTGCATTTTCTTTTCTCAAAACCTACCTCGAGTGTTCACTATGTGTAAGTGTTTCTTGTTGTTGTCTAGGTTTCGAAGTTTAAGTTTACAAATGTAGCAAGCCCACACATAATCATATTTAACAAATGCTTCGAAAGAGCATGTATTCCTCGATCAAATGAAATGCAGCCTTGCGCAAACACACACACACACAGAGCAGACCCTAGCTAATATCCATACACAAAAGAAGAACTCCAACTACACAGGGATGTGAGATAAATGACAAGTGCCAATTTCATTCGAAAGGATCTTATATCAAATGGAAGCCAAGAGGCCTAGGTCAAGGGACCCCAAAAATGTAGAGGCTTACACATTTTTTCAGATGAGAGGAGGGAATACGAAAAGGAATGTGTTAAAAATAGAGGGTGGTTAAGTGAATGATATCCTAAGATATACGGAATAAATAAAAGTGAATTCTCAAGATACGGAATGTGCATGCAAGAAAGAGACTCATATTTTTCTGATATCAAAAGTAAGGCTTTTCCGAAAAAGGATTGTATTTATGCTAATAGACGGTTTCCATGTGAATACATCAACACGTCAATAACAGATAATTTCGGTGGAAACTCAAACAAAATATGAAAGAATGGAATACTTTCTATGGAAACGCAAACAAAATATGAAATAATGAAATCATTACCAAGGCTTCTTTGTCTTCAAGTGATCACCACACATACGGACCCTCGAAATGCACATGTCCATATTTCTCATAGCTTCACATAGCTCCCCGAACACTCTCCCTATCTTAGGATTTTTTATGCTTGACAAAGCTAAGAGAAGGAAGATGGATGCAAGACTTGAAAAAAATAAGATCATCAATCCAAGTAGAGCATAAAAATAAAACATTCCATAAAAGTATGTCCATGCCTAGAAGTGGCATCAGTCTAAAGAACATGAAGAGATGTGCCTAGGAGGGGCACCACCTGATGTACAGAATGCTAGTGTGACATGAATGCTACTCAAATACCATATAAGAATACAATTTTAAGCATGTCTGATCTTATTAAGAAATTCCCAAGCTCGTAAGGTGATTACATAGAAAGAATTTATACCTTTACATTTGGCTTCTCAATAGCCCAAAATTTCCCATTCGTTCCGAAAGAGGTTCTGCGCTAAAAAATGGCATATTAATAAAACCCATGGCAAGAAAATGATTCAGAAAGGGACCTCCTAACCCAAAAAATATATGAATAAACACAAAGTGTTGTGTAGATCATGTAACAGATAATGGGAGCATGCTCACCTGAAGGTAAAATATGAGATTCACCTCCATGGAAGCTCCAAAACTTGAAATGAAAATCACATGGCTGCCAAAGCATTCTCATTGCCTCACATAAATAGTATGCACATTAAGAAATGGTTCCTTGAAGATTTGAAATGCCTTCTCTTTGAAGTGATGAGTCACCAAGTTGTGGGTCACAACACTATCCCACAAGTCGGCATTCATTGAACCCACAAAATAGATTAACTCCAATAATGTCATGAACCTGCAAAACAATGAGAAAGACATTCCAATGCAATCTCAAAGGTGGTTCCAACTTGAAATTCAAAAATCTCACAAATAACCATGGAAAGCCTTATGGATTGTTAGTAGCAATAGAGGAGACAAAAATAGGCATGAATGAACAACTCCTCAAGGTGAAAACATGAAAAGTTTGAATCATAAAGAAGGTGGTACAAGGGAAATTCCAATTGCTAAAGAAATATTCCTTGTACCAACGTGTGGTACTCAAGTGACCATATAAAACAAGTAATCCACATCCAACCTTGAATCTCCTTGGTTCCTGAAGTCAATCCTCCTTTACAATTGGCTTGGACGCAATTCCATGACTATGAAGAGCCACAAAATAGAGATACATTGAGACTCCTGCATGTTGAGTTAAAAAATTTCAATAATCATGAATTGAGGAGGTGTTAGAGATCTCCCAAAAAATGAGGTAAAACAAATAAAAAATATTTCTAACAAGAATGAGAAGTAAATGTAAATCCTTTCAAAAGTACAATAACATGCTTCACATAGACCGTTATATGCATGGGGAATGAGCCGAAGGTTCCTCTCAAAAACATAAATTCCAATCCTTGAATCATATGAACTTTGCATGCATCTACCATGGATGAGCTCAAACAAGAGCCTAAATGCTTTTTTTTTTTAGATAGGCCCAAGCAAGCATGCAAAAGACGTTCTAAGCCTAAACATTAAAGACCCAAGAAGCATGCTCATCCTATCGCATGAGCCATTTTATGCACAAAAAATAAGGGCGAGCTTGAAAAACAGACCCAAAGAATTGTAAACACGAAATAACATACATATCATAAAAAAAATGTCTCCATAGCCTTAACAACCATAGCTCCATGTGAGCTCCTAGCAATGCTACAAATGTCTCCATAGCGTTAACAACCATAGCTCCATGTGAGCTCCTAGAAATGCTATTGAATCTTGAACTAAGCATAGTTTTCTCAAGATTCAATAGCTCTCCATGAATTCTCCATAGACTTCGGTGAGCTCTTGCGTTCAATGCCTTGCGTGGATAGCTTTGGTTGAAGCCAAGGAGTGGATTCGTGCTCTCTTTGGAGCTTTGGAAAGCTTCCCCTTTGAGAGAAACCTAAACATGAACTTCAAGCGAGAAGAAGATTAAGCATAAATTAACATTGTGAATTGGTAAAGAAGAGAACCCATATGAAATCTTAGGGGATCTTATGTGCATTATGAGAAACCCTAATGTCGTGCATTTTATTCCAATATCCTTAAGTTATTATCACATGGTTTGTTAAGCTGAACATGAATCCATAAAGAGCAAAATTAATGAGCAGTGCTAATTAGAACAAGTAAATAAGCAGGAAAAGTGGTTCTAACTTTTTTCAAGGCAGTGCATGAGTTCCAATATCTAATGTTCTCACAATGAAGCCACCATAACGTGTGAGGGTGCATAATCCTTCTTCAAACCAAAGTGGGTGGGTAGATGAAGAAGTGCATGTGAACCTAATACCTCATCTCAAAGCTTGCTATGACATGAAACTGAAACATATAATGAAAGAAGAGGTTAAAAAAATAGAGAAAAAAGTGCGGTTGCAAAGAGATTTACAAGCCCCAATAATGGCATTTCCCCGATAGTTGGTCAAACATAGAAAACCCTAAGATTACCATATGAAATGAAATGCTCAACACTCCAAATCCAAAGCTTTGTGGTAGCCAACTAGCTTCAATGGTGCGACTTGGGTAGAATCCCAATGAGGGGAAATCACAATCCTAACACCAAATGAGTATCTTCATGAATGGTGAACCTTAAGAAGTACCCCAAACCTTTCATTAAATAAGCAAACATTTGAAAACGATGTGCGAGAAGCATGAAACATGGCGTGAGTGAAGACATAGAAGTTCCAATTGACATTTATTGCTTTAATCCACACATAATGTGCACAAAAAACCTAAATAAAAGTCAAGCAAGAAAATGATGATCCATGAGAGTGAGAAAATAGAGAATAGTAATTCCTAATAGATTTCTGATTAATGCATGAATGTGCATGGCCCCTTGCTTGCTTGTGAAGGTAGACATGTATGTGAGAAGAGGAGAATAGTGGAGCGAATATAAGGAATAGTTTCCCATTTGAATTTCAAGAGATTGCAACTACCTCAACTCAAAATGAGAGAACTCCAACCTTGTCTCTTCTCACAATACGTAGCTCTTGATTATGTAAACATGAGTATTGACAAGATTCGTGAACAAAATAGAAGATAACTAACAAAATACTGGAGATCCAAATCATGGGATGGAAAGGTGATGGAAGCTCCACCTTCATCCTCTAATGATGTCAAGAGTGATCAACATCTTGAACAAAATCTTGTCCCATAGCCTTACATATTGTAAAATACTTGGCATCACAAATCTTGTAATTGAACGCCATAATTTGATCCTTCAAAAGGTGGTTTGGAACACAATGCGCATGAGTGCCAATGACCAAAATAAGTGAAAGGTTTTCTTCAAGGAGGATTTTTTATGAAGAACATCTTCAACAACCCATAGTCAAAAGAAGATAGGCTTCAAAGAGCATGGAGTTAAACGATTTCAATAAGCGTAAAACCTTCATAAGACTTTGTATTACAAGAGACAATAGTGATTGGGATACAGTATTCCAATCCAAGCTTCCCTTGGTTGCCAAATTGAGAGAACCACCAAGTCCTTCTAGAGATCTATAAATCACATATTCGCACTAAGAGAATCAACATAGAAAAAGTGAATGTGTGAGTAGTTCTAGTACACGATACAATAAAGTGATTAGAGAATAGATACATTTTGTTCATTATGAAAATCCATAATATTGCATTAATTCACTACCACTTACCTTTAGCACATGGCTTGAAGACTTAGGCATGGAGTGAAAAGATCAAAGAATGAACATAGATCATGAGTTGAGACTTCCTAGTGATCATATGAAATAGTTTTTAGCTTGGAACGAAATAGAATGCATGTGAATTGTGCAAATGAGAATACAACTAAGCTATTTTAGTTGCAACATATAGACAAGTAATATTATAACCAATCAACATGAAAATACATGAAACTTCTAGCATTCAACATAGATTATAAAAATTCATATAATGGTTTCCAAAAGATTGGTATTCATCCAAACTACTTCCATATGTAGGTATGTGGTATGTCATCACTCTTGAATTGGTAGTGGGCTTGGATATATCTCCACGATGAGGGTTACTCACAAAACCCATTCTAACAACAAGGAAACTCCAAGTGGTTAGGTGTTGCAAAAAGGGCTTCAATCCTGCAATCAAATGACCCCAAGCACGTGTCATGTTCAAATGAGAAAATAATCTCTCTAAAGTACCACATCAGGCTTGATTCTAAAGTATTCATAGTCGAAGAGAAGAATCATAAGCGCACAAGTTTTGAATAGATTTGAATGTGTAGGGACATCATTGAGAAACCTTACATGGGGAAAAATGAGCTGAAAGATAAAGAAGAGCATTCCTAATAGGTGTCTTTGTTTTGAACGTAAAATTCATGGCTCATTACATCATCAATATGTGACAATACAAAAGAAGGTGAAAGTATTAAAACAAAACAGTTACAAAATCTTCGAAGTGCAAAATGAATGAGCAGTATGTCTACACCCACTCCCTAGCCTTCATTTTTCGAATGATCTTTAAAGATTTTTGTTTCTCTCACTTGTATGTTAGAGAATTCAAAAAATAAAAAATGGTTTTGCAAAAACTTCTTTGAAAGCTCCAAACACCTATCAATCCAAGAGAACCAAATATACAACTAGGAATCCTGCAAGACAATAAAAGATTCGTGGGATAATCTTACGACATTGTACGAGGCAAGAAATGAGGCTCATGTTGCTTACCTCCAAATGCAATTGGAGAGTGAGCATATGAATGAAGGAGATTCAAAAGATAACATTTTGACAAAAAGATGAGAAGAAAAAAAAAACTGCAACTATTATGAGGAAAATGATCATGTCATTAACAGTTGTATTAATTTGGCAAGGCAAACAAGAAAGAGGCCAGATTTGTTGTTACGAATACATCTACACCTAAAACAGAGTCTTTTGGTCTTATTAAGAATGAAGAATAAGCATTTACAATGCATTGCAATCATGACCCATCTTCTCATGAGGAATGTATGTCTATAGTAGACGCGAATATTTGGTACTTTGAAAGTGATGCAACCAAATGTATTACCTTGGAGCATGATTTCTTTACTTCAGTTAAACCTGTTCCTACATGGAATACTATCACATGTGATAACAAAACATTGTGTCCTGTCATGGGAGCTTGAAAGATCATTCTGACTACCACTACTACTACCACTACTACTACTACTACTACTACTACTACTACTACTACTACTACTACTACTACTACTACTACTACTACTACTACTACTACTAATACTACTACTACTACTACTTCTACTACTACTACTGCTACTACTAATAGTAGTTCTTTCACATTGTCAGATGATTTATATAGGCCAAGGATCAAGAAAAATCTATTATCAATTTCAACATGAGATAAGATTGTCTTGGTTGTCAAATCAGTTTATGATAGATGTATAGTTCATGATCTTTTGAATGGTTATGTTATCATTGCTTTTGGCATTTTATATCTCATTGTCCACTTAAAATGCCAAATTTAGGGTTTGATTTTTTGAGCTATTTAGAGGCTATTTTGAGTGAATTTTTGGGTGATTAAGCTTATTGGAGACCCCTTAGCTCATATTTGAAGAAAAAGCTGTTTGTCAACTTTTACCCCGAGGGCCTGAATGTTCATAATGTTTTCATTCAAAGTCTATTTTTTGAGCTCTAGGGCTCGTTGATATTTAGATAAGATAAATTTACGTTGAACCATTAGTGGGACTAGGAAAGTCAACGGGGCACTTGGAAATTTTATAAGGAGAAAAAGGAACCCTTAAAGATGTATATATCAAAGTGCTTGATCATCAAGTTAATAAGTGGTCTAAACATTGGATTTTGACAGGTCTAGCAAGGAGCTATTCAAGGGCATTCAAAGCAAGGCAGGTGAAGATCGTAAGGCTTGGGAAGCACGAGTCACGACTTCTTGGGCATTAGAGCTATCAAAGAAGTTGAATTGAGGTTGCAAGATACTCAACCCCCTCAGTCAATTATTAGCTTAGGCTAAACGTCTAGCATTGTGGATTAAATTAGGATGACGATAGGAAGGCATCAAGTCTAAGAGACGTAAATTTTTCAAGACCAAGAGTAAGATAAAAGTGTGTGAAACGAAAACCTAAAGGAAAGAACTTAAGTCTGACAGAACGAGAACCCAAAAGTACAACAGAAAGTCGACTCCTGATGCATACATTGAGACAAGGCAAGAATCTAAAGGAATTAAAAACGAAACAAGAAATTAAGAACAAAGAAACATTGATGACTAGAGTGTCTATTGAGTGATTGAGGAACTAACTTCATGAACCTTAGATCAGGCAAGAATATAGGTAAGTCTGATTGACGAAGCCTTACATCATCAGAAGAAAGTGTAGGAACTACTGCATGTTTGTGGGCTCAACAAGTGTAGAAACTACTGCATGTTACCCTTACGAGTTGGGCTCAGATACTAGTGAATCAGAAATGGCTTTTAGCACAGAAAGACCAGAGGGAGGGTTAAGCATAGCATATTTGGAAAGACCCAAAGGACCCTACAGAACCCAATTAGAATACGCCCGAACCAACCACCTAGGTGCTCACATCTATGAGGATGGTTTGCAAAGATCAGTAGTGCAGTTGCATAACCCTGATCAACCCATTGATTGGAACATCCAGTGGTGAAATTTGAGAGAGATGCATACATAGATAAAGAAGGAACAATGTACATCATAAGTACTCAACCAAAGCATACCAATGAGTTTGGTGTAGTTCATCTTGATACGAAAGCAAGAACCCAAGGAAAAGAATCACTAGTCTATAAAGACTCAGATAGCTCATCTCAATCATCCTCAAAATGTTCTAGCTCAATTGAAGACCTAGCAGTAAAAGTGGCCTAGAGACTAGGAGTCTCTAGCAAACAGATGCCTAGGTTAACAACAAAGAAGTGTTGTTACACCTGTGGTGGTGATCATATGGCAAATGTGTGTCCCAACATGGCACAACCTCAAGCTAACCCTAGTGGACAATACTGTAAAATTGAGAGATGATACACAAATCACATTGTATAAGATTGCCCATACAACAAACAAGTAGTACTATAGAACTATCCTCAAGCATATCCCCAACCAAGTAGGTATCAAGGCCAATATAATGCTCAACCTCATTATTATAGGCCTCCATAGAACTATCCTAATCACGCTCAATAGAGACCACAACCTATTTTGGCTCAGCAACCACCCCCACCAACTTATGTCATCTTAGTCAAGTATGCTACTGCAGAAGAAAACCTCAATAGGGCTTTAGTGCCTTCTTCGCCTGTGATCACAGATAGTGATCCTAATTCTAACATTTATTACTCTACCCATGTAGATAGCCCACCCGCATTTACAGAGAGTCACCAGAACATGTGGAAACATATCAATATGATAGCCCATCATCATTGGAAGCCAGTTTGTAACCAAATTATGCTAATGTGATGTATGCCAACCCTAATCCATGGCCAGTTAAGCCAACAAAGACCATAGGGCCCAAAAGGACCATGCTTTAGGTGCCAAGGAGATCATTCATAAAAGGTTGTCCACATCCTCCGATAGCAGGATAGTCACAATACTATAACATCCAAGGTTTTTGTGCCAAGTGTGGTAAAGAGTATGTTATTAGAGATTGCCCTAAGAACCCTTCTAATGCCTCAAAAGTGACACCCATTAATGTGATAGGTATTGTACATAACTCAGATGGATCCAACCCTATATACGTGCCTATTCAAGCTATAACAAGAGCCCAAGCACTGTTATAGGATCAAAAGTCTAATCTTGAAAAGATAGCCAAGACTAGTGAAGTTGGAGAATCTAGCAATAGAAAGCCAAAATCTTGGAAGGATTCATGAGAAAGAATTAAGAGGAAGTGGAGTAAAAAGATAACTGAGTTAGAAGGAAGTCTAAAGGAATCTAGAGCCAAAATCCTAGAACTCAAGAATCTAATTAGGAGAACCTAGCCCCAAAATTAGGATCAGTTCTAGCAGAACCAATACCCGAAAACCTAGACATGATGTTTTGTGCATATCAGGCGAGATTAAAAGAAGGACCCCAGGTAGCTAAAATGAGTAAGAACTATCCGAGAGCAGATTTAGAAATTGAGAGAACTAAACTTTGCATGAAGATGGTAGAATTAGCACAAGCTATGTTCGAAACCTCTCATTATATAAATTGGAACAACATGGAAAAACCCTAATTACACTTTCAAGGACTATTGGAGAGGTTAGAATACTTGATCAATAGCAACGAGAAGAGGAATCTACAGAAGAACCCTAATCTCTTTGAGACATAGGAAAGGAATGCACCATCCCTATCTCATGTGCCAAATACCGAGGTGGAAGACAACCTGTCTTCCATCCATAAGTACTCCTAAGAGGTTTTAAGAGAGATCCAAAACCCATCCTCCTATTCAAGAAATAGATGACTTGCAGGAACAATTTCCCCAAGATATACCCTCTGACGATGTAGAGGAAGAGCAACTAAGTGAACAAATGGATTTTGAATCCAATTCTTAGTAAGAATTACCTCAGTTCAGAGGACCTTGGGAAACCAACTCTATTAGCATGAGAGCACCCATGATAGTAGTAAGGAATGAAGAATTGATAATCCCTAGAAACATGGAAGTAATCAAGAACACCAAAGTCCAGTGTCACCTCACCTTAGAAGAACTGTTGAAAATCAAGCTGGAATTGTGGAAGCACGTAGCAAACCAATTCCCCAAGCTTGCTACTACTCCCTCCTAGATGGATCCCACAAGAAGGTACAAGAAATACCAGTGGAGAGAATTGGAGATGTGATCGAGGGAGAGGAAGGTAATACCGATCTTCCGATAACCCACAAGGGCTACACCACCAAAGCAATTCTAGATTCAAGAGCCGGAGTAGCCATTGCTACCACTACTTTATGGAAATGTTGGGGTAAGCCAGCATTAAGACCCACAAGGATGAAGCTACAAATGGCTGATGGACACATAGAAAAGCCATTGGGCTTAGTAGAAGGCATATCTCTCAGCACTTGTGGCGTAGAGTTTGAACATACTTTCACCATTTGTGATTTTGGGAAAAATCATGCTTACAAGATGATTTTAGGAAGACCATTCATGTGTCAGTTGCAAATCATACAAGACTGGGGAACTAATTCTTTGTACTTGCAACATTTAAGAGTAACCAGTAAAGTCAATCTTAAAGACTATTCCCATCGAGATGTACCCCCAATACAATGGAACACCATCTATAAGACACCGGAAGAAATAGAGTCCATACACTCATTGGAATCAGACCCCTCATGGTTGCATGAAGATACTCATCTATGGATGTGTAAAGTGGCCAAACAAGAGGAAGAACGGTTAGCAGCCAGGACATTAGGTTCAGAACGACATCCACGAACTCTTCAATACCCTATGTATGCACCTATAGTATTTCCAAACGAGGAATTCGAGCCTCACGGTTGGGTAGAAATCTTAGCTACAATGGACATAGCGGTGAATGAAGAACAATGGACCCCTCATTGTGATGAGGACAGATATGACATCTCCATCTTTAAGATTGAACATGTTGAGGAAGACTTTATCCTAGAAGAATGCATGGAAGTGACCCAAGAATTAGACAAATCAAGTGACGAGGATTTAGAATCCATTATCATGGAACCCTTCTGTTCGACAGAAGAGGAATACCTTCATTTTCTAGAATCTAATTGCTTCTTGGGAATATTTGGATGATAAATAGAGGCAGGCATAGTGCCTTCTATGAATAAATATTGTCCAATAGTACGAGTCAAATCCTCATTAGAAGGTTTTTTTTATAGACACTTTATATGGGAATGATGATATACTTTGAGAAATACCTGGTGCTTGTAAGGCTTGCCTCAGAAGAATGTATATTCCAGTATACCCATTTCTACTGATGCCTGCTTTGTCACATATTGCTTACACATATTTCACTTTGATAAGGTTTTTTAACTTCTTTGAAAACCCAGCTTCAACAACAACTCTAATACACTCTCCTATGGGTGTGTCTATAGAAGAAGTGATTTCTTTGCTGTTTATACAGCTATTTATCACCTTGAATTGGTCTTTTGTTGTTGATGAAGCACTTATGTCTTGAATAAATGACCTACACAATGAAAGATTCCATTACAAATCTTCATTAAAACATATAAAACTAAAACAAACACTCACCTTCATGCATATATACATCGTTTGCATGCTCCGCCACCTACTAAAAGAGCTTCAAAGGATGACAATGCTCTTTTCCTAAATCTCATACCAAGTGGAGTTTCTTTTCGCTGTTGGAGATTGGCATTTAACTTTGAAATTGTGCTTTCCTTTGCTTCCATATCCTGTTCAAAATCTGCAAGTTGTTTTTGTAAAGATATGATTGTGCTTTCTAAAGTCACCACCCTCATATGATGGAGTTGATATTGTTGGAACCAATACTTAGCAGTAGCATGTGAATATATAGATAATTGCTTGCAGTAACCTAATAGTCCAACTTCACCCGCACCAATGACTTGAAGCAAATTTGAGAGGTTATGGAATGTTGGATGGTAAGAAGATATTGGATCAAGAGGATATAGTGAACCATGAGTCCAAATATCAATACTTTTTCCTCCAGCTACACGATGTTTAGTTTGAGAATTGGCATCATTGTTGCATTGTGTATTTGGAGCAAACTCTCTAGGCACACGAACATGGATACTTGTTGATGCAGGTGCATGAGGACATTCTACTGTGAAGTTTGTGATACATGTCAACACCATCTTTGCTAATGACCAACAATATTAAAAACAAAGTGGACAACTAGTTGGCAAGGACTCTAAAGCATATATTGCTCAAAAGATGTGTTTTCTTGTATGTGTATGGGCTAAAGTGTATTTTTCCACTATGTATGGCTAAAAATGATGAAATTTGAAAAAAAGTCATTTTTTGGGGGAATCATAGTCACGGATTTGATGATGTGGTACTTTCTTTTTGAGGGAGTTTGAAAATTATATTTTTTCTAAAAGAAAATTTAAAAAATGGGCCCAAAAAAGTGACTTCTGACATACATATCAAAAAATGGGCCCTTTTGAGTTAATATACACCAAAAATGAGGCTTTTTAAAAAAGATCATTTTTTTATTCAAATACATGCACAAGTTTGATGACGTGGAAAGTAGATTCTCTTGCTCTGTCTCTAGAAGAAGAAAGAGAGAGGATTAGTGAAGCCTAAAAAAAAGCCTACTCCAACCTACTAAAAAGTGCCCTATTAAATGCACTTTGTCCCCTTAAACAAGAACAAAATTTAGCTTAATCCTTAAATATTACTTCATGTGTAGCATTCATGATTTGAGTTGATTCCTCATTTTGATCTAATGCATAACTATAATAAGTGTTGTTGTAGGATTGTTTTTGGAATTTTCTTCCACATCTTCTACCATGTGTAGTCCCACCGCCTTTTCCTCTGAAGTTATCTCTTTGAATTTTACCTCCTCTTCCTCTTTGAATGAAGTTCTGATTGTAGTCTCCTTTGAGTGTTGTGCCGAAACTCATTTTCCAAGTGATTTTTTTTGACACAAATGAAACAAGCTTCACCATTCTCTTTGTTTTTACCACATCTTCCTTCCCTCTATTATTTCCTTTACCTTTTGTAAAGTTAGCTTGATTCCATGTATCTTCATCTTCATTTGATTGTTGTTTGACTTTAGCATTCTTCTTCTTGTCCTTTGAATATAGAGCTTGACCTGCACTTTTCTCATTCCCACTTTTAAGGTTCTACTCAAATGTTAACATATGTCCTAGTAATTGATTTAGATTGGGAGTGAAATGATTCAAGGTTAACCTAGTTGAAAATATAAAAGGTTTCCATATTTCATCACCTCTCAAACGTGTCAGGATTTGCCTTACCAATTTGTATCTTCAATGTCTTCATCCAATAGTCATAAGTAATCTACAATATCCTTCTCATAAGTAATTTGTTACATAGTAAAAATTTGATTGTGAAGCTTTCTTTTTGAAGGTCATAAATTCTACCCATAGTGAGGACCTCCTTGCCATGGTTGTATGTTGGAAATGCTATCCGAAAGCATTCCAAATATCAATGCACTCTCTATCCATCTCATGCGTGGCAAAAGATATTCATTAATAGCCATGTAGATAATGCTCCTTGCGTGAGCATCCTTCTTCATCCAATTCTTCAAATCTTCAAGATCTTCCCTAGGTTGAAGAATAGGATCTTTGAATTATGGCTTCTCTATCTCTCTTGTGATGTAAGACAGCAAGTCGTTGCCCATAAGGTGTGCTTCCATCCTTGTAGACCATGCTTTATAGGTTCTCTCTATCAAGCTTATCTAGTTGAGTGCTATCTCCCATCCTTCTGTTACCTGTATTGAGAAATGTGATATTACACTTAAGAAATGTAACTTTCAAAGAAATTGTTTATTCATTATAATCCTTTTGAATATCCTTTGTGTCTTAAAGTTCTTTTGCAGAACTTTAGCCTTATCAATTTGAAAATATGTAGTAGTCAGGACCTTTTCGTCAATCCCTTAACTTAGTCTGCTCCTTCAACTCTGATCCCACCAATGGAGAACTTTTTAATTCTTGAATGTTAAGCCCACATTGATTTTAGAACACTTCTATATCAAGTATATACCAAAATTTCAACAAATACTTCAAAATCTTCCACTTTGGAGATGAGTTCTATCTCTGTCTTCAAGTATGGACTTCTTGTTATACTTCAAGAAGTTTGTTTCACAATTTGACTTCATTGCCTACATAATCCATGAAATTTAATACTTCAAAGAATATAATGAACTATGTATGATTCTTGCACAAAACTTTGGTTCAATGTTTACTTAATTATCCTTTTCAAATATCTATGTGATCATTAAGATGAAATGCACGTCTAAAAAATGTATCTGGAAATGGCAAGATTCACATATGCACCTTCTAATGCATATTTCTTCTAGGATCTAGACCGCTTTGCAAAATCCTTTTAGCCATAACTTCCTTAGCTCTAAGTTTACATTACTAATGCTCAGTCATCATAGAATATCCATGGATGAGGATAAAGAGAGAGCCATAGCAGAGTTACCAAGGCCTAGAATGGTTAAGTACAAGCATTCATGGGTCATTATGGATATAATCAACAATTCATCCACATGTATGCAATCATAGATAAACCCTTTTACAACATTGTGATGAAAGTTTAATGGAATGAGGAGTGCAAAAATTCATTTATGGAATTAAAATGACATTTTTGTTCAACCCTAATTTTAACAATGCCTCACTTGAACAAGCCTTCTCATGTACATATTGATGCCTCCAATTTTCACTATTGGATGCATGCTAGCACAACCTATTAATGAAGGAAACATAGATCTACCCATAGCATATGCAACTAGGCAACTAAATAGAACAGAAAAAAAATATACCACAAATGAACATGATTGATTAAGTATGGTCTACATAGTAAAAATATATTTGATATTAATTTCTAGGAAATAAGTTCAAATTCTTTACAAATCATCAATCCTTACTTTATTTAGTGAAAAAACCTTGAAATACTAGCATATGAGTAAAATGGTTTCTCTTACTAAAGGAATACAATTTTGAGGTAGTTATTATGAAAGGTAAGACCGACCTCAAGGCAGATCACCTAACCTGACTCACTTCAAGAGAATCCTCGTAGGGAGTGTCAGATGATTTCCTTGATGCATATTTGTTTAGTCTAGAAGTAGTTCCAAAATGGCCAAAACAACTAGTTCGAATCTTAAGATATGGACCCAAGAACCTTGCAATAAGAACATAGGAAAAGGAATTGATCAGATCTCAAAAGCATCATATATTATTAGGAGTATTTACAAACAAGATGAGCAAGGTATCTTAACTTGTTGTGTGGATGATGAAGAGTAGAATAAATGTTTGAATTTAGCACATGTAGGCCTTAGGGAAATGTTGCTCTAGATAGAGGCTCTAGATGCTCAAGAGATTGGGTCTATACTAGCCCACGATCGATTCTAATGTGCATAAGCTTATTTAGCAATGCCCATCTTGTGTTAGCAGAACATCAATTCAACATGCAACATTGTAGCAATTGTCACTAATACCTATGAAGGCAGTTATGATACAATTATTGATGGAAGAGAATCCTTCTAGTTAGTGGCAGTGCCAAGATTGGAAAAGCAAGCAAGAGGATACAAAGTTTGGACAACTAACCAAAGACAAGAAGCTCAATTTTAGACAATTAACAAGAGAAAAGGAAATCTCACATGGTAGAAGCTCATAGTTTGAGCCATAAAATCCTACAAAAAAAAAGAATGGGCAAAGTAGGATTTGGTGATGAACTCGTTGGAAGGGAAATTTTGTGGCTTACAAAAGCTTATGACTATGTTATAGACCTTCGAAACCCTACTCAAATGGGGGTATGAGAAAATAATGTTAATGAGCCAAGGAGTAGCCCACATATCCATGCTGAAAGATGAGCCTTTACCCTTGCTAAAATTTTTGAGGCTCAAATTGTATCACACTTAAAAGGAAGTAACATTGTTTGTTTATATATAACTTTTTTTCATTGCTTTCAAATCTTTTAATAAAGATAGACATGCAAAATAAACCCTGTCAATCTCCTTCTTCCAATCCTCAAGAATAGCTATGACTCTTTTCCACCTGAATTTTTTGATTCCCTAAGTTTATTTTGTTCGCTTTAGGGTGGAAAAAACCTTGGGATGAGCACCCAACATCTAGTGGAATGTTGTAGGTCTTTGGTCTTGTTACGTTGGTGATTATGAGTGCTCTTTTAGGTGGTAAAAAGTTGAGCATTTGAAAGTAGAGGATGCTTAGACAAGAGTGTACCAACTAAGAGGGTTTAGTTGAGCAAAGAGAGGAACATTGGAAAGCTCCTATTACAAAGAACTCTCTTACAAAGCTCAAATCTCAAACAAGCCAAGTCTCTAACAAGCTAACCTACAAAATGAGCTCTCAGCTCTTTTTATAGTCTTTTGAGTAGTTTTGGCCTTATCCAAGCCTAGTGTCCAACCTAGTTAAAAATTAGGTTCAAGGGCTTATTTGAGGGCTCAAACGGAGTCTAAAAGTTATGAAAATTGGTAGAATGATACTTCTAATACTCCTCAAGCTCGAGGAATCCTTGACTTGAACAAAATGGAGCTAGAAAAATATGAAATGGTACTTACAACGGCTTTTAGTGATGAAAATCACTATTTTTATAGGGATTTTCTCTGAAAGTTTGACATGTACTTCTTGGAGCTCCCTACTTGCTCCTTCTTCTTGTGTGTTCACTTCTGTGACATGTTCTTGTGCCTCGTTCCTGACCTTGAGTGCTAACACCATGGTAGACCCATTCTATCGAAACAAATCCCATCTATCATGATAGATCGAACCTCATAGACCCACTCTATTATGGTAGAATCCATCTATCACGATAGATAAAACTTGATAGAGCCATTGTATTGCAATAGACCTCATCTATTGTGACAGACAAAACTTAATCGATCCACTCTATTGCGATAGAGCCTATTTGCCATGATAGAGCACCCTATCCTAATAGACTTCCCTATTACAACAACCAAAAAGATGGGGAATTTTTTCACAATAAAATGTTGTATTCTGGGTCAAAACCAACCTTCAAGTGTACCTAGGGCTTTCTTTTCTAGTGTCTGGGTATTGAAGCAAGGTTGGAATGACATCTTGAGCATGAAAACACTTAGTAGAGCATGTGACATAAGATTAGAAAATACTAAATCCCCTTGGTCAATTCTAGCCTAGGCTAAGGACATAGCCCTAAGGCTTGAATTTTAGGATTGTGATAGGAACTTCAAAGTTTAATATACATTAGATATTAAGCTCACGATTGATACATATAATTCAAAAAAATGAAAACCTAAACGAAAGAATGTAAACAAATAAAGAAACAATAAATTCAATACACACAAGTTATTCCTGATGATCGTGTATAAAGACAAGAACCAAACGAATATCAAGTAAATAAAGAAAAAGTGATTGAAAATCAAAGAATGATTCAAAAGAAAGAGTAAGTCTAAGGCGCATGGGTGGATAATGAACTTGAGATTAGGTAAGAATCTCAACAAATTGGATCAACAAAGCTTAAAGTATTATGAAGCTACTGTCAATCTCACTGCAAAGTCTTATTGAAAACAGTTAGGTAGCCATCACTTGAGCCTTAGTTCAAAAACCAAAGAGTCATATAACTTCTATATTATGGATTGACTGACAACTTGTGTGAGGCTTGCTTGCTTATGTGTTCTGGAAGGAACATATAAGAGGCAACTAGAATATATCCATACCAACTAATTAGGTGCTCACATCTATGAGGATGGATTGAGGAGATCAGTGGTCTCACTAAGAAACCTTGAGCATCGTTTTAGAGTAGGTCACCCAATGGCCAAATTTGAGAATGGATCGATCATACATAGATAAGCAACGAAGTATGTATATAATTACTAGCTTCTCTAACAATATTGATGACTTTGGGATGATTCTTCATGACTCAGAGGTGTGAGAGTCTGAGGAAGATGATCCACATGCGGTACCAAGTATGCCTAAAAGAAAATCCATGCTAGCAAGGAACATAACTATAGCCAAGTTAGCTCAAGACAATGCTACCATAGACCTATATGTGAACGAAGTTAGAGCAAGATTTGTGGAAGTCTAGATCAACCAAACCTCACAAAAAGAATGATCTCTAGTATATGAGTTTAAGGACCAAGATAATCCAAGAAAAGCAAATTATCTATGTCATGAATTAGAGAGGATGTATGTAATCTAAAATTATACTTAACAAATGCATGTTCAAAAGGTATTTTCCTTACAAAAACCTTTGGTATCTCACAAGTAGACAAGCGAAGGCATGGCCACCACTTTAGGTGCCCAATTTTAGATAACCTAGGAAGGGGTAGATAAGAAAAAGGAATGATTAGGCTAGAGAGAGAGAGAAAAAAAAATAGAGGACATAGACATAAAGAAGATGAAGAATTTCCCCTACCAAGGCTAAGTGAACACTTTAGAATGTTGAGGCCCTTGCAAGTAGCGAAGTCCATGAATAACTATTTTGAAGACATAGGGGATCCGTATGATCATATGGCCAAATTTAAGCAAGTATTGAGGGTTGAACAGGTGGAAGACTTGTTCACCCAGTAGGAGGCATTTGCATTAACCTTGAAAGGTACATCCCTTGCATGGTCCTAGCCCTTAAATCGAGACAATTATTGGGAAATCTCATATCTAATGGAAGCACTCAATACTGAGTTCTCCAAGAGTGGAATTAGACATAACACCTCATCCTTGATTCACAGCTTCAAGAAAACCCCCAAGAGATTGTGAGACTAGTAGGATGGAATTTTAAGAAGTGGATAGAGAGATGTCTGACCCTAGAAATACCAACATAGGAGAAGCAAGTGTCCTTGATTTTGGATGATCTTTTGAGTGGATCATACATGTACTTGGAAGATCCAAGACCCTTGATCAATGTGTTAAAATGTGCATCAACATTAAGGATAACCTAGGAGAAGAATTGGAAATCTCAAAACTCTATAAGGATTCATAATACTATGCTAGCACCACTTCAAAATCCTCACCATTAGCAGAAAATGTAGTTGAGTTAGTCGATTATAAGCTAGAAGGAAAC
The DNA here is from genome assembly GCA_020310875.1 of Ceratopteris richardii. Lineage (NCBI taxonomy): Eukaryota > Viridiplantae > Streptophyta > Polypodiopsida > Polypodiales > Pteridaceae > Ceratopteris > Ceratopteris richardii. The sequence goes on along the minus strand of CM035409.1, from coordinate 201,872,102 downwards.
CTTTAGAATATGAAAAATCAAAAGGTGATCATAGTCAAATATTGCTAGTCTCATGGAGGTGATCACATGGCCAATGCTTGTCCCATGAAATCCTAGAACACACCAGCTCTAGGATCATATTGATGCACTATAGATAGGACTCATACCAACCACATAGCATAGGATTCTTCATACAACAAGTAGGTGGTTAGATAGAACTATTAGGAGCCTTATAAGTATCAACCTTAGTACCAACCTCAACTGTATTATAGGAATCAACACCCCTACTAGTAGCCATATCAAACTCAAACTAGAACAAAACTTGTGTTAGTTGAGCAACCACCATCCCCTCCAAATGTGATCTTAGTTAAGTATGCAAAAATGGAAGAGAATCACAAAAAATGATCCTAAGACTAATAGCTTTGACTCTTCACATGGGGATAATGTATCTGCATACTACACAATGTCATTGTACCACCCATAGACCTATCAATACCAAGCACCTCCATAGGAATATAGTTGTGAACCTCATTATGCTAATGTAATATATAGGATTCCCAACCCTAGACCTAGATGAGGCAAGTAAGAGCACAAGATTCTAGAGGACCATGCTTTAGATATCAAGGAGATCATTTTTTACAAGAATATCCATATGCTCCACATGCATGAAAACCTCAATCTATCATAATTAATGGCTTTTTTGTGATGGTGCCAGGGAACATCTCATCTCTATTTGCCATAAGAACCCAAAAAATGCATCAAAACTCACCTTGATCAACATAGTGAGCATAGGGCAAAGTTCTAGTGGAAGCACAACTAGGTTAGTTCTAATCTAGGAAATTACCTGAGTGAAATCTTTGCAGCAAGCCAAGCATGTGGAGCAAGAAAAAGAGCTAGATTTTAATGAAACTAGAGAATCTAATAAAAACAAAGCCAGATCATGGAAAGACACAAGAGAAAGAGTGAAATGGAAGTGGATGAAGAAACTAGCAGAACTAGAGGGCAATCTCAAGGAATCAAAGCCAAAATCATAGAACTCACATTCAAACTTGCTCACATATCAACCCATCCCCCCAAATCCCAACACCTACACCACCCATGCCTAAGCCAAATTTAGTCCTAGCAAGCCCCATTCCAAAACACCTAGATATGATATTCAGAGAAAACCACACTCGCGTTAAGGAAGAATGAAAAGTATCTTAACTAAAAAATGTTATCCTAGAGTGGATCTAGACATTTATAGAACAACACTATGCATATCAATGGTAGAACTAGCGCAAGCTCAAATTAGAGACAGAGGTGATACAATACAAAAACAAAGTTGTATTTTTATGAGAAATATGAGAAACAAATAGAAATAATTAAGAAAATAGGAGAGGACATCAAGCACTTGGAATCAAAGAACGAAGTATTACAGACATCATATGAGGTTTGAAAAGATTTTGATGGAAGAAGGAAATTATAGATTAAAAGGAAGCAAAGTAGAGCCTTAAGAAAAATAGAGACTACCAGTGAAGAAATTTAATCTATTAAAGAATAATTGGAAAAAAATTAAAATAAGAGATTAAAGATGCAAAGGAGTTAGAGCAAAAAGCACATAAGCATGCTACTACATCTGTGAGGTGTTGAATAACAAGCTCAATGTGTTATGATCAAGGATGACATGTATCACTTTTTCATTTCTCTGACATGTATAGTGGTCATACTAGTATATGCCAGGGATACTTTAGTGAGCTTTACTAGATTTATCTACCGAGAGTGATGAAACATTTTTTTCATGCTAGATCACTCAATTTTAGACATTAAGATTTTCCTTATGTATTGTTCTTTATATATTTCACTAGACATATTTTTGTTTTCGGTTATTCTTGTATATTCCTTTTATGTAATAGAAGAAGAAGAAGAAGGAGAAGAAGAAGAAGAAGGAGAAGAAGGAGAAGGAGAAGAAGAAGAAGAAGAAGGAGAAGGAGAAAAAGAAGAAGAAGAAGAAGAAGAAGAAGAATAATAATAATAATAGTAATAATAATAATAATAATAATAGTAATAATAATAATAATATATTCTTCCTTGCCTCAATATGATTGTGCTCCTCTTTGGGTGTCATAGTGTGTGAACAAGCTCTCTTCCTTATCTTCTTTCTCTTGACATGGTAGCAGAGCTAGTGTCACTGTATAGAGCCTCATGGAGAAGGCCGACAATGAAGAGTACGTGAGAAGGCATGAAGAAAGTGCGCTTCACAAATGACCTTAGATTGTTATGAAATTTGGTGTGAAGGTAGAAGCTATCAAAATATTTTCAAGAGTTATCCCTTTAGGATCACTTGTTTTTCTCATATATTTGTTCCAAAGTCATCTCGACCTCTATTTCAAGCCTGCAAGGTGGGGCCCACCACAAAACCAGATCAATTTGGAGGACAAGAAGGTAAAACATCTTGCTGATGTGAACCATGTTTTGAATATAACAAAGAATCTGGTTTTTGTTGGACAATGTTTGACTAGGGAGTACAAGTCAGGTTCAATGCTGATAGTTGAAGAGTACAAACAAAATGGAAGGTTGGTCACCAAAGGGAAAAAAGTTGGTAGGATGTTCAGCTTGAATGGTGTTTATTGGTTGAAATGTCTATGTCAAACATAACAACACACTCTCCAAAGCTAGGGTACGAGAAAGGGGATTATGACTCTACTACTACAATCATAACATGTGTTTATGTTCCTTAACTAATTGTCATGGATTATAACATTCTGAACATTGCTAGTTCACAGAATATGGAGAACTTTCAAAAAAATACAGGCATGAGAGAAAATATATCTACGAAAGTCTCCGTATTGATTTATTATGAAGAGACTCTGCTTACACTTCTCTGTCTTTTACATTCCACTACCACACTCTATGCTTTCACAGTTCTATAATATAGAGCTTCATTTTAAAGAGTTTCTGGAACCAGTGTGCTGCATAGAGACTCTCCTCTTGAATACCACATTGTTGTCCTTTCCGCCCTCTCCGCAAACTCTACAAAGCATTCCCTATTTTTGAAAAAATGAATACTTGATTTTCCAAACTTCTGAAAACTCTTTCAATCTCTGTAAAATAACCCCGTCCTATTACAAAGTAAATTACAAAGATTCTGGTCGTCCATTCCGGTTGCTAACACTAGCACACACGATGGATCGCAACCCACTATATTACAAAAAGAGTGTTTACAAATCATCATCATGTAAGGTCACCGGAATGGATTGTATTTTTCATATATCGCACGCACCGAAAGGGTGTAGCGAGTAGTTGTAACTTTTATCCTTTAATGAAAAGGCATTACGGTGATTCTTCGACATGAGAGAGACGGGTTCGCCAAACTCTGTCTGGGCAACGGTGCTGAGAAGATCGTGTGCAGATTTGCAGATATCTTGCATACTGTTACTCTGTTCTTGTGGAATTGCAGTAATTCATTATTAACACAGTAATGTTGTCTTAACATTAATAAGTATGTGCGCCTGTATGAGTGTTAACTTGCATGATAAGTTACTGTGTAAGATAATCGAACTTGCATGTATTAACTATGTAGCAAAAGTTGTTACTTTGAAAGTATAACGGTGATTGTTTAGTTGAATAGTTAATTTGGGAAAATCAAATAAAGGGCCTCTGCACTGTCAGACTCCTAGCCATCCCCAAGAACCCGAAACGAGATTAAAAGCGACTTAACACAAAAAGTGCTTTTAACACTGGCGCCGTCTGTGGGAAGATGGAAACAGATTGGGAATAATTAGTAAGGGAAGAGCAGTAAGCAAGGCAAGCAGTGGAGAATAGTGACCTCTAGTTGAAGAAGTGATATATGCCGGTTACTCGTTCCGGCGAGTCCTATCCAAAGTATAGGAGAGATCAACATCCTTGTGCAGTTCCAAATCTATTAGGGGCACCCCTAGGTGGTAGAAGTGCAGGCCAGTTAAGTCCAGTTGCAGAAGGATCGGAGCCAGTTAGTAGCAATTCCGGTGCTAGTTTCGTGACACATGATGAGATTCCGGTAAATTCTGGTGTGAATCCGGTACTTTGTGGAGAGGGTACAATGACTTCTGGGTGTACAGAGACGCAATGTGGAGTTAGTCCGACACTATCTGGTCATAATTCGACCATTTTTGGTGATAGAGTTGTGTTAGCGAGCGAGACCATTTCCTGTGAAAGGGTAACCTGGTTCGGTGAAAGTTTGATAAGTTTTGGTGGAAGTTCGGTACCATTCGTTGGGAATTTGAATTCTTTCAGTGATAGTGCGGTACTACCTGGTGGACCCTTATTACGTTCACCACTATTCGGGGCAAGCACACCTAATTTCGATACCAAAGCTGAGGACAGGCTATTTGATTTGGAGATAAGTAAGAGATTCAATGACATTTTTGAACCGAAGGTGAATAGGCTGATAATATAGATTTTGAAGGACAAGAGATGCCCCCTCAACATACAGATAACAACAATACTACCCACAATAGCATCATGAGTGGTTCACAGTCACAGCAGCAAAAACCCCCACAGCCACAACCACAGTTTCAACAGCAGCAACAACAGCAGCCACAACCAATCATTCCATCTCGATCGATTCCAACCGGAGTGACATATACAAAATTCGGTAGATTTTCAAGAGATGACCCCGACGCACATGTTCGCACATTCGAGATCAGCTATGCAGTGTTGAATCATCCACCGGATCCGGCATACAAGGCCATTGTATTTCAGGCCACATTCGTTAATGAAGCAGCAAGATGGTTGACTAAATATGATATTAATCATTTCGGTAATTATGATGATGTGAGAGACGCGTTCTTAGAGAGGTTCCGTTTGAAGAAGAACCCTACAAAAATCTTTGACTATTTGCAAAATAATCGATAGAAACCACACCATAGTGTCCAGGAGTATGCGACACTGTTTAGAACTCACTTAAGGCAGTTGCCTCCGGCACATGCCAATCTGCCAGATGATGTCATAACACAATGGTTCATTAACGGACTGAATCCACAGTTAAGACAAATCATGGTGATTCACTGTGTGGGCGGAATGACATTGGACATTGTAATTGCAATGGCCTTACAATTAGAGCACAAAGTTGGAGGTTTTACGGAGGACCTGCAATGGTTGAAAGCAAGTAAGAACGTAGCTGATGATCCATCCAAACAGGTGTATTGTACTAAGTGCAAGAATCCAAGTCACACCAGTTCTACATGTGCCCTCAACCAGATGTATTGTGCCATCTGTAACATAACAAGACACTCAACAGAAACATGTGCATATAATGCAAAGGTGCAGGGTAGTGCGGCCATAAATGCTATAATACAAGAACCAGGTCAGCCAGCAACCCATTATGTGCCGCCACAGTTGCAAACCAACCTGCAGCAAGGATATAGGAACTACTGGGGGCAGCGTAACAACAATTTCAATTCAAACTGTTGGCAGGCAGGTACATCGGTGGAAGGTACTTCCCTCCCACCCCCTCGGTGCCATTTTTGTGGCGAGGTTGGCCATATTCGTAGATTTTGCAAGGAAGCAACAGAGTACGACAAAAGGAAGAAGGAACGACAATATCCAATGACTAATATGGTCTATATTTCCCTAGTTGAGTCACAAGCAGCTGTAGTTCAGACAAGATCAGATAAATAGTTGCAACCAGCAGCTGAAGTTTTCAAGCCTGGCATTTGTGAGCAGCAGCGGATGTTTGCAAAGGCTAGTCAATGGACAGCTAAGGAGTCGACTGTGTTTCCTGATCCCATTTCGGTAACACAAGTCCCTCTGCCACAGGCAAGATCGAATGAATAGAATTCTGCTCCAACAACATTAGAATCACCACCAAAATCGGTGATAACCACAGCCCAAACAAATCAAGTGTGGGATATCCTATCTAAAGCTTCCATCACACTCCCTTTGGGACAGTTGCTCGCCTTAGTTCCAGGAGTCAGACAGCAATTCCAACAGTAGGTTAGTCACAGACCTTCATGTACTCTGGTGACTGCGACCATACAACCGGAATTGGATTCTACGGTGGATCATTCAGTACCATTGATCACCGTCTGGTATAAAAATCAGAAGATTAACCAAGCTTTAATTGATGGCAGATCTGGTGTGAATATTGCAACAGTTGCACTTTGCAAGAAGTTGTGGTGGACCCAAATTGAACTCGTACAATTTTTTGTGCGCATGGCAGATCAATCACGAGTCCATCCGGTGGGACTAGTACGTAATATTCCTATTACCTTGCAGGGAAACGCATTTAAAATGACTTTTGTAGTCCTAGAGCTACCCGAATCTCGCCTCGGTTACAACTTACTCTTCGTTCGACCATGGCTAAAGCAAGCCAAAGTCATACAGGATTGGTCAGCTCAAGAGTTAATTTTCAAAGACAATCACCGGAAATATGTAGTTAAATTGGACACTATGCAACCTTGTGATCTTCATGCACAACCATATGTAGCGGAACCAGTCCATATGTTGGATGGGTTATTTGATGATGAGGAAGAAGCTTTCCTTAAAACCAATAAGGACCTCATCTCATTAGGTACCGAAGACTTATAGTCGGTAGCAAATACTTGGAGTCCGACAGCTTGTACGGTCGTACCAACGACCGGAGAAGCAGAAGAAGATGACGATATACCTATGGATGAAGCGACTTTATAACAACTACTGCAGCCAACTGATGATTTGGTAAAGCCCCAACAGTTCTACGTATCGGAAGATCAATTGGTAACGTACAACTTGGGAGACACGGTCAACCCAAGGCCTGTAAAAATCAAGGCAGGATTAGCAGAGAAATTCCAAGATGATTAGGTACAACTTCTTCGATGTTTTTGCTTGGGACTACCGAGACATGAAGGGCCTTGACCCACGGATTATAGTGTGGAGTTTGGCTTCCAACTCCGTAAACTTTGAGTTCTGCATTGCCAGCTTTTCTTCAGATTTCACAATCGTGACATCTTGCCTTTTTATCTCATTACCCTAGTCATTAGCTTTCTTCTTTAATCTTTGTATTTCTTGCTCTTCCTTCTATAACTTGGTCATCAACTCTTTATTGGCCTTCTTTATTTTTTGCTGTGATTTTTGGTTTTGTGTGATTTCGGCCTGGAGACGAGCTACTATCTTAGCCTTTTCTTTCGTTGCCACCTTTAGCATAGTGTTTTCTACCAAAGCTTCATTCAACTCCTCCATCATCGCTTCATGAACTCCGCTCTCTCCCCGTGCACTATTATGAGTTCCTCAACCTCTACCCTAAGTCGATTGATTTCTGTAGTCATGTCTACGTTCTCTACTTCTCATCCTTTTTTTGTCTGCACCTCATCCATTCTGACTGCACTCCATTGTATTCCTCTAGCTAGATCCCCAAGAATTTTTGGTCTCATCTGTTCATTGGGATACATCTAGGGATATATGTAATCACTACATCTAATGGGAGGTAACTTCACTCTGCCATCACCCTATTTCCATTTGTCTGTGAGATTGCAAGAAGTAAAATTATGGAGCACTGGGATTTCTCGGGATGTCTCTGCACTATGGTCTATCTGTTCTTGCTATTTTTGGTGTTTCCCCACCTCCACTTCTGCTTGTCTTTCCTTCTCTTCCTCATTCAATGTCTAGTTTCCTCTTCTTCTTCTAATATCTTCCATTTTTGTTCTTCTAATCTCTTTCTTGTTGCCTCTTCCTCTCTCCTCTTCCTTGTTGCCTCTTCCTCAACTTTCCATTCAACCTCTTTCTTTTGGTTCTCCTCCACTTGTTGTCTTTGAGATTTCTCTTCTTCATTCTTGTCACTTGTAGTCTTGTCTTGAGAAGTACCATCTACCAATTTATGCTTAATAGCTCTTTTCTTCAATATTTGGAGAAAAACCTCCACTGTAATTACATTACATTCCCAAGGTAGAAATGTTGTATTTTTAGAAAACTATAATGTAAATAAAACTCCGATTTTGTAGTCTGAGACTACATTTATGGCTCTCCCTGTTCGATTCCTTCATCAAGGCGTAGAGTTGCTACAAAACTCCATAATGTTTAGCCTACATGTTGATATCATTTTCATAAGTAATAAGCCAAGCTTTATAGAATTGTTTTCGGGAAGCTATATACACTTGTATTTTCCCAAACATGGCTTCCCTAACAGTCTGCATATTCCTACTACATCTACTCACTCTCCGCTTACTGTAATACGGATGCTAGTGACATGTAGCCACTCTGTAATTAGAGCCGGTGTTAACTAAAAAGTGTATTCTTTACCTATGCATAGGCTTATCTCCTAAATGTTGAGGTCATTTCCATCTGTCTACCTTGCTATCTCTTTTGCTATGCCTTTCATCCATGGGTGTGGATGAATGCTCGACCAGTCCAATAGAGTGCAATCCAGCATCTCATGACACTCAAACCAATCCTTTTGCTCTTGAGAGAGGCTTTCAGGTATGTTCAAAAGATGAGCATCGAAAAAGGTGATAGCCATAGTTGTATTACTACTACGTCTTCTGATTGTTGAACGTCGATGATATGCCGGTCGCTTTGATCGTAAGTTCACCAAATAAGCCAGACTCGGTATTGCCCTCAGCCTTTTATTGCCCGCGTTTCTGAGTTGGGAGCATCTTTTCTGCATTGTGATTGTCCCAAATGGTATCTTTACTTTGATAATTTTTCACTCATCATAGCCCTCATAATAAGGATCACATGATCAAATAAGAAACAATGTAGCCACGGCCACCGTTAATTGCTTGTACGATTTGCATGTTGAGTAGTTATTCCGCCACTTTTGCATGAACTTGTATTTTCCATTTTCAAAAAAAATGTGTTGTATTTTATTTATTATATTTTCTCTTTTATAATAAATTACCTTTCAGATGACCGTCTAAAAAATCTTGTCCATAAATTACAATCATGCCATTTCTTTTGATGGCTCTGCACCTCCTATAGCAATAAAAAATTGGTATATCAATGTTCATCTAACTGATGCAACTGATCCATCCAATATGCGAATGATTCTTTTGATACTAGTCACTTTTGGACTGCAATCCGAACAGTGACTACTGCAAACTCGAACAGAAGGATAGCTTCTTGTCCGTAAAGCAATTTAAATGGAGTGCTACCTAGTGAAAGCTTATATGATGTCTAGTATGCCCATAGCACTATGGGGAGAATAATTTCCCACTGGTCCATGGAGTCAAGTAACATCTTCTACAACATGTGCAAAATAACTTTATTAGTACTTTCTGCTAATCCATTAGCCCGAGGGTAATAGGGTGAACTGAATTTGTGCTTTATCGCATACTCAAAAGTTATTTTCGAAATCAACTCATTCAAAAAGTGTGTGTCTCTGTCAAACACTAATTCTAGAGGTAGACCGAAGCACGGAAAGATCTCATATTGAAGCTATTTAGCAACTATGCATGCCATAGCTTGTTTAGTGGACCAAACCTCTGCCCATTGGGTACAATAATCTATGCAGGTTAAGATATGGAGTGATTTCATTCTTACTACGGGTGGTTTGATGGGACCAATAAATTCCTAACCCCATTTCTAAAATGGATCCAGAAGAAGGATTGGTTGCAGTGGGAAATGGTGATTGTCCCAAGGTTCTCCTCTACATTGACAAGCATCACAATTCTGCACCGCACTCTGCACATCACCATACATTGTTGGCCACCATAGTCATGCCTGCTGGATTTTACATACTGTAATTAAATGATTAAAGTGACCACCTACATCACCTACATGGGCTTCATGGATAACTACCGCAACCTTGTGTGGGAGTACACAACGTATCAGGTCCTTCTGATATAGCTGGCCCATGATTATGGTAAATTGGTGACTCTAAAGACCAAGTTTGTTTCTTATCGCAGACCACAATTGAGATGGAGCTACTCAATTCTCTAGGAAAGTCACCATCTCTTCATACCAGGTCAGAAAGGTTGTAGAGCATCTTCAAAATCTACCACCGCATATATGTCAACATCCGGAAGAGCATCATCTACACCTGCTAGTGGTTCTCCATGATCAATTTGTGACAAAAAGTTAGTGATAGTGTGACTTGCTTTGGGTCGATGGACAATATCATATTTGAATTCCTGAAGTAATAAAACCCATTTAGCTAACCGACCCACCAAATTCTGCTTCTTGACCAAGTATAGAAGTGCACTATGGTCCACGTGAAAAGTGAACAACCGTTTGAGTAAGTAATGCTGAAATTTTTTTATTGAGTAAATTAATCCAAGGCATTCACATTCAGTGCTTGAATAATTCTGCTCTTCTAATGTTAATCACCAACTAGCATAATAAATTGGCCCAAACCAATTTCACCCCTCCTTCTCCATAAGAACACTACCAATTTCCTTATCTGATGCATCTACAAATTCATGAAATGGCTCCGTCTAATTGGGAACTTTCAGGATACGTGCAAAAGCAAAAAAAATTTGTAATCCTTCAAAGGCTAACTGGGATTCTTTTGTCCACTTGAACTCCGCCAGGTAGACATGTGCTAATTTATTAAGCGGTATTGCTATGTGTACCAGTCCTCGCAAGTGTCAACCATGCCACCGTACTTGACCAAGGAACTGCAAAACCTCTTTTGGATTTCGAGGTGCTAGGGTTTCCAGTATGACCTTGACTTTGTTTGGATCCACGGCAATGCCTTTTTTCAAAATAATGTGTCCCAATAACTTCCCACACTTTATTGCAAATGTTGATTTAGTAGGGTTAATGCAAAGATGTACCTTCCCGCACTCTTCAAAACAATCTCGAACGTGCTCCAAATGCGCAACCATCTTTTTGGACACCAACAAAACATCCACGGATATTTGCATAAATGAGGTAAGCTATGGGACAAAAATCTGTTGCATGCACCATTGGAAGGTACTTGGCACATTCCTCATACCAAACCACATTATTGTACATATGAGTACGCCCCAATTAGTAATAAAGACTGTCTTTGGAATGTCCTCCTCTACCATTTGTACTTGATTGTGACCACTCAAACTTTCTAACAAGGAGTACATCTCCTTCCCTACCACTTCATCCAACATGCTATCCATAAATGATAGCGGGAAGGGATCCGGAATTTTCATTGCATTCAATTTTTGATACTCCACACAAATGTGTAACTGCTTGTTTTTATTTGCTACAATGACTTCTGGAGAGAACCACTCTGGATTTTCAATGGGAACAATATATTCCACTTTAATTAGTTGATCTAACTCATGCTTAACCTGTTTCACAAAGTTTAGATTCATTCTATACCTTTGCTGCATTACTAGAGTGGCATCTGGTTTGAGTAATATCCTCTAATGATATAATTCTAGATTCAAGCCTTTCATGTCCATGTAAGTCCATGAAAACATGTCTTTGTACTATTGCAGTTGTGCAATCAATGCCATCGAGAATTCTAGAGCAAAGCTACGCACAAATTCGGACTGGTTTAGGTTCTTCAATAGTGCCTAAATTCATGTCTTCTAGTGTCATCTTCAACATATATTTTTACTAGCTCCATAGGGTCTTTCATTATCGGATCTGCATCGTTTTCATCCTCTAGTGCCAAAAGCTTTGTGCAGATAGAGGAAACCATGCTCCCATAGATTAAAATGATGATAGGGGTCACATCAATAACTCTGAATGACAAGAGTTCTTTGTTAGCCTCAAGGAATCGTTGTTCTTTGTCATCCTCAAGCCTGTCCACCGTGTGTCGGGTTCTGCTAATATCAGTTTATGTTTTGGAAGACAGTATTGTTCATCCTTAGCATGTCCTTTCCAGAATGTAATGGTCTTAGCATCCCAATTCCGTTGTACTTTGGTGTCCCTCAACCAGGGTCCTCCAAGTAGTAAATTGTAGTCCAAATTATTTCCTTTAAGCTCTAGTACCACAAATGTAATAGGAAACACCACATGAGATATTCTAATAGGAATATCTTTGTTCAGCTCCACTGGCTGCACTTGAGACTGGTCAGCCATTCGTACAAAAAATGGGGCTAGCTCAATGCTATTCGAGCCCATAAGTTTACACATAATGATTGAAGTGATTTTTATGCTCGATCCGCCATCAATTAGAACCTTGGGAATAGCTTTATTTTTATACCATACGGTGATGGTGGGAACTGCATAATCCACTACTTTATTTGGGACATCTTTGACCATATTGACCGTCGATCCCGGACTCGAGGCTGGTGAGTTCTAGCAAGGCACCTAACGATAATTGAATGTGTGAATTCTATAGTAATTGATCTTGGTCATTGGGAGTTAACTTTTCAATTTCCGAAACTATAGACTCAGTTGAGTGTTCTGAATTTTCCCCTTCTTGTCGAGCACCATTAATCTCCTAGGCTGGTACATTGTGTGCATTTTTCTTATTTAATTTACTATCTCAACTTTTACTGTAAATTACCTCTAGGATAGGTTTAGGATCCACATAGTAAGGTGGGTATTCTTGAGCGCATTGAACTGCTTTCTTAGTCTTTGCTTCTGATGGGTCCAAATATTCTAGAGTTACAATAGCTACTGATGGGTCCAAATATTCCAGAGTTACAACATTAGCCATAGGCGCTTTGAGTTTAGCTTCTTGCTTCTTCCGATCATACTCTTTGGCTTCTTTGCATTCAAATATTATATGTCTGTACTATTGAAAATCAAGTCTCAATCATGCAAAAGGACTCGACCATGAGTTTGCAAGTGGACTAATGAAAAAGGAGGACCCAAATTCGTGGAATCAAGTTAGAAGCTCCACCAAACTCAATCAAATTCAAATCTCGAGATCATTATGATCATGTGGCCAAGTTCAAACAAGTGTTAAGAGCGAAGCAAGTTGAGGATTTGTTCACCCACTTGGAAGCATTTGGTTTGACTCTTAAGGGTACTGCCTTAGCTTGGTTTCAACACTTGAATAGTCGTAACTATCGAGATATATGTCAGTTGCTAGACGAATTCATTGTAGAATTTTCTAAGAGTGGCATCAGGCCTAACACATCATCCTTGATCCACATCTTCAAGCAGACACCCCACGAAACAATGTGACTTGCAGGCTGATGGTTCAGACAGTACTTAGAAAGATGCCCTATTCCAAAGTTACCCACACCGGCCAAACAAGTGGCCTTGTTTTTAAATGGCTCACTAAGCAGCAAGTTAAGATCATATGTGCACTTGAAAGAGCCTAGATCCATGAAGAGTGTGTGCAGATGTGCATTGACATAGAAGATAACTTGGGTGAGGAGTTTGGATTGTCCAAAATCTATAAGGACTCTAATAGTTCTACTATTCATACTTCGAGAATCTTCACAAAAATAGATGAGATAGCTGAGGAATGTTGGAGCAGGACAATCAACAATTGGTGATTATATGAAGCCTAGAAATAAAGATATGAAGAAAAGATTGAAGTCCAAATTCATGAAGTGAAGTGAAGGTTCAGGAAGAAAAGTTCTTTAGACATATGTACATTAGTTTTGTAAATGTTTCAAAATACTTGAAGTAATGACGAATCAATACTCATATGTATATATATATATACATGTATATGGTCATATTAGAAAAAGAGAGATGAAGTATAGATGAGAAAGAGATGAATAGATGATGAGTATTGAGCATATCATCCATCAAATGTATGAAGAGTTGAATAGAAAGAATGTTCAGAGAATTGCGCATCGATCTTTTCTCTAGTTCTCCTTCTGTGTTTGATTTTAGCAAAAATACTTTTGTACACATCTAATTCCATAGTTAATCTATCTATGGTTAAAGTTTAAGAGTCTAATTGCAAACAGGCTGAGAGAATTTTGTATAGGAACATCTATATGTGAGAAAATATTGAGTGTCTTCTGAAACAGGTGCAATCCCGATGGTCAAAGAAATGGTTAGTTCTTAGTGCACAGTGTAAAGTTTTACACAAATGAGGAGTCAAAATCTAAGTTGGAAGGTAATCCATCTATGGCTAAAAGCATTCGCTTAAACGGGTTCTACTTTGGGAGAACTATGTGTTAGACATTGCAGGTGTCAAAGTCGACTCTACAAGAAGGCAGTTTCAGACATAGGTAGATTGTTTGGATCATTTCTCATAATGTACTTAAGCTTTTCAACTGTTTTAACTTGAAGGAGGTGCAAAAACTCTAGACAACACATGCTACAAAGTTTCATTAGAAACTTTACACAAATGATTAATCAATACATGAGTAATGTGCAGTAGACTTTTCTGTGAAATGACTTTCTTCACACTTAGCTAAAATCTTGATAGTTTGGTACTTGTCTTCCAAAATTGGTTGGAGTTTAAAGTTATTCTTGATATAGAGGTGGTCTAACATCAAGGATAGCTTGTTCTTTTGGAGATTAACACTCTATGTGGTATCAGAGCACGATTTATCAGATTGAGGAAAGGAAGACCCCGACTGCTGAAGATATACAAATTTCACACCTTGAAGGTTCAAAAGGATAAAGTGTGGAAGAAAGACTGAAGGGAGACACATAAAGGCTATCAAAAGGATCAGAAGGAGAAAAATTCAAAGCTAAGGTATATTCATTCCTTATAAGGATTAAAGATTTGATAGTACAGGTGAAGAAAGGATGGGAGATAGTCTCCAAATTCAGAAGTTGGATAGAGAGAACTATCCAGCTTGGTCTATGAGAATGGAAGCTCATCCTATGAGCAAAGATCTGATGGGATTCATCACAGGAGAGGAAGAAAATCTAGAGTTCAAAGATCCTAGTGTTCCAACTAGGGAGGAGCTTGCAGATATAAAGATTTGGATGAAGAAGGATGCTCAAGCAAGGAGCATAATCTACATGGCAGTGAATGATTATTTGCTTCCTCAAATCAGAGGACTTGAAAGTGCAAGTGACATATGGAATGCTTTGGAAGAGCATTTTCAGAATACAACCAAATCAAGGAAAGCTTCATTATGGGCAGAGTTTACTACATTTAAGAAGAAGGCTTCACAATCAATATCTGATTATGTGACAAAGATGAAAGACATTTCTGATTCTTTAGGTGCAGTTGATGAAGATATTGAAGAAGATAAGTTGGTAAGACAAATTCTAATAGGGCTAAGAGGAGATGAGAAGTGGAGGCCTTTTATTTTGTCTACAGAACTTTCATTAGATCATTTCACTCCTGATTTGAATCAATTGTTAGGACATATGCTAACTTTTGAGAATGATATCAAAGGAGATGTTGATAAGAGTGCAGGTCATGCAATGTATTCTAAAGACAAGAAGAAAGCTAGCAAATGAAATCAACAATCAGTTGAAGATGAAAGTACTCCAAGTCAAGCAAACTTCCTAAGAGGAAGAGGAAATGGCAGAAGTAGAGGAAGAGGCAGAAATAACAAAGATAATGTCAAAGCTTGTTGGATATGTGGTAAGACCAATCATCTATCTCATGATTGTTGGCATAATAATCAAAGCAATGGTAATTTTAATTAGAATTTTAATCAAAGAGGAAGAGGTGGCAGATATCAGAGAGGAAACTTCAGAGGTAGAGGTGGTAGGAATTCTTTTGGAAGAAGTGGAGGAAGAAACTTCCAAAATTAATCCTATAATAACACCTACTAAAATTATGCATTAGATCAGAAAGAAGATTCAACTCTTATTATGAATGCAACATGTGAAGCCTCACATGAAGACATGAAAGTATTTTATATTGACTTAGGATGTAGCAATCATCTGAGTGGAAACATTGCTTTGATGGCTCATCTAGATCATAAGGCAACCAATCACATAGTTCAAACAAGTGATAATACAAAGCACAAAGTAAAGTCAATTGGTTTAGTTAAAGTCGAAGATGGAAGTACACTCTTGAGTAAGGTTCTATATGTTCCTACAATTCCAAAGAACTTGATTAGTGTAGGACAAATTGTGGAAAAAGGACATGAGGTAAGGTTCACTAATAATGGAGTTTATGTTGAAGACCCTAGTCAAGGGTATAAACAAACTGTTACAGGAAAGAAGGAAGGAAGGCTCTTCACATTAAAGATACAAGGTAATATTGGACATGCTATGTTCACATATGGAGAGCAAAAGGTGTCTCAATTGGATCGTTGGCATAAAAGACTTGGACACTTTAATGAAAGAGGTATCAAAGAAATGGTTAACAATGGTTTAGTGCTTGGATTGCCTAATGTTGCAGGTCAACACATGACATACAGATGTGAATCATGTTAGTTAGGTAAGGCTCATAAGCAATCATATAATAAGCATGGTTTTATGTATTCAGAAAGACTTGAATTGGTACATACAGATGTGTGGGGTCCTTCAAAGGACTTCAGTATAAATGGTTCAAGATATTATGTCATATATGTTAATGATGCTACTAGGTGGATCACAAACTATGTGATCAAAGACAAGTCAGAAGTGTTTAATACATTTAAACACTATCATGCATATGCAGAAAGAATTACAGGTCAAAAATTGAAGAGGTTAAGGTCAGATGGAGGGGGAGAGTATTTCTTTAATGATTTCAGTGATTATTTGTGGAATGCAGGTATAAAGAGAGAGGTTACTTGCAGGTACTCTCCTCAACAAAATGGGGTAGCAGAGAGAAGAAATAGAACTCTTGTTGAGTTTGCAAGATCAATGATGAAGGAGAAAAATTGTCCTTATTATTTGTGGGTTGAGGCTGTAAACACAGCCACATATTTGGTCAATAGGTTACCATGTAAAGCTTTGCAGGGTATGACACCATATGAAGCTTGGTGGGGTAAGAGACCTACCTTGGATCATTGTAAAATATTTGGATACTTGGCATATGCATATGTGCCATCTCAATTGAGGCATAAATTAGAACCTAAAGCAGAGAAGTATGTATTCATTGGTTGACAACCAGATGGGTTATAGGTTGTGGAGTCCATCCACAAAGCAATTCCTTGTGTCTAAGGATGTTACATTTGATGAGCAAAGTACTTGGTATGCAGGTACACTTAAAGTTCATGCAGATGTTGAAGAAGTTGTGAATCAAAAGAAAGGTAAATCAAAAGTTCAGATATTTGATGAAGAGGAGAACAATGAAGTATAGGTTGAAGTTGAAGAAGTGCCAAGGTTTGATCGAGAATGTGATGAGCCAGAAACTTCAAGAAATGGAGAACTCACAAGGTCATCTAGGCACAAATGGCAACCTACAAGGTATAGCTATGATACTTCATTCTTGACTAATAAAGATTATGCTTACATGTTAAAAGCAGATGAAGACCCATCCACATATGATGAAGCCAAAGGGAAGAAGAATTGGGAAAAATCTATGCAGGAAGAATATGATGCATTGATGGAAAATGAGACTTGGGATTTGGTTCCTAAACCAAATAGTCAAAAGATCATTGGATGTAAATGGGTCTACAAAACAAAAAGGTTTGCAGATGGAAGTGTATCTAGGTACAAAGCCAGGCTTGTTGTAAAGGGATATGCACAGACATATGGTGTGGACTATGATGAAACTTATAGTCCTGTTGCAAAGATGACAACCATAAGGACTCTCATAGCAATTGCTGCTTGCAAAGGTTGGAAATTATCTCAATTAGATGTGAAGAATGCATTTTTGAATGGTTATATTTCAGATGAAGTCTACATGGAACAACCAGATGGTTTCAAAGATCAAGTGTATCCAAATCATGTGTGTAAGCTCAAGAGAGCTTTGTATGGGTTGAAGCAGGCCCCAAGGGCATGGAATTATAGGCTTGTGAAGTTCTTAACGGAACTTGGATTTCAAGCATCAAAGGCAGATACTAGCTTGCTAGTCAAAGCAAGTGAGGATGGATTTATTTATGTTTGTAGTTATGTTGATGACATAATACTTACAGGAACAGATGACAAAGGTATACACTTTAAGAAGTAGATGGAGAAAGAATTCAAAATTAGTGATTCGGGAAATTTGTCATTCTTTTTGGGAATGGAGATTTCATATACTAAACATGGAGTATATGTAACTCAAGAAAGGTATCTGAAAAATTTGCTAACCATATTTAAAATGGAAGATTGCAGGATAGCACCAACTCCAATGGAAGTGAATCATAGATTGAGTAGATATTGAGGAGAAGAATTCAAAGATATGAAGATTTATCAGAGTTTGGTGGGTAGCCTGATTTATGCTACATTAACAAGCCCTTACTTATCATATGAAGTTGGAGTTCTATCTCAATTCATGCATTGTCCTAGAAAGGAACATTGGATTGCAGGACAACGTGTACTTAGGTACATCAAGGGCACACTTAAAGAAGGTTTGTATTATGGTTTTACTTCAGATACAAGAGTCAAAATATACAGTGTTGCAGATTGGGCAGGTTATTCTGATGATAGAAGATCAACACATGGATATTTGTGTTATGTGGGAGATAAGTTAATTTCATGGTGCTCTAAGAAGCAACATATAATTGCTTTATCATCTATAGAAGCAAAATAGAAAGGCATGGTAGAAGCTGCAAAGGAAGTAATATGGTTAAAGACTCTTATGAAGAGTTTTGATATTATTCACAGTGCTCCTATCATTTGTGGAGACAATATGAGTTCTTTATATTTGGTAGCAAATCATGTATTCCATGCTAGAACTAAACATATTGAGATTCAGTATCATTTCTTTAGAGAGAAGGTTGTTGATAAAGAAATAGAAGTTATGCATACTCCTACAAAAGATCCACTTGCAGATATGATGACAAAGAGCTTGGATGGACTAAAGTTGTAGAGGTTTAAAGATATGGCAGGAATAAAGAAGATGCACGTAATCACAGTTGATGATTGAGCGGAAGCTGTTGGAGCAAGACGATCAACAATTGGTGATTATATGAAGCCTAGAAATAAAGATATGAAGAAAATATTGAAGTCCAACTTCATGAAGTGAAGTGAAGGTTTAGGAAGAAAAGTTCTTTAGACGTATGTACATTAGTTTTGTAAATGCTTCAAAATACTTGAAGTAATGACGAATCAATACTCATATGTATATATATATGTATATATATATATATATATATATATATATATATATATATATATATATATATATATATATATATATATATATATATATATGTATATGGTCATATTAGAAAAAGAGAGATGAAATATAGATGAGAAAGAGATGAATAGATGATGATTATTGAGTATATCATCCATCAGATGTATGAAGAGTTGAATAGAAAGAATGTTCAAAGAATTGCACGTCGATCTTTTCTCTAGTTCTCCTTCTGTGTTTGATTTGATCAGAAATCCTTTTGTACACATCTAATTCCATAGTTAATCTATGTATGGTTAAAGTTTAAGAGTCTAATTGCAAATAGGCTGAGAGAATTTTGTATAGGAACATCTATATGTGAGAAAGTATTGAGTGTCTTCTAAAACAGGCGCAATCCCGATGGTCAAAGAAATGGTCAGTTCTCAGTGCAGACTATAAAGTTTTACACAAATGAGGAGTCAAAATCTAAGTTGGAAGGTAAGCCATCTATGTCTAAAAGCATTTGCTTAAACGAGTTCTAGTTTGGGAGAACTATGTGTTAGAAGTTGCAGGTGTCAAAGTCGATTCTACAAGAAGGTAGTTTCAGACATAGGTAGATTGTTTGGATCATTTCTCATAATGTACTTAAGCTTTTGAAGTGTTTTAACTTGGAGGAGGTGCGCAAACTCTAGGCAACACATGCTACAAAGTTTCATCAGAAACTTTACACAAATGATTAATCAATAAGTGAGTAATGTGCAGCAGACTTTTCTGTGAAATGACTTTCTTCATAGTTAGCTAAAATCTTCACAATTTGGTACTTGTCTTCCAAAATTGGTTGGAGTTTAAAGTTATTCTTGATATAGAGGTGGTCTAACCTCAAGGATAGCTTGTTCTTTTGGAGATTAACACTCTCCATCAAGGAAGTTGCCAAGCAGCTAGGAGTCCAAAATAGACAAACACCAAGAGTCACCTCATTGAACATATGTTATACTTGCGGAGGGGACCACATGGCTAAGGTTTCTCGAATGCAAAACCAGAACGTGAGAGAAAGGAATGCCCCATATTGCACTATCGAGAGAAAATACACAAACCATACCACTCAAGATTGTCCCTACAATAGGCAGGCTGTTAGACAAACTTATCGGCATCATTACCAACATGGTAGGTACCAAAACCAATACCAATAGCCATATTATAGGCCACAATAGCAATATCAACCTCAGTACCAACAGCAATATCACGCACCGTTTAGGCCACAACCGGTCCTAGGAAACCAACCACGAGCTCCTGCCAACATGATTCTAGTTAAGTATGAAGTGGCAGAGGAGAACCCGAATAGAGCATTGGTACCAAAAATCCCATTAGTCTCAGTAATGACCCTCATGCTCAGAGCTCTGACTACACCCATGAAGATAGTCCACGAGCTTATAACATAGAGTCACCAGAGAATAGTGAGAGTTACTCGTATCAATATGAGACACCACCTATGGAACAAAATTGGGAGCCAGAATACTCCAATGTTATGTATACAAACTTAAACCCCAGGCCCCAATTGAGACAAGTAAGACCACAAGTCCCTAGAGGACCATGTTTTAGATGTCACGGTGACCATTTCATTCGTGAATGTCTCCACCCACCGTCTATGGGTCAAGGATAGGCCATCATAATACAAGCCTTTTGTCCTGAGTGTGGCAAAGATCATCTCCCCAGAGATTGTCCAAGAAACCCCTCTATTGTGCCCAAGGTTACACCCATTAATGTGGTAGGCTTAGTGGTGGATTCAAGTGTTAGTAGTAGTAATGTGGCTCCTATACAAGCAGTCACCAGAGCACAAGCCTTAAAACATGATAAACGAGCTGAACAATCAGAGTCAAGTGAGTTAGGAGAGCCTAGTAAGAGAAAAGCAAAGACATGGAAGGATACCAGAGAGAAAGCCAATCGCAAATGGAATAGAAAGTTGTCTGAACTAGAAGAAAGCCTTAGAGACACTAAAAGCAAAATAGAAGATGTTGCCTTGCAGAATCCCTCACAT
The DNA here is from genome assembly GCA_020310875.1 of Ceratopteris richardii. Lineage (NCBI taxonomy): Eukaryota > Viridiplantae > Streptophyta > Polypodiopsida > Polypodiales > Pteridaceae > Ceratopteris > Ceratopteris richardii. Next base: position 201,851,214 of record CM035409.1, on the reverse strand, counting down.
GTTGAAACTCCATCCAAACCACCTCATACCTGCACCCTACCACCCATTATAAATGGACCACAACAAGGGTCTGTTCTCACGGATCCAACCCTAGAACGCTTGGACATGATGTTCAAAGCCTATCAAGCTCGACTTCAAGGAGGGCCAAAAGTTGCAAACCTAGACAAGAGCCACCCTAGAGCATATTTAGAGATTGAATGGACAAAAATATGCATGAAAATGGTAGAACTAGCTCAAGCTATGTTTGAGGCTAATCAATTGTTCAATCAGATAAACTCTATCAAACCGGGTTTGCATGTCCAGGGCTTACTAGAAAGATTAGAGGAGTTGGTAAACAAGCCACAAGTTTCTTTACCTCCACAGGCTCAACCAGTTGTTGGAAGAGAAAGATCACCACCAAGCAAAGCTTATGTTCCTAATTCCACGAATGTTGGGACACCTCTTTAAATTCAAGAGTACTCTCAAGAGTTCTTGCGAGAAATACAAGAAGAAAAATGGGCCAAGGAGAAGGATAATTCGCCCCTAGAAATCTCTTCCATTTATGGAGACCATGTAGAACAACCAGAAGATGAAAGATTAGATTTTGAATCTAATTCTTTACAAGAGTTCTGAAAGAACTTGGAGAAGCTTGTAGAAGGTAGAAAAGTGTGTTTCGAAGCGACAAAGTTTGGTCAAGCCAACCGGCACAAGACCAGCCCTTGAGCTTATGGAGACTCAAATAGACCTTATATGCATGCAATAAGTGCAAAGAAATACACTATGTACCTTGGAGCATCAAGGAGAATGAGTCGATACAAAACAGATAGGTTCGCGGGTCGACTAGCTCAAAAACTTACTATCTATGGAAGAGACAATGAACTTCAAATGCCCATAGCGACCAGTGGGATTACAATTAGAAAAAATCCTTTTATGGGAGTGATAAACATAGGGTTGAGTGTATGGAATGCTCAAATGTATAAGGAATAAGCAAAATATGCTATAGGAATGAATGCAACATTCACCGGTGGTACTTCCTATTTTTCAGGAATATGTAGAGATTGACCCCAAGACAGACAAATTCAGGTTTCTCCCAATCTACTGAACCAAATGCTTTGAACATTTATAGGCATAAACTAGACACTTATATCTTTCCAATGAGTCATTGTGCACTCAATTTGAAGCTCTGGAGAGAGAGCAGCAGCCTTTGCAAGATTACTGTTGGCGAAGAAGATGATGCAGAGAATTGAAGGAGCAAGACAATGATGGTCACAAGTGTATGTATATTGCTTCCATGTAATGTACAAGTGATTTCAAGTCCTTATATAGCCTCTAGGAGTGTTCCACGACTTTTACAAGTTGAATTTGAATTCAAATGAAGGTGGGAATGGTTGTTGGAGGGAATCAATTCACTTTCCTACAATCTAGGAAAAGTGAAGATCTAGTTTGATCTACTTTTAGGTGATTGATTGCTTGATTGAATGCAACCTCAACCACCACAAATTCGTGGGATTTGGGCTCTATATTTCTACCTTTACATGTGTAAAGCTCAAGGATTTTACAACGGTAAATGAGCCATCAAAAATCTCTCAAAAAAGTACAATAAATGAGCATATGAAAAAGAACTCTCCACTGGATATTCTTTCGACGCGATAGCCTTTGATGTAGATCAAATACACCTCAAGCATAGTGTAAGCTTGATGTTCCAACAGCTCCCCCTCAAGCTAAAGTATGCTTGAGTCTTCATTCTCTGATAGGTTGAATACCTGCCATAGCTTTGAATCTACAAAGCTTTATTCCATCAAGTGCCTTCGTCATCATATCTGCTACTTGCTTTTCAGTAGGAACAAAAGAAACGTCGATCTCCTTTGGCATGAGCTTCTCCCTGATGAAGTGGTAATGGACTTCTATGTGCTTGGTTCTCGCATGGAAAATAGGATTTGTCGCTAGATGCATGGAACTTACATTATCTCCAAATATGTGACGTTTGGAACTCACAAGTCCCAAATCTGTATACAATGCTTTTAACCATATTGCCTCTTGAGTTGCTATGGTCAAGCCTCTATACTCTGCTTCAGTTGAGGATAAAGCAATTGTTGGTTGCTTCTTGGAACTCCATGATGTGAAGAGAGATGGTGGATGCAATCCAAAGATGAGTAGGTGCTGCTACAACCAGCTTCACACCAGCCAACTGAGACTTCAGAGTTGATTAATAGACCCTTTGAGCTTCCTAAATCCACCAAAATATCAGCCAAGTACTTTGGAACATGTATCCCAAAAGTTGAAGTCAAGACAGACAAGTTGCGAGATGACTAGCTCCCAAAACTTGCTATTTTTGGACATACACCTGCTGGAAAAAATGAACAGTGCTCTCAACCTGGTAGGAATTAGAAAATTTCCTTTTGGGCATAGCAAATAGACTTATCAAGCTTCCCAATCCAAGTTAAAACACTTCAAATGATGGACTGAGCACTGAGAACAAGTTTCATCAATTTCTGGAACATTCCCACAATTCTCGGGGCTCTGCAGAGATAGACTAGTGAGCAGTAAAATGCATATATCTCCCAAACTATTAATCCAATGACCATGAAAATTTTTAGGTACAAACTAGATAGTAAGAGCTATCCAACGCACTTTAAAACACTGAAATAGATTCAGTAGAACTCGAGATATGACCTTCCCAAGTTACTGCTCTGAGTGAGTATAGCTGAGAACAAAACAGAGAAGTAGATGATGATAAATGTATAGTTTCACATATGATTACAACCAAATTGGCAATGAATATTTGCACAATGGGAGTAGAATGATAGAGCTATGGAGTAAGCTCTTCAATCTCTACAAAATGACATGAAGTGGTCACGTACAAGGCTTTCTAATCGCCTCTTCCTTCTTGCTCCTTTTATAGCTATTCTTGGAGGGAGTTTTGAATTCGAATTCGAATGGCTCCACCTAAAAGTGATCCCCAAAGTTAGGAGAGATTCCCTCAGCTCAAAAATTCGTGATTTTGGTAGTTGGAGCCACGAATTTGCTTTTACATCATGGATGAGGTAAGCCATCCTTTTCCTTTTTTCTTTTTCCATTTACAAGAGATAAAATGTACTCTTTTACAAGAGGTGTTCACATGACTACTCATGTGACTTACAAATGAGGATAATATCAAATATATCAAGCATGTAGGCTTGGGTTAAATGCACCAACACATGACACTAGCTTCGAACCTGCAAATGCTAAGTAACCAGATGTACTTTTTCTATCATCCTTAGCTCCTGCCCAATCTGCATCTGAATAGATTTTGATATCCAAATCTGAAGAGTAAGGATAGAATATACCTTCGTTGATTGTACCTTTGAGATACTTAAGTACTCTCTTAGCTGCATCCATGTGTAGCCTTCTCGGTGAGTGCATGAACTGATTAAGCACTCCCACACTATATGAGATGTCTGCCCTTGTATGAGTAGCATATATCAAGCTACCTACCAAGCTTTGATACTCTTTAATGTCCTCAATTTTCTCACCTTCATAAACACTAAGTTTATGATTCATCTCCAAAGGTGTACCTGCAGGTTTAGTGTTCTCCATTTTGAACTTGAGAAGAAGATCTTGAATGTATCTTCTTTGAGTCAAATACATTCCTTCATCTGTATATATCACCTACATACCTAGGAAATATGTGAGCTCACCTAGGTCACTGATTTTGAACTCCTCTTGCATGTGTCTCTTGATCTTTTGAATGCCGTTTAGATCATCACCTATCACAATAATATCATCTACATATACACATAGATAGATAACCTCATTGTGATCCCTTTTGATGAATAGAGAAGGATCTGAGCTGCTAGCTTTGAACCCTTGATCTTGAAGATATGTAACCAACCTGTAACTCCAAGCTCTAGGAGCTTGTTTTAATCCATACAATGCTTTCTTAAGTCTGCAAACATAAGATAGATGATTAGGGTTCTCAAAACCTGGTGGTTGTGACATGTATACCTCTTCACTTATCCAACCATTTAAGAATGCATTTTTCACATCAAGTTGGAGGAGTCTCCAATTCCTTGCAACAGCTACACTTATCAATGTCCTGATTGTAGTCATCTTTGCAACTGGTGAGAATGTTTCCTCATAGTCTATCCCATGAGTTTGTGAGCATCCTTTGGCAACTAATCTTGCCTTGTACCTGCAAACTGATCCATCTGAATTTCTTTTAACTTTATATACCCATCTGCAACCAATTACCTTTTGATTCGGCACCATTGGAACCAAATCCCAAGTGTCCATCTCCTTCAATGCATCTATCTCTTCGTTCATGGCCTTTTCCCAATTAGGGTTTCTCTTTGCCTCTTCATAGGTTGAGGGTTCCTCTAAAATAGAGTCTTTTGCCAAGTAGATTGAATGCTTTGTAACAAATGTGGAATCATAACCATACCTTTCTGGTTGTTTCTTCTCTCTTGCTGATCTTCTAGGTGCTTGTTTTGAGCATTCTCCAACCTCTTGCATCTTTGCTTTGCCTCTTGACTTCCATAGCTTTTAATCCCTTTCTCTTTCATCTTGGTCATCATCTGTATCACTTCTTGGATCCTGGACGTGTGTATCATGCTTGCTTCCTAATTGATGAGAGTCAGAATCAAGATCATATGGTAGTGTTACCTTTTGTTTGTCTTCATCATACCAAGACCTGTGTTCTTCAAACACAACATCTCTACTTGTAGTGAATTGCTTGGTTGAAGGATTGAAGAACCTGTAACCCATCTGAGTTGAATCATATCCAATAAACACTGCCTTTGTTGCCCTTTCATCTAGCTTACCTCTTATTTGTGATGGTACATGAACATAAGCTAAACAACCAAAAACCTTGCAATGTCCAAGACTAGGTTTTCTTCCATGCCATGCTTCATAAGGATTCATACCTTGAAGTGATTTGGATGGTAGTCTATTGACAAGGTACACAGCAGTTAAAATAGCTTCTGCCCATAGATAATGTGGCAACTTCTTCTCTTCAAGCATTGTTCGGGCTGATTCAACCAATGTCTTGTTTCTCCTCTCTACGATTCCATTTAGTTGAGGAGAGTACTTGGTAGTCACTTCCCTTTTGATACCTTTTTCTTCCAAGAACTCATCAAACTCTTTGGAGAAGTATTCTCCCCCTCCATCAGATCTGAGTTTTTTTAGTGATCTACATGTATGATTCTCCACATGTGCAAGATACTTCTTGAAGCAATCAAACACTTCATTCTTAATCTTGATAAAGTATAGAACAGTCCATCTACTATGGTCATCAATAAATGAGACATAATACCTTGATCTTTCCAATGAAGGTTCTTGACTTGGTCCCCATACATCTCTATGTACTAAGTCCAATAAGTTGTTGTGGATGTAGCCTTTGTGGTTGAATGGTTGTCTTTGTGCCTTCCCAATCTGACATGCATCAGACCTGTTGATCATGTGTTGCTTTGATATGTTTGGCAGTCCTAGAACACTTTGATCCCTGCATATATCCTTCAAGGTTCTTTCATTCACATGAGCAAGTCTCTTATGCCACACTTCAAGCTCACTTAGGGTTTGAGACCCAAAGTTGAATAGAGCTATGTTCCTAGTTTCTCCTACTTCAAAAATAAAGAGCCTACCATGCTTCTCACCTCGGTCTATCTTCTTGAAGCCTTGACATGGACCTTCCACAAAAGCTCCATGTTGGGTGAACCTAACTTGCAAGCCTTTTTCAACTATTTGGCCTACACTTATTAGGTTTTTAGTGATAGTGGGTACATAGAGAACCTTACTTAGAATGTTTGTCCTGCCATTGGAAGCTTTGACATTACCAATCTTCTCCACATTGTGCTTTATGCCATCCCCTGTTTGCACTTCATGTCTATGCTTTGGACTTTCCAAGTCAGATAGAAGTGCAATGTTGCCTGCAACATGATTCGAACATCCTGAATCTATGTAGAACAAATGATCATCTTCTTTACCTTCTTTGTGGCTTAGATTCATAAGAAGGAATGAGTCTTCATGTGGTTGATCTTCTGAACAATTGTTGTAGTCCCTTCTATTATAGCTTCTATTGTTATTGTTGAAGTTGTGTCCACCTCTGCCTCTATTGCTGCCATATACACCTCTTCCACTTCCTTTCTGGGTCTTTCCATTGAACCAGCAATTCTGAGTGGTGTGGTTGGTCTTATTGCATATGGCACAAGGTTGAACATTCTGACCTTTGGCTTTGTCTTGCTTTGGTCCTTTCTTCTTCCCTTTTCACTTGCTCTTGCTTAAGGATTTACTTACAGAAAATTCAACAATATATTTTTGGATCTTCATAAGCTTCAACAAGCAATGGTTCACTTTTATAGTTAAACAATCAAAGGTACCCCTACTATATTTTATTTGATGTTGAACTTTTATTGCATTCAACTGTCATATTAAGGTAATGTTTCCTCTTTTGTGCAAACTGTAATGATAAGTTAAAGTTCATACTAAAGCTTGATGAGTGCCAAATCATAAAGGGTCGATGACTGGAAAGGTTGAGTGTGATGCTAATGAATGAAGTTATGGACCATGCAATGAGTGATGAAACCTTAGGATCCACTTCCCATTTTTACTTACAGTGTGCAATCTGAGAGAGATATCTGGTGGTTAGGTACTATAGAAGCTCCCAACGAAACAAAAAATATTATTTCATTAATTTTTAATAGGACTCCATGGATTAGAGACATAATCTCTTCTCAAATACATGGGCAAAATCTTTCTATAGATGATATAGGTGATTTTGGGGTAGAATAGCATTTACGTGGAGACCTTAAGAGTACAAAATGCATGTTCGCTTGTAAACAAGGAGCATCTTCCCTCTATCCTTGCCCATATTGTACACAAGGTTAAAAAGGATCTAAGAGATAGTCTAAACCTACAAGAGCATTGATGAGAGTTGATGACTCTGAAGAAATTGATGAAATAGACTCATGGAATTGCAAGGGAATGGGAGATATCACTTTTGAGGTATCCAATGTTACAAGAATCGACTCGTGATAAAATAAGCAATGATTGCAACCCCATTATTCCATTTCCATTAGTCAATGTTCACTTTTTTACTTTGCATGCATGCATTCATGAGGATCTTTGATAGGCTTTTGAAGCTCCATGTTGAATATGCATTTGGAATGAAACCACTAGAGAGGTCTACAATAGCAATTCAAAGAATAGAAGATCTTTTGAATTCTATTGGTTGTCATGGTGGCCATGTATCTTTACTTTCAATGACTGGGAAGAAGGCAAGATGTTTCTTTAAAACAGATGTGAATAGTCAAGATGATGGGAAATGTGAGCTTTGGAAGGACCTTTGTTCGATTACAACAGACAATGATAGTCAGGTTGATCTCATTAATAAGCAAAAGAAGGTTTGGTCATCGTTAGATCAATTGTTACATTTGATAGGTTTGGTTTCCACTAATGCTTCACAGAGAGAATTATTCCAAGTGACTTTGAAGGAGTTTACACAATCATCCATCTTATGGTGGGGAGAAAGGAACACTACACATTACATAGTAAGTTTTTCTTACATTTTTTTATTTGGTCTTAAATATCATGTGTGTATCATATTAACCAAAACATAGCATATTCCTTTTGCATATGGAGCATATTTTATGAATCAACATGGATCACTGGACATTTTTAGTACACACGGAATGGAGAACTTACATTACAGGGCTAGAGGTGTTTACGTTAAAAACACTCATCATGGGGTTGGTCTACTACAATCAAACTATTTAGAAGAAATGTTTAACGGGTTTTTTTGTACGACATTCGCTAGAAAATATGTAATGGAACGAGCATGTGAGTCACGAATAGCAAAGATTACAAGAAAGATACAACATGATATTGCAAGAGAGAAGTGGATGTCATCATCAGGACCGCTACATCATGCCCAATGGCGTGCACAAAGATTCCGTGAGGGTTCTGCTTGGAAATAGTTTCCCAACTCTTAAAATGCATTGTTATTTATCAAAACATTTTTCAAGTTCTTTATAACTCCTTTCTCTTCAAATAAAATTTCAATTTTTTTGTGAATATTCTTTTAATGTTTTAAAACTAATTTTTATCCATTGAAATGTGAACAAGGCAATTCTTAAGTGAAAGGCTATAAATAAAGGTGTCCTTCTTCATTTTACCACTTTACATCCTAAGAGAATGGCATGCACAAAGCAAACTCCTAGAAAGGGTCATGTCATCTACCCTAGCCATCTGCAAGGTACTGAGCGCCCACCACAGATGACACCCCACACGAAGTGTCAAACCACAAGACACTCTTCTAGACAAAGCTCGGGTGCAGGGACACACTCTCGCAGCATTCCATCAAGGGGGGATGAAGCTTCACAACCAGAGAGAGATGTAACACAAGAAATGCAATCTTCCCCTTCTATATCTGATGATGAACCCCCACATAGGACATCATTCAAGGCAAGGCCCAAACAATGAGAATGGAAACAACATCAAATTTAGAGAGTTCCTCAGATGAAGAAAGTGTTAGTGAGCCACCATGGACCCATGATCATATCCCCGTGAACCATCAAGTAACACAAGGAGGCAAGACACTCCCCGCAGGACAAGGAAAAACACCAACCAATGAAGAAACAGAGCAAAGTCACACAGAGCAAGTAAATGATGAGGCAAGACCATCTAGGCATGCTCCAAGAAGAAAGAAGAAATATCAACTGCGTCGTAGACCACAACAACCACAACCCAACATCCCTCCAAATGCAAGAGCACCACAAAAGCATAGAAAGCAAACGAGAGCCTTTGCAGAGATTCAACATTATCAAAAGTCTATGGAGCTTCTTATTCCATGAAAGTCATTTGCAAGAGTTGTGAAGGAAGAGATCCAAAGCTATTGCACTAGACTTCGTATCGAAGGGATAGCCATTGAAGCCCACCAAGAAGTTGTAGAGGCATATCTTATCTCAATGTTGGAGGACTTTAACTTGTGTGCTTTCCATGCAAAGAGAGTGACAATACAATCTAAAGATATGCAAATAGCTAGAAGGATTAGAGGGAATAACCCTTAACATTTGTACTCTCTTGTTTTGAGAACTTTTTGTATATCCCAAATGATTAATATAATCTTCTTCTTATTATATTTGCTCTCCCAAGTGTTTGTCTCTTAGTGTACATGTTTTGAGGTCTCTTTCTCCTATGTATCTAAAAGTGTCTTTGAAGTCATTGCACATGAGTATCCTAGTCTTCCACACATTTTATCAAGTTAAGGAAATATTTCATGTACATGGGGTGTCTATCTGGTGATTAAATTGCTTGGAATGGCCTAGAAACGCAAAAAAAAGGGCCTACCACAAAAACACGGGGATGGGCCCTACCAAACTTTTATAGGGCCCATCCCTGTGTTTTTGTGGTAGACCTTTTTTTTTTGCATTTCTAGGCCATTAAACTATATGTCATGCACATTGGAGCATATGATTTGCCTTAGATAGGGTGCAATTCATGCAAACCCTCTAACCAATAGAGCAAAAATCTTGATGAGCATTCAAATGTACTTATAAATTCTTGCATGCTTATATGCACCTGGAGTCTAGATATTCTCTAATCATTGCACATAAGAAGAGTCTTCCACACTTTCCCAAGTTCAGGTTGTAATTGAGGGACATAGACTTTCAATATTGGACAACTAGTGCATGCAATGGCCTAGGAATGCACAAAAACGCCTGCCACAAAAACGCTGGGATAGACCCTATAAAAGTTTTGCAGGGCCCATCCCTGCATTTTTGTGGTAGGCCTTTTTTTTGCATTCCTAGGCCAATACAAGCATTTTATGCAACAACACTTAAAAGAACTACTGGAAAAAGATTGATTAAACTATGCATATCTTATGAGATTATCAAAAACGTAAAGACACAATAGATTGAATGTACATGGAAATTGAAAACAGAATAATTGGTATTATAAAATTTTTACAATTGGCTCTTGGCCTTGAGCCTCTCCACTACATTCTTTCTTCTCTGAAAAGATAGTGGAAATTGGTAAATCAAAACTGATTGGGATATTAAATGAGGGTCTGTCAATCCAAGACCTAAAGCTATTCCTATTTGACATAATATTTTTCCTCTAAAGTTAACTCATAGGGTAGTAAGGGCAAAGGACTTCCTAACCAAAATTACACAGTTGGGCCCTTGCATTATTGTAGATAGACACAAAAGTTTGCTGAAGGCCTTCAGACACCAAGTCATGAAGTGTCCTTGAGGGGAAAAGTCCTTGTGATTATAAAAAAATCTTCCTTTGGCAATTTCCCAATGTAGTGTGCCAAGGAAGAGCCACTGCCATGGCCAACACGGTCATCACCACTCCTTACTGCAAATTTATCGAATTCAATTGCTTCTTGCACATAGAAAATCATAAAATTCATTAGATACTTACATCTTGTACGAATATGAGACAATCATAAATGTCATTAGATACTTACATCTTGAAGCCTATCTTCATCCTCTCCTCTTCCCATTGCATCTAGTGGAATGGAAGAGTGAGCCGTGCCACTTTGCTCCACAACAGGGGATGTTGGAATCTTCTTCTCCAAAATTCTTTCCCTTATTGTAGCCGGATCTTCTTCAGTGGAATTTCGATTGGCATCACTCAAAATCTCTTCACACACAAATGCAATGGTGTCTCCAACTGAATCACCAAATGGAATGGTTGTATTTTTTATTCTCTCAGAAGTGTTGTCCATGAGAACATCCGAGGTCGCAAAAAATACTTAGGCATTCGTCGAGGCGTAGACCAAATGCCTTCTCAATATCATGCAGGAATGAAAATTCTCCTCCTTCGACAAGTACCACTGAAAACATTTCCATATGTACCTCTGGTAGATTGGGTTCCATGGGCTCTAAGTTGGAGGGTGGACTATTCTGTGCACTACTGGCCTCCTTCGATTTGTCCACTACCCCTTGTGGAAATTGTTTGCAAATTTTTTGACTCTCTTCTAATAAGTTGAGAGATTTTGTCTAGGGTTCCTTTTTTTCATCGACAAAACCCCTAGTGACAAGATTTGGTAGGTCCATGGGTGTAGGTTGAGCCTCCTCATTGACAAAAAGGATTGTTATTGCAACATGAGAAAGATATTTTCTTCCCATCTTACTCTTCTTATTTAATTGTTTAATTAAGGGAACTGTGTCATCTAACAGGTGCCCTCCATCCTCAGCAAAAACCATGAAATGCTTTAAGCACTTTGCAAAAAGCTCATCTCCTTTATGAATGTATAAAAATAGGTCACAAGGGACCCATTTACACTCATATGTTGGAATATCTATAGCGTATCTTAATATATAGAATTCCAAAAAAATATGTAATCTCCTCGAGCACATCAGAGTTCATGGCTAGTGTCCCTTCAAGATTAGGGACTCTATAGACTAGGTCATACAAATCCATACGACCATTCTAGATTGTAGTATCCAAAAACTCCATGAATAGATCTCGAGGAGATTGGATGGGAGTGGAAGTGCTAGCAGCGATTGCTTCGTGCGAGAATTCTATTGGCTGGTCTACACTTTCTAGCTCTTTGTGAGTGAAAATGTGAGAAATGAGCACATAGAACCCATTTTTATAGCAATTTCAAGTTTTTAAAGTGATTGGGCCCACTTTTAAAAGTACATAATAAAATCATGAAAGCTCAAAAAATGTGTTTCTGATAACAAAATAATGCACAAAACACCAAAGGATATGAATTTATTTGCTTCAAAGAAAATGTCTAAACATAACACAACAAAAAACATGACCAACCACATTTCAAAGTAGTGAACATAGACTTTTTGACATTCCAAAAGTTTTGAAATTACAATTGCAAATAAGAAGGTATATACAATATCTAACATGAATTGTTTGTCCTATTTTTTACAAGTTTCTTGAAAGTGCAAAAACCATGAGATACAATGACTAGGACCCAAAAAGGGACATTATCAGGTTGCAAAAGAACTATGACAATGAGAGTTATGTTCCATTTTTGATCCAATCCATAGGGACTTTCATTTTGTATTCCAATCTTCTTCCCACCTGTAATCAATTTGCAAGAAATTGAAGTTATCAAAGTAAAATAAACAATAATGAAAAGATTACTTTAACAAAAGCACAAAACATTTCTCACCTTATGTCCTTGTATTTTGAATTTGGATTGAGTTAGTCCTTCAAACCCCATAATCACCAAGTGTTCTCTCATATTAGCCAAGGTCCAATGATGATTCACTAAAATAGTTTTTGTTTCATTGTTGGGCAATCTAAGCTTTATTTCAAATGAATGTAAAGATCCTTTTGAACTTTGAAATGGTATCCATTTGCCAAGTTTGCACATCCAATGATCATAGTAGAATCTAATGTATAATGAAGTATGTTGTTTCAAATATCGAAATGCTATACCTATTCCACCTATTTTACAAAGATATTTATCACCTTTTGCAATTCCTTCTATCAAACCCCAATTTTCACCAAGAAGACTTTTGACTTGCTCAATGTGGTATCTTTACACATGAACATGGTGGAAGTCTCTTGGAATGACAATCCTTGGAATAAATATATAAAACAATGGATGGGAAAAGACTACTTCAAACCTATAGATCTAGATACTTTTGTGAATTTCAACGAGTTATGTATATCCATTACCATCTTGTGCTTCAAAGATGATACGGACCATATAAAAGGTTTTAGCCACTCCAAGCTAAGAAGAGAATGTACTTCAATTCTCTCTAAACTTCCAAAACCATTCATTCTAGAGGGTATGTGCAGAACCAGAGGAGCAAGGAGGAGATGGAGGGAGAGAGAAGAGAGGAGAGATGCGCATTGATGCATGGGAGCCTCAAACCCACATAATGATCTCTCTTGAGGCAATGCTCCATATATGATGTATATATATGAATATGGGAACAATCTCCCACTTAAGGGTCAATGTGACCATAAGTGGTAACACATACAAAGAATGATGTAGGACTATACAAGAATGTACAGAAGAGTCTAGATCTCAACTCATATAGATCAGCCTACACCAACTACCAACTCTTCTTTCATCTGAGCTTTGATCTTCTTGATTCCATCTGCATCATTACTTATAATGATTATATCATCCACATATACACAAAGGTATATGACCTCTGAGTGTTTCCTCTTAATGAAGAGGGAAGGATCTGCTTTGCTTACCGTAAAACCTTTATCCTGCAAGTAAGTGACAAGTCTATGATTCCAAGCTCTTGGAGCTTGCTTCAAGCCATACAAGGCTTTCCTTAACCTACATACATATTCTGGATATGATTCGTTTTCAAACCCAAGATGTTGAGCCATGTATACCTCCTCTGAAATACAACCATTTAGAAAAGCATTCTTAACAACCATTTGATATATCTTCCATTTCTTGGAAGATGCAACACTCATGAGTATGCTAATTGTGGGAATTTTTGCCAGAGGTGAGAATGTCTCTTCATAATCAATACCTTGGGTTTGTGCAAACCCTTTGTCTACAAGCCTTGCTTTAAACTTATTAATTGAGCCATCATAGTTCTTCTTTACCTTGTAAATCCACCTTGAACCAATGACCTTCATGGATGGTTTCTTTTTAACCAATTCCCAAGTCTGATTTTCTTGTATAGCTTCTATGTCTTCTTCCATGGCATCTCTCCATTCTAGCTTCTTCTTGGCTTCTTCATATGTAGATGGTTCTTTTGAGTTAGTATCCTGTGCTATGTAAATCGAATGCTTAATGTCCAAAGAAGTGTCATAAGCATACATTTCTAGCTTCCTTTTCTCTCTAGTAGACCTCCTTATGTTTTATTGAGATGATTCTGCAACATCTCTCATGTCCCGCACTTTGGCTTTGCCTTTGGAATTCCAAGAGTTGATTTCCCTTCTTGGAGTCTTTTGGTATTCTTCAAAATCACTTGATTCTTCATGTGTATGCTCATTTCTCTTGTCTTCATCTAGGTCACAGGGAAGTTTGATTTTCCTGCAATCATCCTGAAACCAAGATTTGTTTTCATCAAAAAACAACATCTCTACTTATAATGAAACCTTTACTACTTTGATTATATTACCTATAACCTTTCTAGTTAAGGTCATAACCAATGAATATGCATTTCTTGGCCTTTGGATCTAATTTGCCTCTGATTTGTGAAGGTATGTGTGCATATGCTATGCACCCAAAGATTTTGCAATGATCAAGGCTAGGCTTCTTCCATTCCATGCTTTATAAGGTGTCATTCCATCCAATTCTTTTGATGTGAGTCTATTGATTAGATAGGTGTCTATGGATAGAGCCTCTGCCCATAGGTAATTGGCCAGCTTCTTCTCATTTAGCATTTATTGAGATGTAAAGCTCAACATGTGATGATCTAGGATGAGACGTATTGCTTTCATATATAGTGGTCAGGCTGGTATATGTCAAGGATACTTCATTGAGCTTTACTAGATTTATCTATTGAGAGTGATGGCACATTTGTTTCTTGCCAGCTCACTCATTCGTGGACATTAGGATTTTCCTTATGTACTGTTCTTTATATATTGCACTTGTTGTATTGTTCTTTTAGGTCATTCTTGTACATTCATTTATGTAATAGAAGAAGAAGATCATTCTTCATTGCCTCACTTTGTGTGTGTGCTCATCTTTGATTGTGAGTGTGTGTGTGTGTGTGAGCTCTCTTCCTTATCTCCTTCCTCACGACATGGAATCAGAGCCAGTGTGGCTATAGAGAGCTCGTGGAGAAGGCCGACGGTGAAGAGTAAGAAGGCATGAAGAAAGCGTGATTCACAAAGGAGCTCAGATTGCTATGAAAATTGGCGTGAAGGTGGGGCCATCTCGACCTTGATGTTGAGCCCATGGGGCCCACAAAAAACTAGTTCAGGTTGCAAAATTATAGCTTGTGTCATGTTTGGAAACACTCATGTATTCTAGATCCAGAATTTCAAGTGATTCCTTCTTTATACATGAAAAGTGTGTTTTCCTGAGATCGAATTGGCATGTCAAAGTGCAACAATATTCAAGCAGAAGTACTACTTGTAGTGTTTTTGCAATGTTGTGAATTGCTGCAAAAATGGCAAACGCACATGGAATGAGTCATCTTATGAGTGATATGCTGGACAAGAACAGCTTCCATGCTTGGAGATTCATAATGAAAAATTTCCTGATGGGAAAAGGCTACTGGAAGTACATCGAAGGAGAGAACAAAAATGCTCCACAATTACCAGAGAGGAATCAAACTGCAGACCAGTTAAGAGCATATGAGGAATGGAATCAAGGAGCACGAAAGGTAATGTATTGGCTATTTGTTAGCATACAAGATATCATGATTGGGCAAATACATGATGCCAAGACTCTGAACGAGGCATGGAATAGTCTGGTCACATTGTATGAGACCAATACAAAGGCATGAAAATTGCAACTCAAGAACGAGCTACATACACTAGAGAAAAAGGGCATGTCGATAAGTGACTATATCTTGAAAATCAAAAGCATATGTGAGTCACTTGCATCTATTGGCATCCATGTAGATGACAATGATAAGGTGGAAGTGTGACTTTGTGGCTTAAGAGTTGCATATAAGCAGTTCAGAACATCTATTCAGACGAGGGAAAATATTTCGAATTTTGCTGATCTAGAGTCCATGTTGATTATTGAAGAAAAGAATCTTGGTGATGACTCGAACTCCCAAGCAAAACCTAGTTTGAAGCAGGCACTCTACTCTAGTGCAGGAAGAGGCAGGCTCTCTATAGCCACACTAGCTTTGATGCCATGTCAAGAGAAAGAAAATAAGGAAGAGAGATCTCACACACAAAGAGAGGAGCACACACAAATTGAGGAGGCAAGGAAGTGCATCTTCTTCTACTTCTATTATGTAAAGAGAATATACAAGAATGACCTAATGCAACATTAAAACCAATTTAATATATAAAGAGCAGTATAGAAAGAAAATTGAAATTTCCTAGAATGAGTGAATTGGAAAGAAAAAAAAATATGCCATCACTCTCGATAGATAAATCTGGTAAAGCTTATTAACAATGTCTTTGGCATATATTGATGTAACCACTATAGATGTCAGAGAAATGAGAACTGGTGTGTGTCATCCTTGAACATCACATGATGAGCTTGATATCTCAACAATGAGGACATGAACCACTTCACTTGTTGACATTTGAACATCATGAAGCAAGGATCGAAGCACAAAAATGTGTGCATTCAATTTTCTAAGAAAATAACAGCACAGCACAATAGACCTGTAGGCAGAGTTGAGAGAAAATCGTAGACTTAAAGATAGAGAAATCAAATTCTCAGATTTCCAAGCGTAATGCAATCACAATGATGGTGTTGTCCACCTGTGCGCTCCCAACGTGGAGCTTTGATGGCGATCTAGACAGACTCTAGATGAAGGGCTTACTAGTGTGCAATGCTATGTAAAGCTCAACCTGGGCCATGCTTATAAAGCCTTTACAAGGCGGTTTGGTATAGATAAACATAATCAGGAGATACAAAATAGTCGGTAAAATATATGATTCGACAATATCTCCATGACCAGAAGTCCTACCGTCTCGGCCGTATGGGCTAGGGGGATAGGCCCCCCAGACCCCGCAGAAGGGGGCAAGCCCCCCTCTGCACTCCCCCCATTAAGGTTCTATGGGGAAACCACACGATGCCACAGGGCCTTTATTTTCACCTTAAATGGCAACCGAATGGCCTAGAAGTTTATGCCCTACCTAACCTAATGGCTAGGCTCACAAAGATCATCTACAACCATCAAGGGTCACACATAGACCTCATCTAAATTGGAAGTTAGGGTTCCACAAATATCTGGGCTCTCATGATGGCTTCTCCTCATAATGGGGGCCTTACAACTTAGAGCACCATGAAACATTTGTGGTCACATGAGGGTGGAGTATTGAGCATATCTAACAACCCCCCTCAATGTCCACCCTACGGTGAACTACCTCCTTGGTCCAATCCCAAGCTTTGGAAAGTGTCAAAGAAGTTGCTCTCTGCCAAGAGCCTTGGTGAAGATGTTTGCTCCATTTTCTTCAGTAGGAAAATAGCTTATCTCCACGAACCTATCCTCAAACAACTCACGCACATAGTGATACTGGATTTCTATGTGCTTGGTACATGCATGGAAAGCAGGATTTTTGGCGATGGCCATGCAACTTTGGTTGTCACACTTCAACTCTGTAGCCTCCTATCCTTGTATTCCTATGTGCCATAAGATCCTCCTCAACCATAGTGCTTCACATGCTGCAATGCATGCAGCTTTGTACTCAGCTTCAGTAGAAGCAACAAGTCTTGCTTTATACTTTTCTAGAGTACCATCAGCCTTGTTGTAGCTCAGGGATGAGTAGCACCTCCTTTAATGTCAATCTAGGAAGACATGAGGATGGTATGAAGACCTCGAACAAGTGATGGCACAAGTGTGTGAGTGAGAAGCACACTGACATGCACACACATACACACACACATGCACACAAGGCAAGAACAAAGAGAGAGACAATGGAGTTCTTTAGATTACTCAAAAGTGCTCTTACAAGTTCCCAATAAGCTACCCTCAAAAATGAGCTCTCTAGCCCTTTTTATAGTTTTTGACTCGCTTTGGCCCTATCCAAACCTAGTGTCCGGCCTAGTTAAAAATTAGGTTCTAGGGCCTAATTGAGGGCTTAAACGGAGTCTAAAAAATATGAAAATCGATAGGTAGGTACTTCTAATGCTCCTCAAGCTCAAGGACTCCTTGGCTTGCACAAAATGGAGCTACAAAAATATGAAATGGTATTTACAATGGCTTTTAGTGATGAAAATCACTATTTTTGTAGGGATTTCTTCTAAAAATTTGACATACACTTCCTGGAGCTCCCTACTTGCTCCTTCTTCTTGTGTGTCCACCTCTTTGATGTGCTCTTGTGCTTTGTCCTTGACCTTCAGCTTCATGAAAAATGATAGGCCTATTTGCCAGATCTTTGTTGATTGCTTTGCCTACTTGGCCCTTCTCTTTGCTCTGATTCTCTGTGTTGGCTTCCTTGTCTTATAAGTCCGTGACTGCCTTGACCACTGCCAACACTCCCTCCTCTCTCACGTCTGTCGTCTCTGATAGACCCTTGTTTGGCTGAGCGTTTCACATAATATTCAACCACGTCAATGGCTAAGTGGTGCTCTGCTAGCCTCAACCCCTTTGCTAAATTTGTTAGGAGGGCAGCTCAATCCACTAGACCTGAAATATCCGGATGTGGCATACACAATTGTTCGGAGTTTAAGGTTCTCTCTATAGCAAAGAGTTGGAGGAGATGGGAGAATCTGGGAACGAAGATTTCAGAGTGGTATTCCTAGAACCCTATGATGAACATCTCTTCAAATGTTTGCTTGTAGCAGGCTGGGAGGTATTTAATTCGTGCGTTCCATGCATATATCACCTGAATGGAGGGGGTTGTACTCATATTGTAGACCAAGTCGAGGTTACGTGCTGTGAATCCAATGCTTGAGAAATGTGGATCTTGAATATTTTTGAAGGTTCGGAAGGTCACTAGCATCAACTCGAATATCTTCATGCACATCTGTGCCATTACATCTGGGATGTTTCGCAATCTGACTCCCTAGTGGTGGATGGTAGAGATCATGTATGCCACTATAGCTTGTCCTCGTGGGGATGCGAGGTATATAGAATTGAGCCACTTTGCATAGCCTTTAACATTCTTCACAGTGATGGCAAAGTTAGGCCATGTGGGTCGTCTGAGTACAGGAGCATAACAGGGGTTATACGTGATGAATAGTGGCATATTATTCCAAGTTCTAACCATCTCAGGGTAAGTTTCTAGGAGTTGCAACCACTAGGTAGGTTGAAAAATTGATCCTTGTGTGGCGTTCTCAGGGATATCATCGGGGCTGAATTGAGTGGCAAAGGTTGGAGCCTTGCCACATCTTCGTTGAATTTCTATGTTGTAATATGCTAAGAGCACACAATAGGGCACATATTGATCGTCGTTTGTGCCTATCCATCTGTGATGAGACATACTTCGGAAATATTCTGATTTGATAATTGTTTCCTCAATCTTAGACATTGACTCAATCTAGACCACTACTTGATCATCATGCGTATTGGCCATTTTTTCGATCATTTGCATCCATTCGGGGGCTTCTACTTCAAGCATGTCCAATCCCTCACCTGTTTGTTGGCCACCCGGCATTGGCATACGAACATAGGGTTCCTCATATGATTCATCCACTTCTATGGGCACCAGTTCTATTTCTGGTTCGATAATTGGGGAGGGTTGTCTTTCATACTCAAGTAGCTTGCTTTGCAATTCTGCAACTTGCTCTTTTAGCACCTTTACCTCCTCTGAAGTCGATGCCGACTCTATGACCTTGGGTTGTTCTTCTTGCTCCCTTAGCTGGTGGGGCAGTGCATCTCGTTCTTTTTCCATATCATCATGTGCTTCCACTAGAGTAGCATAGCTTTCTAGAATTGTTTTCATAGTTTTTGAAGGAACAACTTTGAATCTTTCGGGGTCGATCTCCTGGGGGGGAAATCTCCATGGGTGCCTCTAAATTTTCTTCATTCTGCTATGGGAAGTAGAGTTGGTGGTTGTGACGGTGGTGGTGACAGTGGTGGTAGGAGGTGAAGGTGGTGGAGTTGGAGGGGAGGGTGGTAAAGGTGCTGATGGGGGTGCACTTGAGGTATAAATTATCAGTGTGCTGAGTGGTGTTAGTTGTGCCAGTCATTGTGGAGATGCCATGTGGTTCTGATACCAAGACATTTATTTGTTTCCCTGGTCTAGGGGGACGTCTCCCATGTCTGCGCTCTGATCTTTGCGAGTGTGTGAGGGTGGTGTGCACCGTCTCTGGTACTCCTAGTGCATCCGCTAGCATGGCGAGGGTAGCCCTGTATTGATAATCTACACCTTCGTCTTCAAGTATTTGGTTCATCAAAGCCTTTCCTGTTGCCAAAGAGAGTCTATGTTGTTCTTGAACCTGGTTGATTGTTGGCGAAAAACTTCAGATCTAATACTACTGTTGCGGAATTACTTTCGCCCTGAAGGTGGGTTTCGCGACAAAGCTTGAACTCTGTCAGTCCTGCAGAAATTGCCGCGCCACCGTAATAGAGTGCTAAACTAGAGTGATACAGAAACCCTCTTTTATCAACAATAACTTAGCGAAGTCTAGCGCTCAATATATAAGACTGCGCTCTAATTTATTGGAAAAAATTGCACCGAAAAATTCACCGGACTGTCACTGGACTGACACCGTAGTCGTACCGGAACTTCACCGAAATGAACTTCTACTCTGGTTATAATTACTTCAAGTGAATATATATGAAGTAAGGAAGTGATGCAAAAGCTTCCTTAACTTACTGAACACTTTCTGAAGTTTAAGGAAAACTTCACTAGTTCAGACAGCCTCTTTCCGGTCACACTTTGTACTGTGTATAGATATCTTTTCTACCGGAAACTTTGATCAACTGAAAATAGAGATGTCTAGCTACAGAGTGAGCTATCTCTCATATAAAACTTTAAATTCTACTGCGAGATATACTTCGTTGTTCTATCGGAAAACACGTTTACTGAGAATGCGTTTACTGAGAAAACGTTAACTGTTAACTAACTTTAACTGTAACATAAAACATACTCTGTTTCTTTCGCATACAAAACAGTACGCACAAACATCCACATGAACATGTGTTTTCTATTAGAGAAGATGTGTACAAGTGAACTCGGCATCTTCTTGCTCAAGCTACAGAAACTCTCCTATACTGAGTAGTTTCTTATTACCATCTCTCTCAGATGAATCCCTGATATCTCAGGCTTCCGTTACTCATCTATACATACGCGATCTCTGGCGTCTTCTTCTATATACGCGATCTATGGCGTCTCCTGTCTATAACTCTGCGTCTCTGCGCATCTGCTATATTTCGTCTAACTCTCTATCTATCTCTCTCTGAGTCTTCTCATCTTCATCACACTTCTCTTCATCTCTGTGTATTTCTTCAATCCTTGATGTATATATATATACATTTTTCCTTCTGCGTTCTTCCTGCTCCTGTTCTTTTAATGCGCCGCACACCGAAATTTTTATTTATGCGCCGCTCATCGCGTACTGACATCGCACACTGTACAACTGAAGGCTTTGATTTTTCTGAAGATTCCGCCCTTCTTTTTCTCTCTTTTTTCATTTGTCAAATTCGTGAGTGATTCTTCAACAACTCCCCCTCAATCACTAATTTGATCTTTTTCGGTCTTTCAAATATCTTCCTTTCTTTTATACCTGCCATTTCTTTGAATCTGTTTGTCTTCGTTCCATCCAAACTTTTTGTCAGCATATCTGCAATCTGATCCTTTGTCCGTGTGTATACAATTTCTAACTCCTTCTCCATTACCTTTTCCCTCAGGAAATGATACTGAATTTCTATGTGTTTTGTTCTTGAGTGAAACACCGGATTCGCTGCAAGATATAGAGAGCTCATATTATCTCCATGTATGATAGGTATACCTTGATCAATCCCCATGCTTTTGAGCAAGGTCTGCATCCAGATTATTTCTTTGGCTGCTTCTACCAGTCCTTTGTATTCGGCTTCTGTTGATGATAACGCTATTGTGTGTTGCTTCTTTGAGCACCAACTTACTAGCTTGTCACCTAGGTATATCATATACCCGTGTGTTGATCTTCTGTCATCTTGGCTTCCTGCCCAGTCTGAGTCACTGAATGCCCTCAGCTTTATATCTGACATAAAAGGATAATATAATCCTTCTTCTATAGTTCTTTTAATGTATCTAAGAACTCTTTGTCCTGCAACCCAATGTTGCTCTGTCGGACAATGCATAAACTGTGAAAGAACTCCCACCGGATAGCTGAGATACGGTCTTGTTAGCGTAGCGTAGATTAAGCTTCCTACTAACGATTGATATTTCTTCATATCTTTGAACTTTGTACCACTATATCTACTAAGTTTATGATTTACTTCAAGCGGTGTTGATGCTTCTCTGCAATTCTCCATATTAAACTTCTTCAGTAAGTTTAGGAGATAACCTTTTTGCATAACATATACACCATGATCTGTATATGTGATTTCCATTCCTAGAAAGTATGATAACTCTCCGAGGTCACTGATTTTGAATTCCTTTTCGAGTAGTTTCTTTACCTCTCGGATTCCTTCATCTGAGGTTCCTGTGATTATTATGTCATCTACATAGATACAAATGTAGATCATTCCTTCTTCTGTTCTTTTGATGAGTAGACTTGCATCTGCTTTCGAACTTTGGTATCCAAGTTCATTGAGATATTTTACAAGTCTGTAGTTCCAAGCTCTTGGAGCTTGCTTCAGTCCATAAAGTGCTTTTCTTAGTCTGCACACATGTTCTGGATATCTGGAATTTACAAACCCTTCAGGTTGTTCCATGTACACTTCATCAGAAATGTATCCATTCAGAAATGCGTTCTTTATATCTAGCTGACTTAGCTTCCATCCTTTTGATGTTGCTATAGCAATCACTGTCCTTATGGTTGACATCTTTGCTACCGGACTAAACGTCGCGTCATAGTCTATGCGATGCGTCTGAGCATAGCCCTTGATAACCAGTCTCGCCTTATGTCTGGCTATCCTTCCATCTGCAAGTTTCTTAACTTTGAAAACCCATTTATTTCCGATTACTTTCTTACCATTTGGTTTCGGAACAAGTTCCCATGTCTTGTTCTCCTCTAGTGCGCTGAATTCTTCTTCCATTGCTTCTTGCCATTGCTTCTTGCCTTTGGCTTCATCATAGCTCCGAGGCTCATCCTCATCTTTAACCATATATGCATAATCTTGCTGAGTTATATAAGATGTATCATATGAGTACCTTTCCGGTTGTCTTCTTACTCTGTTTGACCTCCTCAGCTCATATTCTTCGTGTGCATCTGAATACACGTCTTCATCTTCGTTTCTCATACCTGATCTAGTTCTGGACGTACTTGCCTGCGTATAATCTTCATCTTTATTCTCCTGCATGATTGATTTACCTTTCTCCTTTCTTTTTATCTCTTCTTCAAATTCTTCAGCTGTATGACTCTGATCTGCATACCAACTTTTCTGTTCATCAAATGTTACATCTCTAGAAACAGTAAATTGTTTGGTTAAAGGACTCCATAACCTATAACCCATCTGCTTTTCATCATATCCGACGAACACATATTTTTCTGCTTTCGGTTCAAGCTTATGTCTCAGTTGAGACGGTACATAAGCATAAGCTACTGATCCAAACACTTTACAATGATCAAGTGTTGGCTTCTTCCCCCACCAGGCTTCATAAGGGGTCATTCCTTCTAACGCTGTACACGGTAATCTGTTTACCAAGTACGTAGCTGTATTTACAGCTTCAGCCCAAAGATAATTTGGACAATTCTTTTCTTTCAGCATAGCTCGTGCAAACTCGACTAGAGTTCGGTTCCTTCTTTCTGCTACACCGTTTTGTTGTGGTGTATATCTGCAAGTTATTTCTCTCTTGATGCTTGCATTCCAAAGATAGTCATTGAATTCTCGGGAGAAATATTCTCCCCCTCCATTAGACCTCAGTCTTTTAAGCTTTCGTCCGATAAGCCTTTCAGCATATGCATGAAAATGCCTGAAGGCTCCAAATACTTCTGATTTTTCTTTCAAAACATAAAGAGTTATCCACCTTGTTGCATCGTCAATGAATAAAACATAGTACCTTGATCCGCTGATTGATCCTTCTTTCGTTGGCCCCCATACATCTGTATGAATAAGCTCGAGTACTTCATCATGTTTGAATCCTTTCTTCTGGAAAGGTAACCTGTGGGCTTTTCCCAACTGGCATGCTTCACACTTGTGAATCATATGTTGATTCTGTATATTTGGTAATCCCAATACTGACTGATTCGTTATCATAGCTTTAATTCCTTTTTCATTGAAATGACCCAATCTCTTATGCCATAAATCAAGTTCTGTAATTACCTTTTCATCATGTGTGAGCAACGCTTGGCCAATGTTCCCTTGTACTCTTAAGGTAAAGAGTCTGCCTTCTTTCTTTCCAGAAACGATCTGGTTATATCCGTTCTCGGGATCTTCTACAAATACACCTTTGTTTGTAAATCTGACCTGAAACCCTTTCTCAACTATCTATCCCACGCTAATCAAATTTTTCGGTATTGTTGGAACATACAAAACATTGGTTAGCAAATCTGCTCCACTCTTGCATTTCACTTTTCCGATTGAGTGTACGCTATGTCTCGTATTGTCACCTGTTTGAACAGTATGACTAGAAATACCTTTTTCTAGTTCTGACATCAGCTCTATATTTCCTGACAAATGATTAGAGCATCCAGAATCAATGTAAAATACCTTTAGGTCTTCGTTTTCCGATGTGCTGATAGAGTTCATCATCAATGATGTATGACTTTCATTCTGCGTGTCGTTTGCGTAGTTGTTGTAGGTGGTGTTGTAGGATTGATTCTGTCCCCAACTTCTTACTCCACCTCTACCATAGCCTCCTCTTTGATTCTGTCTTCCTCTTTGATATCTTCCGCTTCTACCTCTGCTATTACTGTTTTGATTTTGATTTGATCCTTGTTGATTGTGCCAACAGTCATGAGCCAGATGATTACTTAGTCCACAAATCCAGCAAGCCTTTTTGTTGGTATTCTGGCTACTTCTTCCTTTTCCAAAACCTCTTACTCTTCCTCTGCCAGTGCCTTTACCTCTTGCGTAATAGGCCTGAGAACTCGGCTCTTCTTCGTCTTTTGACTTACCTTTGTCTTTCTTTTTGTTCTTCATGTACATTGCAGAGCTTTGTCCTTTACCTGTATCTCCTTTTAGGTCTTGCTCATATGTGAGCATCAAACCAAGCAACTGATTTAAATCTGGCACAAAGTGATTTAAAGAAAGTTCAGTTGATAGTACGAAAGGTTTCCACCTTTCATCTCCTCTCAAACCTGTGAGCACTTGCGTTATCAATCTGTGATCTTCGACTTCTTCATTTATGGATCCAAGACTATCTGCTAGATCCTTCATTTTAGTGACGTAGTCACTTATGCTTTGACTCGACTTCTTCCTGAATGTCGTAAATTCGGACCATAAACTAGCCTTTCTAGCTTTCGTAGTATTTTGGAAATGATCTTCCAACGCACTCCATATGTCCTCTGCTTTCTCCAGACCTCTAATGTGTGGTAGTAGATGATCTGAAACAGTGTTGTAAATATAGGCTCTTGCGGTTGCATCTTTCTTCTGCCACAGCTTCAAAGCTTCTAACTCTTCTTTTTCGGGTTGGCTATCATCTTCGAAGGTCGGCTTCTTTTCTTCTCCGGTCACGTACATCATTAAATCCTTACTCATTAGTAAGGCTTCCATGCGCATTACCCATGCGGGATAATTATCTCTGTCCAACTTATCAATAGTAACGTGGTCTGCCATGATCTTCTTGTTCCTGTTACTTCCGGTGAGCTTTTGAGAATCTTTCTGCTCTTCAGAATCTTTCTCGTTCTGGTTCCACTCGTTGTGGTTAACCGGCTCTGAATAGATACGCCTAGCTCTAGCTCTGATACCACTTGTTGGCAAAAAACTTCAGATCTAATACTACTGTTGCGGAATTACTTTCGCCCTGAAGGTGGGTTTCGCGACAAAGCTTGAACTCTGTCAGTCCTGCAGAAATTGCCGCGCCACCGTAATAGAGTGCTAAACTAGAGTGATACAGAAACCCTCTTTTATCAACAATAACTTAGCGAAGTCTAGCGCTCAATATATAAGACTACGCTCTAATTTATTGGAAAAAATTGCACCGAAAAATTCACCGGACTGTCACTGGACTGACACCGTAGTCGTACCGGAACTTCACCGAAATGAACTTCTACTCTGGTTATAATTACTTCAAGTGAATATATATGAAGTAAGGAAGTGACGCAAAAGCTTCCTTAACTTACTGAACACTTTCTGAAGTTTAAGGAAAACTTCACTAGTTCAGACAGCCTCTTTCCGGTCACACTTTGTACTGTGTATAGATATCTTTTCTACCGGAAACTTTGATCAACTGAAAATAGAGATGTCTAGCTACAGAGTGAGCTATCTCTCATATAAAACTTTAAATTCTACTGCGAGATATACTTCGTTGTTCTACCGGAAAACACGTTTACTGAGAATGCGTTTACTGAGAAAACGTTAACTGTTAACTGACTTTAACTGTAACATAAAACATACTCTGTTTCTTTCGCATACAAAACAGTACGCACAAACATCCACATGAACATGTGTTTTCTATTAGAGAAGATGTGTACAAGTGAACTCGGCATCTTCTTGCTCAAGCTACAGAAACTCTCCTATACTGAGTAGTTTCTTATTACCATCTCTCTCAGATGAATCCCTGATATCTCAGGCTTCCGTTACTCATCTATACATACGCGATCTCTGGCGTCTTCTTCTATATACGCGATCTATGGCGTCTCCTGTCTATAACTCTGCGTCTCTGCGCATCTGCTATATTTCGTCTAACTCTCTATCTATCTCTCTCTGAGTCTTCTCATCTTCATCACACTTCTCTTCATCTCTGTGTATTTCTTCAATCCTTGATGTATATATATATACATTTTTCCTTCTGCGTTCTTCCTGCTCCTGTTCTTTTAATGCGCCGCACACCGAAATTTTTATTTATGCACCGCTCATCGCGTACTGACATCGCACACTGTACAACTGAAGGCTTTGATTTTTCTGAAGATTCCGCCCTTCTTTTTCTCTCTTTTTTCATTTGTCAAATTCGTGAGTGATTCTTCAACATTGATGGTATCATACAGTCTTTTTAATTGCTTCGTATAGGCAGGGGCTCCTTCAAGTTCCAGTATAATTTCTTGTTCATATTCATGCTCCCCCTCGTCGGATGGTCCTTCTTGTTCATCATCTTGCTCTTCTTCTACAGTATCCTCTTCATCCTCCTCTACTTCCACAACTTCTGGTTGAGTGGGATGGGGTTGATCCGTGACAGTTTGTTGCCCACTTACTTGCTCTGCTTCAACTTCTAGATTAGTAGCATTAATTATCCTTGCTACCTCTTCATCAGTTAAATCCTCCAGCGTGAAGCCATGAGGGAACTCTAAATCAGTGGGTATCGATGGGAACACTAGATTAGGTCTTTCCACACTGTGCCGTGGGAATCTGATGGTGAAGGGTTGCACTCGCCTTGGGAGTCATGGAGTGGTGTCCGGTGTCAGTGTAGCACCTCGGGCCTGTGCATAGGGCATCTGAACCGCTCCTCTCATTTTCTTGGATGGAGGCCTTGCGGCTGATACTCTGCATTGAAATTCGTGCACCCTCGTCCAAACAAGTGCCCTTTGAATTGGCACATCATATGCCAAGCATCGATAAATGATTCTTGTAAGAGCATAGCATCCATAAAGTACTGACTTCTGCTTCTTGTACCATCGTTGATGTGCCAAGTGTATTTGGTCAATGATCCAATAAGGCATGTTGATTGTCAAATCGAAAGCATCTGCTAAGTATAAACTGAACCAAATCTTCTTGGGTGGCATCGTGAATCTTTCTTGAGCAGGGAACATGAAGTGTTGCATGCACATTCGGAGGTGAATGGCAATAGTTGCTGTCATTGCCACCATATCCTTCAGTTTAGTCAAGTTCCTGTTCTTCATGTTATCCGGGATCATCGTCTCTTTCTCTGTGGGGATATGCATACCTTTCATATCTAGAGCTTCCCTTACCAAATTGTTCGTCAATTTGAAGCGCTTCAGTTCATTACCTCTTGTAAGGGATGGTAGTACAAAGGTGTTGTATCCCTTTTTCTCTTTACTGGGAGTGAGGGTGCTAATCAAGTGTTCCGTAGAAAGTTAGGCTTGGGTAACTGAGATTTGAAGTAATCATATAGTCCAGCCTTCTTCCATATTGGTTTCAATCCTTCACTGTTTTGAAGCCTCTCAAACTCTCGTGTAAAGAAGTGATACCGGCCCCAGCATCCATTGAATTCTATCTCAGCCTCCCACAAGTAGGTGCCTTCTCCAAGGGGTCTTGTGACTTCACTAAACCAATGGGAGGTCTTGCTTATTGGTGATGTATGCCCTTGAGGGGGATTCTGAATAGGTATAACATGTAATGCTCGCAATGCCTGTGGTCTTTCCTTCAACTCTTCCTCAATAGGGAGGCTTTCAATGTCTACTATCTAAGGACTAGTGCATGTCTGGGAGCTAGTTCCTACTGCTTCTGCCATGATACTTCTTGTTTGTTGGTTCTGTGAGAATATAGAAACATGTGTTAACATTGTAATGGACAAGATAGAACAATTTTTGTCCCAGTTACAACATTAACATGAGGTTAGTGGTAGGTTAGTTAGTCAGTGAGGGCTCAGTGATTGTGGGTGTAGTTACGGGATGAATTGTCTTATGAGCTAAATGGAAAGATGCAGTGTGAGAATGATGCAGTTAGTAGGTGGAGATGAATTTACAAGTGGGGGTCCGGGGGTTTATTACAAGCTTCGGGCAGCCAAACACAGTGGATGGTTTTCGGTTTTGGTTCTGTGGAGACTCTGGAGGGCTTTATGAGAGTGTTTTCTTGGAAATGAGGTTTTTTAGGGACCCATTTGCAAGTCATTCTACTCGTGCTCATGGGTGAATATGTGGTGCGTGTCGTACAAGATTGGGTATCTGCTGCTCGAGTGAGTGAACCATGTTGTACATGGTGTGGTCTGTGTGTGGCTATTTGAGCTCGCAAGCAAGCCTTAGGCACCCAAATTTGTCTTGATTGTGGGTCAGCCTTCATCGACTTCTTGGGTGCCCAGATAGACTTCACTTTTGTAGAAGAATTTTTGAAAGACTTCTTATTAGTGGCCCGTCGTTGCTCATTAATATGAACTTGAGCCAATGGTTGCGATTGGACCTCAACAGGATGCTCGCCTTTTCATACCCACACTTGTTTTGGTGGTTGAGACACCTTGTTTTGCACTTTCTTTTGGCTTCGAGCATAGGTCATCTGCTTCTTCTTCATTTGATCTACCTTTGGTTGCTACCTCCCTATGGCCTTTGGAAAAGAAGGGAGTTCCATCGTATCCTCGACTTCTTTGTTGAGACAATGATCCCTCTCCATCACATAGTTTTGGACAAGAATAGCTTCGTCATCTTCATGTGTACTCCTGGAAGGACCAGGAGTGTGTGCCTTTCCTAGTTCCTTGAGTGCTTCATTTTCTAGCTCAATTGTAATGCGGTTCTGATTTACCCTGACCTGAAGAAGTCCACTTCTTAGGTTTAGGTTGACTACGTGATCATAGATCCAATCTTGACCCAAGACAAGAGGCTCAGTGAGGTCCTTGTCTTGACACACTAGTACCTTAATTGTCATAAGAACATCTTGAATGTAGAGGGGAAGTTCCACCTCGCCCATGCAAGGGGTTTCCACACCTCCCAATCCTATGAGGTATGCTTCTACAAGATTAACATTTAAGTTCAATTCTGGACAGTAAGAAAGTTTAACAGCACCAGTGGTTGCACCTGAATCAATCAAGGCCCATACAGTCCTTGCACTCTTTCCTTGTCCTATCTCTAAGTTAAAAGACGCTTACGTTTACCCAGTAGTTTCCACAAACCAATTTGGGATGAGTAGGAACTTATGCCTTAGACTTCGCACATAGCCATATGATATCCTGGGTCTACATAGGCCTCTGTCCTAGGCTGATCTCTGCCCTGTCTTCTCAATTTCATTTTTCGGATGCGTTCTAATGCTTCTGGTTGTGCTTCTTCTCGAATTTGCTTTTCCTCTTCTTTACGTTTCTTTGCAATATTGAGTCCATTTAACATCTCCTCTGTGAGGGGTTCTTGATATAGTTTGACTCTGCATCTGCTAATGTAATTGGGAAGAACATCACCCTCTAGTGTAGCTAATTGAATTGCTCCACTCGTTGAGATCCTATTTATGATCATAGGTCCATATCCTCTCTTCTCTAATTTTCGTGCATGTTTTTTCAAGGTGTAAACTAGGACTAGGTCTCCTGCCTTCAAGAAGACTGAAATGTCATAGCCATCCTCGTCACAATGGGGTGTCCATTGTTCTTCATGGATGGCTACATCCATTGTTGCTAAATTTTTTTCCCAGCCTTGAGGTTCAAATTCTTCGTCAGGAAAAATTACAGGTGCGTAGGCTGGGTCTTGAATTGATCTATGGGTTTCCTTCACACCTATCTCTCTAGCTTTTTCTCTCTTCTCTTCTTCTACTGCTACTTTACACATCCACAAGTGAGTGTCTTCATGCATCCATGAGGATCTTGATCCTATGGAATGCACTGACTCAGTATCATCTTTGGCTCTATGGATGGGATTCCATTGGATTGGAGGGACATCTCTATGAGAGTAATCCTTGAGATTAACTTTGGTCGTAACACCTAAGTGTTGCAAGTACAAGGAATTGGTTCCCCAATCTTGTGCTACTTGCAACTGTCGCATAAATGGTCCTCCCAGAATCATCTCATAGGCTTGATTTTTGCTAAAGTCACATATAGCAAAAGTATGCTCAAACTCCACACCACATGTAGTGAGAGTGATTCCTTCTAGCAATCCTAAGGGTCTTTCAATGCGACCATCAGCCATTTGTAACTTCATTCTCGTTGGCCTGAGTGCTGGCTTGCCCCATTGCTTCCATAGGGAAGTGGTAGCAATTGCAACTCCTACATCTGAATCCAATATTGCCTTGGTGGTGTAACCCTGATGAGTGATAGGGAGATATGTGTTTCCTTCTTCTCCTTCACTCATGTCTCCTATCTTATCCAAAGGTATTTCTGGCACCGTTCTATGCGAACCTACCTGGGAACGAGGCTTTGCTACTTCTGGCACTTGATCAGCTACATGTTTCCACAGTTCTGGCCTAACCTTGAATAACTCTTCTAAAGTGAGATTGCACTGCACTTTAGTGTTCTTTACAACCTCTATGTTCCTAGGTATGACTAAATCTTCGTTTCGTACCATGACCGTGGGCGCTCTCATACAAGTAGACTGAGCTTCCCATGGGCCTGTGAAATGGGGGAGCTCCTGTAGGGAATTAGACTCAAAGTATAATCTCTCTTGAGATTGGGTGCTCTCCTGCTCTCCATAAATGGAAGGAATATCTTGTGGGAATTGATCATGCAACTCATCACAAGTTCAATGGGAGGAGGAACTTCACTCTCTTTAGCCCATTTCTCTTCTTGAATCTCTTCTAAGAACTCTGGTGAGTACCGATTCATAGAAGAAGATGTATCTGGCACTGTGGAATTAGGCACATAAGCTTCCTGGGTAGGAAGGCTTATCCTTTGACTTGCCTTGTCCTTATTTGGAGAGGTAGTTTCCTTTTCTGACTATGCAATTAACCTCTCCAATCTTTCTAGCAATCCATCAAAGTGCAACTGCGTCCTAGCAGAACTAGAGAAGTTAAAGAGGCCACTGGCTTCAAACATGGTTTGAGCCAATTCCACCATCTCATCACAAATTTTAGTTCGTTCAAGCTCTAGTTCCACTCTAGGGCAACATTTTGCATGATCCGTTACGTTTGGCCCTTCTTGAATTCTGGCCTGATATGCCTTGAGCATCATGTTTAAGTCCTCCGGAGTGGGATCTGCTAGGACTGATCCTACTCTAGGGGGTGGTGGGATTGTGTGAGGTGGGTTTGAAGGTGGTGGATTGGATGGAGATGGGAATGGTGGTGGTGGGGTAGTGTGAGATTTAGGTTGAGAGGTGAGTTCAATTATCTTGGCTCTCGTTTCTCTAAGACTTTCCTTGAGTTCACTCATCTTCTTTGCCCATTGTCTTTTCATTCTCTCGCGGCTATCCTTCCAAGCTTTAGTCCTCTTCTTGGTTATGCTCTTGGTTTCGCTAACCTCCGAACTCTTTTCTTGGCCTAGTCCTTGGTTCTGTTGCAAAGGTTGGGCTCTAGTGACCACTTGCAATGGTGTAGTGGAAGCTACACTTCCTATAGAGTTTACTACTAACCCCATAACATTGATAGGAGTGATGTTTGGCATATTATTGGGATTCTTTGGGAAATCTTGTAAGAGATGTTTATTTCTGCAATCTAGACAAAAACCTTGAATTGTCATCGATTGGGGTTGTGTAGGGGTAGGCATTGGGAAATCACGAATGAGATGATCTCCCTGACATCTATAGCATGGTCCTCTAGGAAACGGGGGTCTTACTTGCCTAGGTTGAGGTCTAGGGTTGGGATTTGTGTACATGATATTTGCATACTCTGGCTCCCAACTAGGTTCACTCAGTTCTTCACTATAGTAGGACTCATCATGTTCAGGAGACTACATGTAGTAAGCCTCGGGGTTGTCAATATGTGTAGAATCAAAGCTATGGTCACTAGGGTCACTTTCTGAAAGTAATGGGCTTACTAGGACTATAGCTCTATTCAAATTTTCTTCTACAGCTCCATACTTGACGGGAATCACATTGGAAGGGTTTGGAGGTTGTTGAGCTAACACTGGCTGAGGCCTGTGCTGGGCTTGGTAGGGTTGTTGTGGTCTGCCGTATTGTTGTGGTGGGTACTGATTCTGGTATCTTCCCTATTGTGGATATGGTTGAGGGTAATGTTGTCTCACAGTTTGTTTGTTATAGGGGCAGTCTTGTGCAGTATGGTTGGTGTATCGTCTCGCTATCATGCAGTACTGGCTACTAGGATTCACCTAGGGCTGAGCCATAATGGGACATACATTTGCCATATGGTCACCACCATAAGTATAGCATCGCTTCACTGGTGAAAATCTTGGGATTTTTTTGCTAGAGACACCTAGTTTTTGAGCTACCTTCTCTGCAAGTTCCTCGATACATGTGGATTGACTGGAAGTGAGGCTACTAGAGCTATCTGAATCCTTGTAGATTTTGGAAAGTTCTAATTCCTCCCCTAGGTTATCCTCAATGTCAATGCACATGCGTACACACTCTTCTCTGGTCCTAGGATCCTTCAAGTACACATATGATCTCAACTTGGTACTTAGCAATCCATCTAAGAATAAAGCTACCTGTTTGGTTGGTGTGGGTAACTCAGGAATAGGGCATCTCTCTAAGTATTTCCTAAACCTTCTCCCTGCAAGTCTCACGATCTCTTGAGGTTTTTGCTTGAAGCTATGAATCAATATTATGCCTTATGCCACTCTTAGAGAATTGAGTAATGAATGCCTCCAGAAGTTGGTCTATGTTCCTAAAGTCTCTCTCATTTAGTGGTTGAAACCACGTAAGGGTGGTGTTCCTAAGGGTTAGACCAAAGGCATTGTATTGCGTGAACAGGTCCTCAACTTGTTCAGCTCTCAAGACTTGCCTAGACTCGGCCACATGATCGTAGGGATCTCTAGTGCCATCGAAGTAATTCTTCATGGACTTTACCAGCTGGGTTGGCCTCAAGGTTCTAGTGTGTTCTCTTGGCCTTGGCAAAGGAAAATCATCAGCATTTCTTAGGTTCCTTGGGGCTCTAAGTCTCTCGGTTTCTTCTCTATCCGTCTCTATTCTAATCCTTTCTCTTCCCAAAGGGTTGGCAAAGCTTACTTTTGGTCTATCTCTACTTCTGTCCCTTTGAGCTCCATGAGCTTGGGATGTTCCAACTCCTGGGTGACCATAAGACACATTAGATCTTGGTTGGGGAAAAATAAATTCACCCTTCCAAGTGTAAGCATGCCTACCATGCTCTGTGACCACAAAGATCCTCTCTGAAGTATTGTCTAAATAGGTCACTTTGCCTGGACTATCAGGATCTTTGAACTCATAGATTGTGATCGTTCCGACCTCAATCGGTTGTTCAAGCTTATACCTCCAAAAGGCTTCATTGGTCTCTCAGTTCATGAGCAGATCTATGCTCTTATTGTCCTGTGGAACCCACTCTGGTGTGATCATTCTAGTGAGAACTGATTTTCCTCGAGGGGTTTTAGGCTCTCCACTTATGTTCCCTTGCTCTAGGTCGCCTATGTCTGTCTCTGGGATCACATTCCCGAATTCTTCTGTCCTATCTGGGTGACTGGTGACTGCGTACATGGTTCCTTATTTATCCAAGTAAGCACCATTCTCAAACTTGACTGCTGGGTGTTCTAGTCCAATGGGTTGATCAGGGTTTTTAATCTGGACCACACATCTTCCTAGGCCGTCCTCATAGATGCAAGCACCTAATTGGTTGGTCCTAAGGTATTCCAGCTGCATCTTGTACGGGCCTTCGACTCTTTGTAAAAAATGGCATGCGTGAACTTCTTGTGGGTCTCTCTATACCATGAGACATCTCAGACTCGCTAGTTTCAGAGTTAGGGTAGTGCGAATAATGGCTCAACTGCTGGGCCCAAGACGTAGTAGTATGATTGATGCTAGCCTCTGAAGACCTAAGACTCTGTCTATCTCTCCCTAGGTGTCGTCTTGATCTAAGGTTCATATGACTAATTGAATAGCCCCAATTTTCCCAAGTACAACCTCGTTGCTGAGTTCTTTTGTATCAGTTACTTAGTTCTTTTTTTAGTTGATTATCATGTTTATGATCTTGTTTGATATCACGTCGTCAAGGATATTTGAGTGATTTCTCGCACTTTAAGTTGATCGTTCCACGTTAAGTTCTTTTCCTTTAAGTTATCGATCGCAAAGAGACTATGTTTCAACTTGAACTTGAGTACTTAGGTAGTCTTCAACTTGACAAATGCCTATCGACTCCCTAACTTAATCCTAGCACTAGTCGCACTTAGCCTAAGCTAGGAATTGACAAAGGAAGTTGAGCATGATCCAACCTCACTTGCTGATCCCTTGCTCTGTAGTGCTCAAGAACCTTGTTCTCAAGCTTGTAGAATGCCCTTGCTTTGGATGCCCTCTAGTGCTCTCAATGGACCTGTAAAAGTCCCAAAGTTAGCTCAAGACTTAGAATCAAATGACATAACAAATCACTCCCATTCATGTAATTCAAATATCAATTTGCACTATGTCTTTATGGAAAACAATTCTAGAGATCCCTTAGTTTTGTTCCCCCTTGGGTATGGTCCACTTAAAAATACTATATCTAATAATCCTGGTATTAATTTTACCGTAGTACTCCCCACGAGCTTTCCAACGAGCCTAAGATCACTCCGAACGGATTTCATATGAGGAAGTTATGACTGTTCAGGCTTCTAGGGTTAAAACAGGCTTCAAACAGGTTAATAGGTAAACAGGGTCTTCTCAAAATATTTACTTATGGCCTTCCTAGGTGCCCTATAGCCCAATATTCATGTCCAAAATTAGCCAAATTCCTCAAATTAACAAACCCTAAAAAATTGGCCAAAAATGGCTGTCACTCGTGATCGACTAGGCTGTCAATCGCGATGGACAGAGTTGTCCATCGTGGCCTGTCAGTCACGATGGACACATGTCAATCGCGATTGATGGCTGTCAATGGCGATGGATAGGGGTGTCGGTTGCGATTGATGGGTCAATCGCGACTAATTGTGTCAATCGCGATGGACTAAGATTTTCGGGGTTTTTGCATGACTTTGTGTCAATCCGGGTCTATGAGTCGTGATGGATACGTTTTTTCGCCCAGATGGGGTGTCAGTCATGATGGTTCTGTCAATTGCGATGGACAGGGGTGTCCGTCATGATGGACACGTGTCAGTCGCGATGGACTACTATCAATCGTGATGAATAGGCAGTCTGTTGCGATGGATATCGTCTATCACGATTGACAGAGGTGTCCGTCGGGGTCTGTCGATCGCGATGGATAGGCTGTCCGTCGCGATGGACACTGTCAATCGCGATTGATGCTGTCAATCATGATGGACAACAAAAAAGCAAATTTTTTATAAATTTTTCTGGATTTGTGATGTGCAAAGTCTCTAGTCTACTGTGGTGCACTTAGTTTTACCAAAAGAGCAATTTTTCTGTCAATCGCGATTGACAGAGATGAATGCCCCGGAGACTATGGAGAGCTTTTTCATACCTGCGCGACGTGCTGGAGATGATGATACAACAAAAACCTGCAAGAACACTCAAGAACATGCAAAAAACAGTGTACACAAATCGCCCTCTCGCTCTCTCTTACTAGTGAAATGAGGGAAATGGAAGGGGCAAGGTGATATGATAAAAAAACAGAAATTTTCGCGATGATGGAGATGGAGGTGGGAGATGGTGAGGATGATGATGGTGAAGTAAGGAAGAGAAAAAATAAGGAAAAGCAAAGAAATTACCTACAACGCCAACGTCACAACTCTACGTCTTACTATCACACACTCGTCCTCAAAGCTCGATCCCCGGCAACGGCACCAAAATTTGGTGTAGCTCATTGATGAGTAGCACCTCCTTTAATGTCAATCTGGGAAGACATGAGGATTGTATGGAGACCTCAAACAAGTGATGGCACAAGTGTGTGAGTGAGAAGCACACTGACATGCACACACATACACACACACGTGCACACAAGGCAAGAACAAAGAGAGAGACAATGGAGTTCTTTAGGTTACTCAAAAGTGCTCTTACAAGTTCAATTCTACAATAAGCTACCCTCAAAAATGAGCTGTCTAGCTCTTTTTATAGTTTTTGACTAGCTTTGGCCCTGTCCACACCTAGTGTCTGGCCTCGTTAAAAATTAGGTTCTAGGGCCTATTTGAGGGCTCAAACGGAGTCCAAAAAATATGAAAATTGATAGGTAGGTACTTCTAATGCTCCTCAAGCTCAAGAACTCCTTGGCTTGCACAAAATGGAGCTACAGAAATATGAAATGGTATTTACAATGGCTTTTAGTGATGAAAATCACTATTTTGTAGGATTTCTTCTGAAAATTTGACATACACTTCCTGGAGCTCCCTACTTTCTCCTTCTTCTTGTGTGTCCACCTCTTTGATGTGCTCATGTGCTTTGTCCTTGACCTTCAGCTTCATGAAAAATGATAGGCCTATTTGCCAGATCTTCATTGACTGCTTTGCCTACTTGGCCCTTCTCTTTGCTCTGATTCTCTGCATTGGCTTCGTTGTCTCGTAAGTCCGTGACTGCCCTGACCACTGCCAACACTTGTACTTTAGCTTCCAGAACCACTTGGTGCTAATGAATTTGTGCTTAGGGGGTCGATCCACTAGCTCCCAAGTTCCATTCTTTATGATATCGTTGTATTTTGTTTGCAATATAGCATCCCTCCAATTTGGATCATGGAGTGCCTCTTCCACATTGGTTGGTTCCTTTGCTTCTTCTTGAATGAGATCAGCCGTCAAGGCTGTGTTTACAATATGGGTGTTTGCCCGTCTCTGTTCCTCTATTCTCTGTGATCGCATCGGTCCATGTGCAACCTCTTCTAGTGACTGTGGGATGGGGTTTGCAGAATCATAGAGCTGCCTCACCCAACATGGCAATGGCTTTTCCACTTGGGTGTCGACACGTTGGTGACTTTCAAACTCATCATCTAAAGATGATGCTTCCTTCCCTTCTGTAGAAGGGATAGCTCTTGGGCCAGGTTCATAGTGGATTGCCCCTTCGCATGCTGATAAAGTGGAAGCTCTCTTTTCCTCCTCCACTGCATGTGGCTGCTCCTCCTTGAACACCACATCACGACTCGCCATGATCTTCTTAGCCTCAGGGTCATAAAGCTTATAAGCCTTCTTATCTTCGTTGTACCCTAGGAAGATACATTCGATCCTTTTTGGTTGAAGCTTGTTTCTTTCCCTATCTGGAACATGTACATAACATTCACGTCCAAATACTTTGAAATGGGAAACAAAAGGCTTTTTACCAGTGTAGGCTTCTTGTGGAGTCTTTCCATCAAGTGCCTTGGTGTAGCTTCGATTCAAGATGTAGATACTAGTGTTGACAGCCTCTGCCCAAAATTGATTAGGCAAACCCTTTCCTTTCCACATGCACCTTGCCATCTGCATGATGGTTCGATTCGTTCTGCAACACCGCTCTATTGAGGACTATGTGCCACTCTGAGTTGATGCTTGATTCCCTTACTCTTGCAGAAATCTTCAAATTCTATTGATGTGAACTCACCACCAGTGTCTATCCTGAATTTCTTCATCTTCTTCCTTGTTTCAGTTTC
This sequence comes from Ceratopteris richardii, assembly GCA_020310875.1. Lineage (NCBI taxonomy): Eukaryota > Viridiplantae > Streptophyta > Polypodiopsida > Polypodiales > Pteridaceae > Ceratopteris > Ceratopteris richardii. The sequence continues at coordinate 201,813,298 of CM035409.1, read as the reverse complement.
AACAAGCTGAAGCCATTCTTTAAACTTACCAAAATATTGAGCCTTATCATGAAGGAAGTACACCCACATCTTCATGCTATAGTCATCGACAAGTAACATGAAGTAGGAAGATCCACCCAAGTCCTATGTAGGAATTTTTCTACACAAGTTAGCGTGCACGAACTCTAGAGGATGGCTTGCCCTGTTCTTGCTTTCTTGTGGAAACGCCTTCCTCTGTTTCTTGCCCATCATGCAAGCTTCACATGGTTCCTTCATTTTTGCAATCGATGGTAGGTGTGCAACCATACCTCTACGATGCATCTCCTTCAGTATAGGGTATCTAATGTGGCCAAATCTCTCATGCCATAGCTTACTTGTGCCCACGTTTGTAGTGGCTGTAAGAGCACACAACTCATATAGGTTGTTCCTCCTTATGCCAATCCCAACAATGTTGTTGTTACCATCCATAATCTTAGCTCCTATCTTACTGAAAGATACTTGATGACCTTGATCAGTTATAGAAGCTACTGAAAGTAGATTTCGTTTTATTTGTGGAACATATAACACATTTGAAAGATTTGTGATATCACCATTAGAGTTAAGGAAAGAATCCGTACATTCGGCCTCTCCAGGACATCTTGCATTGTTCCCTACCTTTACTGTGATGGGTTCCTTTACAGGCTGTAAGGAACTATAAAGGTCTTTTCTACTCGTCATGTGACGAGATCCACCACTGTCCAACACCTATGAGTCATCTTTTCCTGAATCTTCAGCCAAGGAGGACACCTCCTCTATCGTAACAAATAACTCAAGCTCTATTTCTGCTGTGTTGGCAGACTCCTTGCCCTTGCCACATTTTGAAGAGCCACTCTTCTCTTCTTCCTTCTTGATGTGACAGTCTTGGATTCTGTGTCCTTTCTTCTTGCCCTGGAAACACTCTCCCTTGAACTTCTTTTTGTTGTTCTTCTTTTTGTCTCCATCTTTTGAAGAGTCTGTTTTGCCTCCTTTGGCATTTGCTGTGAATGCAGCATTTGCTTTGCTACCACCACTCCTTGCCTTGAGCCATAGCTCCTCCTCCATGAGTAAGGCACTAAATTCTTCAAAAGTTAGTGGTTGAGGTCTGATTTGAGAGTTAAGAGTAGTTACAAAACCATCAAACTTAGGTGGACAGATTTGAAGACACCGACAAGCTAGCTCCTCACTTGACTTTTGAACACCTGCTCCCGCCATTTGATCTCGTAGATTCTTTATGCAAGTGATAAACACCTCTGCAGTCTCCCCATCAGCAAACCGTTCTGTTGCAAGCTGATTCTCCAAGTTCTCAATCCGTGTCTGATTACGAGTTTCATATTGATTTCTCAATATGTTCCTGTTGTCAGGATCTTGCTCACGCACATACAGAAGTTACGCACACAAAAAACACACAGAGAATAGACGCAACTAGAGACAAGACAGAACGCAGTATTGGGTGCAATCTCCCCCCATGCACTCTATTTCGACAGTCCACAGAGTGCATGTATTTATAGGACTTTTTGATTACGTCGAAAAGAGTGGTTACATGAGAGCGGCTTGAAAAGCAAGCGTGAAACTAAAAATTGATAACTTTTACAGAAAGCCATTGCTTTCAATAATAGAAACTGCGGTCTACAACGACCCTTATTCTAACCATTACTTTTCTAACTGTTTCTAAAAATAGAACCTTCTACGCAGGTTTATTTACAAGATAAATAATAATTATTCGGATTATTGATGTCCGCCTTTTCACGCCTTGCACGCTCCTCACGAACCTTCAGCTGCTATATCAAAAACATCAAAAACACATTAATACATTAATAATATAACACTTTAACAATGCCTTGTTCAATAATATACAACAGTTCCATGCTTCATATGCCTTCGTAGTATGTTGAATGAGAGTCAAAACACTATCAGAAGTACTTGTAACTAGAGCATAGAGTGCATCTACATTTCTACGTTTCCAAGCACGTAGGAGATCAACATCAGGAGGATTCATTCGACCAGGATTATTTAGGTCAGGTCTTTCTTGGGGCTCATGATCAGTCCCAAGAACACTCTCCAAAAGCTCATACGAATCAAGAATAGAAGTGATTTTGAACTTCCACAAGGTGTAGTTCGTACCATCAAGTTTACCTTCTATGAAGGCTGGTGGCTATATCTGCATTGTTGGGATGATCGGCATCATTGCTGCTCCTACTTGTGTGGCACCTACTCCTATTGATGAACCACCTTGACCTCTAGTCGTAGATGATGACGCACCGCTTGACATCTTCTCTCTTTCGTCATTTAGAACTCTCCAACCTTTGCGTTTCTACTTTTGCACCACTCAGAGCCTCCCGAGCTCTGATGCCATGTAAGAAAATAACACTACAATGGAATAGACCTATAGACAGAGTTGAGAGAAAAACGCAGACAAAGATAGATGCAGACTGAGAGATAGAGAACTCAAATTCTCAGATTGCCGAGCGTAATGCAGTTACAATGATGGTGTTGTCCACCCATGCGCTCCCAATGTGGAGCTTAGATGGCAATCTAGACAGAGTCTAGATGAAGGGATTTCTAGTGCGCAATGCTATGTAAAGCTCAACCGGGGCCGTGCTTATATAGCTTTCACAAGGCGGTTCGGTATAGATAAACATAGTCAAGAGATACAAAATAGTCGATAAAATATATGATCCGACAATATCTCCACGACCAGAAGTCCTACCGTCTTGGCCCTACGGGCCGCGGGGATAGGCCTCGAACCTCGTAGAAGGGGGCAAGCCCCCCTCTGCACTCCCCCCATTAAGGTTCTATGGGGAAATCACGCGATGCCATAGGGCCTGTATTTTCACCTTAAATGGCAACCTAATGGCCTGGAAGTTTATGCCCTACCTAACCTAATGGTTAGGCTCACAAAGATCATCTACAACCATCAACAGTCACACATAGACCTCATCTAACTTGGAAGTTAGGGTTCCACAGATGTCCGGGTTCTCATAATGGCTTCTCCTCATAATGGGGGCCTTACAACTTAGAGCACCATGGATCATTTGTGGTCACATGAGGGTGGTGTATTGAGCATATCTAACAAATTTGAATTTGAAATTCCCACATAACTCTTAATCAATTGCCCATCTTAGTTAGGTGTGATGAATACTATTTTCTAGGAAAAGGGCATCATATCATTTAGGGAATCTTTTTTTATTCATATAAACACACCATGTACTTCCCATCTGTAGGATCCCACGTGAGTTATCACTTTAAGTGTGAGTAAACTAGTAGGCCCCTTGCTAAGCAAGCATCTTCCTTGATTTCATGTTTTTCTTCTTACTTTATGTAGCCATGTCTCACACTTTGTTTTGATAGTCAAGGAGCTAGATAGTTATGAGTGTAGATTAGAGTTTTCTCTTCGTATGTTATTAATTTTTTGTAATCTTTGGCTTGTTAGAAAGCTAATATAGTCTTCTAAAGTTGGCCCCAAGTTCTAGTATTAACTCTACATATTGCGGGAGAACTTGAATTTGGAGTGAGCAGTGTCTTTGTAAGCATGTCTAATGAAGGCAATTAGTAGCGTGTCTCGGGGGCATTGGATCTCAGAGTAGAAGCAATTATTTTGAGTATGATAACTTGCATTTTAGAAGGTCTCATAGTCTACTTTGAATAACCAAAAGCTCTTGGGTTCATTCTATAAGAACCTAGAGAATCATTGATTTGAGTGAACACAGGCATATGTGAGTATACTTGTGATGCTATTCTAGCCTCAAGCTGGCATACGGAAGTTGAGCATTCTCCCATCAAGAGACACTACAACATATCAGCCGTATACTGAGGCTTCTACCGAGGAAAATGAACGGGCGCGATTTTGCCCCGACGTCGGTGTAAGGGTCGGTGTAGGCGTCGAAACTAGAGCGTCGGTATAAGCGTCGGTATATGCGTCGGTATGAGCGTCGGTATATGCATTGGTATAAGTGACGGTATAAGCGATGGTATAAGCCATGGTATGCCCTTGGGCGAAATGGTCGGTATAAGCATCGGTATGTGCCTGGGGATACCGACGCTTATATCGTCGCCTGTACCGACGACCATATCTGCAAATTTTTTTTGGGCAGAGTGTGTTGTCTCTTGCTATAGCAACATTCCCATGCTGTTGTGTAGCAAAAGACAATCCACTCTACCCAAGAAAAACCCAACTACATGTGACATGTATGATAGGCAACAAAAAAATGATTTGATAAAGCAAAACATACTGTCAAATACAAAAGACATGAGCAAAATGAATCATGAATCGTGTACAAAGAAATGGGACACATAGACATGATATTTATAAACAACAACTAGAACACATGTATATGTGTGTCTGCCTATGTATATACATGTGTATGTGTACATGTATTATGTGTGTATATTTCTATATGTGTAAATATTTATCTGCATGTGTAAAAACCCTAAAACCCTAATCCTAAAGACCTAGACCTAAAATAGGTGTATGTGTGTATGCTTGTGTATATATATGTGTAGGTGAATATATATATGTGTATGTGTGTGTATGCATATGTGTATCTATGTAAAAATCCTAAAACCCTAATTCTGAAGACCTAGACCTAAAACATGTATATGTGTGTACGTGTGTATGCATGTGTATATATATGTGTATGTGTATATGTATTATGTGTTTATATGTGTATATGTGTGCATGCATGTGTGTATATATGTAAAATCCAAAAACCCTAACCCTAACCCTAAAACATGCATATGTGTGTATGTATATGTCACGTGTGTGTATGTATGCATGTGCGTGCGTGTGACTCTCTCTCTCTCTATGTGTATGCGTGTATGTATGTATGTATGTGTGTCTCTATGTATGTATGCATGTGTGTGTATGTATGTATGTATGTGTATGTGTATGTGTATGTGTATGTGTATGTGTATGTGTATGTGTATGTGTATGTGTATGTGTATGTGTATGTGTATGTGTATGTGTATGTGTGTATGCATGTGTATATGTGTGCATGCGTGTATGTATTATGTGTGTATATGTGTAAAAGTAAAAAACCCTAATCCTAAAACCCTAACCCTAAAACATGTATATGTGTGTTTGTGTGCATGTATATGTGTGTGTATGTAATATGTATGCATCTGTGTGTATGTATCTCTATGTTTCTCTCTTTCTCTCTATCTATATCTCTCTCTTTATCTCTCTCTCTCTCTCTTTCATCTCTCTCTCTCTCTTATTCTCTCTCTCTCTATCTATCTCTATTTATAATAAAGAACAAAACAATCACTTACATCAATGTAATTCTTTTGAACGCTCTCATCAAAGCCCAATTGACATCGTCTCTTGTCAAATTCCAAAGAATCAATGCCAGAAATCTCTTGCAAAACAAAAGAAAACAGAAATTCGAAAACCCTAATCCTAGAACCCTAACCCTAAAACATGTATATGTGTGTATGTGTGTATGTATAAGTGATGTGTGTGTATGTGTATGTGCATGTATGCATGTGTGTGTATAGATATGTGAGTGTGTATACATATGTGAGTGTGTATTAATATGTGTGTGTGTGTATGTAATATGCATGTGTGTATGTATGTATGTGTGTGTACATGCATATGTGTGTGTATGTATGTATGCATATGCATGTGTGTATGCACATATGTGTGTGTATACATATGTGAGTGTGTATGTAATATGCATGTGTGTATGTATGTATGTGTGTGTGTACATGCATATGTGTGTGTATGTATGTATGCATATGCATGTGTATGCACATATGTGTGTGTATACATATGTGAGTGTGTATTTATATGTGTGTGTGTGTTTGTAATATGCATGTGTGTATGCATGTATGTATGTGTGTGTACATGCAAATATGTGTGTATGTATCTCTCTCTTTCTTTCATCTCTCTCTCTCTCTCTCTATCTCACTCTATATCAATCGTAATCAAAACAATCACTTACATCGATGTAATTGTTTGGAGCGTTGTCGTGAAAGTCCACTTAATGTTTTCCTTCATCGAATTCCAAAGAACTGATGCCAAAAATCTCTTGCAAAACAAAAGAAAAGAGAAATTCATAAACCCTAAGCCTAAAACCCTAACCCTAAAACATGTATATGTGTGTATGTGTATGTATATGTGATGTGTGTGTATGTGTATGTGCATGTATGCATGTGTGTGTATACATATGTGAGTGTGTATACATATGTGAGTGTGTATATATATATGTGTGTGTGTATGTAATATGCATGTGTGTATGTATGTATGTGTGTGTGTACATGCATATGTGTGTGTATGTATGTCTGCATATGCATGTGTGTATGCACATATGTGTGTGTATGTAATATGCATGTGTGTATGTATGTATGTGTGTGTGTACATGCAAATATGTGTGTATGTATGTATGCATATGCATGTGTGTATGTATACATGTGTGTGTACATGTGTGTGTACATGTGTGTATGTATATGTGTGTATGTATATGTGTGTATACATGTATGTATGTATGTATGTGAGTATGAGAATGAATATGTGTGTGTATGTATATGCGTGTGTGTATCTAATATTCATGTGTGTATGTAATATGCATGTTTGTATGCCATATGCATGTATGTATGCATGTGAGTATGTAATATGTATGTGTATGTATATGCATGTGTGTATGTAATATGTATGTGAGTGTGTATGTAATATGCATGTGTGTATGTAATATGTATGTGAGTATGTGTATGCATATGCGTGTGTGTATGTATGTATGCATCTCTCTCTCTATCTCATTCTCTTTCTATTTCATCTCTCTCTCTCTTTCACTCTCTCTATCTTTCTCTTTCATCTCTCTCTCTTTCTTTCTCTCTCTCTTTCTCTCTCTCTCTCTTTATGTTTCTCTAGATCTCTCTCTTTCTTTCATCTCTCTCTGTCTCTATCTCACTCTATATCAATCAAAAACAAAACAATCACTTACATCGATGTAATTGTTTGGAGCGTTGTCATCAAGGTCCACTTAATGTTGCCCTTGGTCGAATTCCAAAGATTTGATGCCAAGAAGCTCCTGCAAAACACAAAGAAAGAGAAAAGGTGCTACAGTATGTGCAATTCTTACCAAAATTTCAGATCTAGAGAAACAGAGATGTAGAGAAAGAGAGAGAGAGAGAGAAAGAGAGAGAAAGAGAGAGAAAGAGAGAGATGTTTGTACACAATAGGTTCGGAATGTAGTTCGCGTGCGCAAACTCGATAGTAGCAAACTTTGGTTCAAAATGCAAGCAGATGTCGAATTTTTGCTCTCGGGCCCAGTTAAAAGTTGCCTCGGTATAAGCGTCGGTAACTTACAGTAAAGTACCGGCATCTATACCGGTGCTCATACCGACGCCGTGTATACCGACGATTAAATGACCGTCGGTATTGCATCCGTGGTTTTTCAAGCATTTTCAACGGTCATACCGACGCCGAGGGGTGACCGTCGGTATGGGCAACGTCGGTATGCCCCTCATATGTTGTAGTGAGATGCCAAAGAGAAGGAAAGTTATAGTTTTGTAGATTGACATAGGGTCAAAATGCTCTGAAATAGAAATTTGAGCAAAACAAGTGACCCTTAGGGAAAAACATTAAAAATAATATGATGCCTTTTACATGCACACCAAATTTCATAAAAATCTAAGATCGTGCATGAAGTGTACATTCTCCATGCCTTCTCACTAAATTTTCAACTTGAGTCTTTTTGATGAGCTCTACACAACCACACTAGCGCTAATACAATGTCAAGTGAAAGGAAGAGTGCTGTCACACACTATGATACACAAGGAGAGAAGCACACATAGATTGAAGAAATGAAGAACAATCTTCTTCTACTTCTTCTATTACACAAAGAGAATATACAAGACTAACCTAATACATCACTTAATACAATATATAAAAAGAAGTGCATAAAGAAAACCCTAATGTTTGCGAATGAGTGAGTTGGAAAGAAACAAAGATGCCAACACTCTCGATAGATAAATCTCATGAAGCTCTTTATCATTGACATATATCAATATAACCACTATACATGTGAGAGGAACAAAAAGTAGTACATATTATCCTCAATCATCACATTAGGACGAGTTATGATAGATTAGAAAAAATCAAAGTGATGGGTACGAAATTGTAATTTCTCTACTCTGCTTATCCTTAGGGAAAATATACATACGTCAAAGAAGTAAATAGCAGTAGATGCGTAACAAAAATAGGATATATATATATATATATATATATATATATATATATATATATATATATATATATATATATATATATATATATATATATATATATAAAACTATTTGGCGTTCTTGTCCACCAAGAGTTTAGGTTGGAGGAAGCGGCATGGATGCGTGGAATATTTTCTAGATGTATAATTTTATGCGAACAAACGCAAAAGCCCTTTTGAGGAAGATGATGATGGTCCAGATTTATGAGTTGATGGTTCTTACGTAGCCGGTCCATTTGAAGGCGTATCAACGGCTAAGGCCAAAACAATTTTCGAGTAATTCTAATTTCGAAAAGGGTCCGTTTGCTTGTCGAATTTTGCTTCCCTGCTGGATATGAATTATAACGTGTAGGAGAGCCATTGCTGTTTTAGACACACCAAGATTCTTGTAGCAACTTAAAAGTCAAATGCATATGTGCTTGCAGGCCATGAGGGCCCCGTACTACCGGAGTATCTTCTTACTACTAAGCACGCAAAGACGGCACGGCACGGTTTGTGAGTTTTGGTAGTCCAGTCTTTCCGAGCTGAGGTGTGTATACACGATGATGATGATGCTCCTTGGTTCATCCCATACACACACACACACATATGGGATGAACCAAGGAGCATCATCATCATCGTGTATACACACCTCAGCTCGGAAAGACTGGACTCATATTCTGATTTGCATCTCATATTCATCCCATATATACACACAATATATATATATATATATATATATATATATATATATATATATATATATATATATATATATATATATGTATATATATATATATATATATATATATATATATATATATATATATATATGCAGCTCATATTCATCTCATATATACACACAACATGCACAGACATATATATAGAGAGAGAGAAAAAATTAAATCTCCAATTTTGATGATGGCGTGTCTAAGTGTATTTTCCGTAGATAGAAGACCCCTCGCATCGTAAAGAGCCACATAAACATCAAAGAACCGCGATGCTTTGGTCAATGCGACGAATAGTAAACGTACACGATGCAATGTTCACCTGCTACAATATTACTGGCATATTTGCAGAGGTCCGTAAAATAATTCATCGTGGAGGGGTTATTGTAGATAGGGTTTCTTTTGGTATTGTGATCATGGATTCGCGCCCAACATGATCCATGGAGTCATGAATGTGAAAGTGAGAATTACTGAATTTGAGAAAGTGTGGAGAACATGTTACCATGTCTTAACTTATCATGAGCAAACATGTCCTGAAAATCCTTATAATATATGCAGTCTAGACAACTATATCCAGATTTTTCAGTCGTGAGAGCGGCCGGGCATTGGGAACTATGAGTGATTTGAAGTCTCCCTCCGAGCCAATGACAGCACGTTTTCGAAAGAATTCATATGGAAGGCAATTGCTGTTTGCGAGAAGTACTTGCTCAATCGCGCTACCTGTTTCATCGATAAGGGGATTACATTTCCTTATACGTTCAGCATTCACTGTGCTATGCACTGAAGCCTGCCATGTGGTTTCCGTCTGGGAATTATTCATAGTTGTACTGCCTTCAACATGCAGCTGCGGCGGAATCTGGGGATTACGGAGTTGTGGACTGGAAGAAATAGCGTATTGAATAAGCTATTCTAATACCCATTTCTGCATATTCTAATACCACAATTACAACGAAGAACGAGTGTACAATTTGTAACATACCTTTTTCTTAATTAATTCTCCTTTCTTGTTGTCCTCAAAACACAAAAAAAAGGGAACGAGTGTATCCAAAAACTTATTCTAAAGAAATGATAATGAAAACGACAAATTTGTATATCCAAGCTTCTGGGATTGGATATGGATGCCCTTATCGTTCTTAAAAGGATTTGCACACTCGTTTAAAACGAAAAGGATGGCATCACCGTAGAGAATAGTATATTAATTTTTCGGGACCTGTCGAATCAGTGGTCTTATTGAAACGCTATTCGTGACAATTCGCTCGCCCCTGAAGTCGAGGAGGGAGTGGGGACTCCAACATTGTTGTGGAGAAGTGGAAACATACAGATGTTCATTTTCTCAGCACTTACGCCCCCTTCTGAGCATTCTCTTCCCCTATTACGGTATCACTCCGATACCTCGTACAGCCTGATCCGCCCCACCCCGATGGTCACCTCCTTATGCGCTTCATCCAAACCATCTCTATGTGCGTGCACGCTCAAAATGTCCACCTTCCGGCTGGCCCTCCTTCTCTTCGGCGACCAATATGTATTTGTCGTCTCGCTCACTGTTCCATACCACCATCCCACGACCCATGATTCATCCGACGATGCCTATATATTGCTCTGTTGTCGCGCGATTCACATGCATAGATCCCAACCTCTTGTAGCGTCTGTCTCTATTTCCTTTGCTCGTTGCCTTCCTCATTAAGGAATACTTTTCCGCATCGTTCAGCGATAAAAATTCCGACTAATTGTTACTGACATAGGCAGAACAATTCTCTCTCTCTCTCTCTCTCTCTCTCTCTCTCTCTCTCTCTCTGTTCAAAACATGGAGATACACGGATGGACTGAAAGAGCTTTTGAGCAATAGAGGTTGAAGCTGCCAGCATGATCTGGATTCGCGTATGCGCGGGACTCACGTTCACAGGAATGAACATTATGTACATGAGGTAAACTGTTAATCTAAGATGCAGACGAGGTTTCAGATCATGCGGCGGCCTCAACCACTTCTCAAATGGCAGTATCAGAAGTTATATGACAAATTTCACGATATAAATGACGAGGGAATTCCTCCTAGACAGGTAGTTACATCCTTGTTTCTTCAGAGGTATGAATCCTTTCTGAAACTCATCTTCAACACTGATCTCTCTCTCTCTCTCTCTCTCTCTCAGTTTACAAACATAGAAACTTTAAGTTGATAGAAAGAAAAAGATGGGCTGTGAAGTAGAGGCGCGTAGATTCTCAAATATTAACAGTCTGCTGTGGGAGTGTAATACATGCAAACACCCATAGATTTGTGCAGCTGCGATTAAAGAGAAAAAAGGCTAATTAAACCCATGTGCACAACTAATGAATTATTGACAGCTCTGCACATATATCTCGGACGAGGGTAACGCATGAGCTCACCAGCTTATTTACTCAACCGAATGGCAAAGGACAACTACAAGTTCAGCGTCTGCAGTCATTGTGAAGGATAAACATGTACACATAACTCTTTTCGCTACGAAATAGAGGAATTTAAAACGTGCAGCGTCGTTGCCATAGAGGCCTCCGTATTAACGGCAACCATCACTAGTATACAACGACACAAAAATACCATAAGATCTTAAAAGGATGAAGATTGTAAGTTTAGGGGAGGGCAAAATTTCAAGAGGACCTTCATCTTGAAGCGGTAAGCAGGAAAGGATTGCTTCCACGTTGCCAGATTATTTTTTTCCGATTACATCTTCGTAGTGGTTAATTTTCGATAGCAGGCTTACCTTCATTAATTTTGAAACATTATACCCGTGAATCTCAAATTTGAATGAAGTGTGTGATTTAAATACGCACCTAAGTGTATGCATTCAGCTTCACCCACAGGTTTGTTTTCAGGTCTCCGTTTTTATTGCGAACCCAGGGAGCAGCGAAAATTCGATCCCCTTACATCGCTTTGATGCTCGAATATTGTCTCGTTTAAGCACACCACAAGTAAAGCAAACTCAATTATTTTTCTTTCATTTCTAGCAAATATTCACAAGTAAAGCAAACTCAATTATTTTGCTTTCCTTTCTAGCAAATATTCGAAGGACCTGAGCTCTTTCTTGAATCACTTAGAACTGGTGCCCAAGGTTGTTTCGGTATGTTGCTATATAGATAGGTAGAAGGGCATACAGAACAGTAAATAAACTGAAAACAGGTAGACAGGGATAGAAACATAGATGGGTAGATGGATATGTAGATATAGTTAGATAGATGGATAGATCGATTGGTAGGTAGATAGATGGATACATAGATATAACTAGAGAGATAGACTGACAGAAGGATGGATACATGATAGTTAGATGGATGGATAGATGGATTGGATGGATACATGATTAAATATAGAGATAGACAGACAGAAGGATGGATAGATGGATATATAAATGATCTAAGGAAAAGAGGGACGGCTGCATGTTAAGCTACAGTATAGGCTTATTATCCAGCATTCTTTTTGACATGGGGCCAAGCGTTTGTTATTGAGGCATCAACTGTAGGCAATCCGTCTTCTGTCATTGGGTGTAGCAGTAAATTTTTCTCTAAGTTCATACTTCAAAGATAATTCTATTGGCTTCAGCCGATCTTCCTCTTTAAAAAGAAAAAAGATAATTAGACCTTTCCACAGAGAGAGAGAGAGAGTTTGTTTAATTAAGACATGTACGTCGCCCACCTGTGCAGGGCGATATTACGTGACGAATCCTAACACGTGGGTTGAAGCTTAAACCAGTCGAGACTCGACACCGAATCAACATGACAGATTGCTTCAAACTGGTGCGTCTCTCGTCCTGATTAATGCTATAACATCTGTGAATAAAGTTTTCTTTTATATATGAACTGTATAAAGTTTTCTTTTATATATGAACTGCGGAAACAATGCGGTCTTCGACTGGTTCTGCACTGGGAGTTTAATTCCATCACCTTCTTATCATTGCTTCGACTGGTTCTGCGCTGGAAGTTGTCAGGAATGCAGAAAAGACCTAATCGGTCCTGTACAGTCATATTCATAGCAATGGATGGATGGATATTGGGTACGCATGAGTTTAAGCACTCTTATAAGTTATCCCGCAATCGTCTCGACACAGGGGATAAATGACTGTTTTTGTACCATTGGTTTGGAGCTACTTTCAGCCAGGTTTTTGCGTCTTCAGTTTAAACTCAACGTTCTTCGCGCAGTGGTTAACTTTTCTCAAGTAGAGAAATAATCATCTTCAAAGTTTGAAAGGGGAGGCATAGAGATTTTTGGGATAGTACATAAATACATCGTGAATCGTGATTTCCCTACAATAAGACATACCTGAGTGGTTAACCTTAAAGAAGTCCATACCACCATTATCGCTAACGCCGAAACAACTGCGCAGGATCATTTTTCAGAGATAAAACCCCATTTCCATGTCACCTCCACAAATGCTTTAGTCTTTGGCTCCTCTTCCACTTGAAGTTCATCTTAGCAGGTAACATTGAGGAATTCAAAAAAGGATTCGAGCGCTTGTCTGCTTATTAATTACGAACGAGCGGCAACCTGGCCTCTGTGTGTCTTTGTAGCTTTTAAATATGTCAATAATGGATTACGAATCTCCAGTTTAATTTTTCAAACAATTTCCTTTATCTTCCTATTAATATAAGTCAATCCTTCTATCACATTGGTATACATACACACACGTATGAAACGCATGCACATACAACGCGCGCGCGCACACACATGCAGACACACACACACAGACACTATATATATCCACGCACACACATATACTAATCATTCACACTTACATATTTGTGTGCGTGTTGGACTGAATGTGTTTTCAAATATGATGCACATGTACGCAGTTTTTTAACGTCGCAGTTTGGAATACCGATATACCGTTAATAGTAACTCCATGTTCTTATGAAGGCCCTTGTCTCTTTGAGTCCCTTTTTTTTTTGGATAATTCCACATGCTATAATGCCTTATGTGAGGTATTAGATTTCTATCTACACAAGGTTTAATTTTTCTTCTTCAGTTGATTAAATTTTCATTTGTAAACTGAGTTGAATATGCTAACACCTCTACGTGGAAGAGAGAATTAGTATCTAAGCCATAAATTGAACTTTCAGAATATGAGGTCGATATATTCTTCCAACAGCTACGTTAAAGTTTTTACTAATTTAACATCGATAGTCCCATATGCTATGATGCCTTACGTGGTTGTACCTCATTCTAAGATGCTTATGATATAAAAACGAAAATCAACTCAATATATAGCTAGATACATACATACATATAAGCAAGGCTTGTAAAGCGTGATTCTCAATTTGATATATACATTAGGGCTATAAATGTCTATGATGCACTTGAATAACTGAAGAACTTTTCTTCTTTGTAAGCTTCGATCTTAAAAGAAAAGCAAGAAACTTACACACACGTTCGAAGGTTGATCTTCATACACACACACATACGGGTCCTGGCGATGGGCATGGTTGCTTGTTCAAATATAAAAAATCATATGAGCAATGCTGAAAAGATCTTTAAATGATATTATTGTCGCTTATGCGACTCATTCTCCGTTTTAGAGAAAGCCTCTATAACCAGTGACCGTTTGCGGCTTTTGTAACGATGATTGTACATTATGATGGTTGCATTTGATTAAGAATCAGTGCACACATTGAGAAAAAATAACAAAATAAGAGCATTTTCTCGTGAGAGAAAGAAGAAATCATACAGAGAATAAGAGAGAGAGTTGACCTAGCGTGCTATTTTAATGAGCATGTTAGATTGATTTTCGGCCTAAGTGTCAAATACGTACGAGAACGCATGCATAGAACAAGTAATCAAGGATGACATCTCGTATAAAGGAGAGAACACTACATAATCTTTTTTCTATCCGATATATATATATTCTCCGTCCACTCCATCAACTTCGAGATTCTACTCATTTGATATCCCACTAGTGTTATGTATCCCTATTGGTGTTATGTATCCTATCCCTACTAGTGTTACGTATCCCTATTCGTGTTATGTATCCCTACTCGTGTTATGTATTTGTATCTCTATGTTAGTATATATGTATGTGCACACACGCGTGCGCACGCACATACACACACAAATATCCCTACTACTGTTATGTATTTGTATATCTATATTAGTATATGTATGTTTGCATGCACACGTGTGCGCACATACACACATAAACATACATACATAGTAGTGAACAAGGACTAAGCGTGGATCTAAAAACATCCTTGGTCAATTCATTGTTTTAGCAGATGTGATCAGGGTATGAACATGTGAACTGGGTGGATTCCAATTATTAGTTCATTTTTAGGCATGACTAGCGCATGGACTTAGTAACCAAGGTGGGATTCTTATCCCTATCAAGGCTTTGAGAACTCTTGATTCACTTGAATTTGATTTGGAAAACTTGAAGGTTGGCTCGAACATCTAACTTGGATGTTTGACCAATGGTTTACTCTGTTGATATATTTAGGTAGTGATGTGTGTGAACACACTAGGACTGCTGGGGCACTTTTTTCCCTCTTTAGGAGGTTTCATTTTCCCCGGCATGTATATATGCCTATTGCCCTAATGGGATACTTATCTTTGTACATTCTCTAGTAATACATTCAGTATTGTGTGTTGTGCTCCAAGCTTCTTCTTCTTCCTTGAGCTGTTCGCGTGATTCCGTAGACGTCTAACTCCAACAATTGGTATCAGAATAGGTCGTCGCTTCATCTAGAGTGCCCTAGACACTCCTCCGTTTGCAGTCTCAAAATCGCACGAATTTCGGTGAGCATACTCAGCGTGTTCTCGAGATCAAAACCGCTTCGCTTTGTGGTGTCGAAATCACGATCTAAGCTTGTTTGGGCCTCCGAATGCACTATCGCAATGCTTATGTAGGCTATTTCATCTTTTTGTACCAAAGGTATATACGAGTTTCTGTTCGCGAGTATAAGCATCTCGAAGTCTGCTATAGGTGTAGTGGAATTTGTCTGGGCAGTCTATTCAACTTTTTGAGATACAATCAATTTTTTTGCATCAAGGTATTTTAGTCACCGGCCATGGCTAAAAGCAGTGATGTATTCTGTATGTTGGATGTTGAGGATAAGTTGGATGGTACCAACTACCCATTATGGGCTTATATGATGCGACATGTGTTGGTTGCAAAAGGACGGTGGAACATTGTGCAGGATGTCAAAAAACGTCCTATCACACCTGCAACTGTTACAACTGCAGGTACTGAAACTGATGCAGAAGGTATCGAAGATGATGATATTCTGCATATTCCTGTTCGTGCTGCAATTTCTACTGCACCTACTAGAGAGCAGATTTGTTGGGATGGCAGAGATGCCCAGGCACATGCATTGATAGCTTTGTCTGTCAAACGTGCTATTATTCCTCACATTCGCTCTTGCAGAATAGCAAAGGATGCTTGGGATATACTTATCACATTGTACCAAGCTAGGAATGAGGCTCGTGTTCTTTACCTCCGAAAATAGTTGGAGAGTGAGCACATGAATGAAGGTGATTCTATGGACAGTTTCCTAACAAAGATCAAAGACTTGAAGGAACAATTAATTTCTACTGATGAGGTTATACCAGATAGCTCACCTGTGCAGACCGTTCTCAATGGTCTTCCTGATTCATATCAGAGTTTTGCTTCTACTCTTCGGTTGACGATGAAAGGCAATCTAAATGCCTTGTCATTTGAGGAGTTAGTCTCTGTTCTGTTGCAGGAAGATCAGTCCAGGCAGAACAGGTCCATTATGCATGTTCTAGATCAAGCTTTCCTGGCTAGTCAGAAGGGCAAAGGAAAATGGAGCTCTTCTACTAGTAAGCAGAAATCTGCAAATGTTGCACATTTGAAGATCCAAGATAAAGATGAGAAAAAATCAGTAAAGCAGAAATTGTTTTGCAAGTACTGTAAAGGGAATGATCATATCATAAAGAACTCTCCAAAACTGGCTGCTAAAGAGGCAAAGAAGAAAGAGGCTGGAATGGTTTTTGTAGAAGCCTCTACACCAAAAACAAAGTCTGTTAATCTTGTGCAGGAAGAAGAATGGGCATTTACCATTGTTTGCAGTTTTGACCCATCTTCTCATGAGCAATGCATGTCTGCAGTAGACTCAGATGTTCGGTATTTAGACAGTGGGGCGAACAAACATATTACCTCGCAGCACAGTTTCTTCTCTTCACTCGAGCCTGCCCCTACAGGGAATACTATTATATGCGCCAACAACTCCTCTTATCCTATTATGGGAGTTGGTAAGATCATTTTGACTACTGCTGATGGTAGTTCTTTCACTTTGTCAGATGCTTTATTTGTGTCAGGGATCAAGAAGAACCTGTTATCAATTTCTGCATTAGCCAAGATTGGCTTGGTTGTGAAATTTGTTGATGACACGTGTACAGTTCATGATCTGTCAAATGGCGATGTGATTATTTCTTCTGGCATTTTTATGTCGTGGGTTGTATAAGCTCATAGACTATGAAAGATCTGTAAATGATTTGGCATGTGCAGTAAATGATTCTCAGGACATATCAGATGCAAAGCTTTGGCATGCACGCTTTGGTCATCTAAATTTTGGTAGTTTGCTACGCCTACAGAAATCTTAAATGGTGTCCTCTTTGCCCAAACTTGAGGCACCTCGAAAACATGTTTGTGAAGGCTGTATTTTGGGCAAAATGCAAAGCTCGTCGTTTCCAAAAGATGGTTCAGTTCGGGCTATCCAGAAATTGCAGCTTGGGTATATCCATTGAAAGCAAATTCCGAAGTTTTCATGTTGAAAGAACTTGGAGAAGCTTGTAGAAGGTAGAAAAATGTGTTTCGAAGCGACGAAGTTTGGTCTAGCCAACCGGCACAAGACCAGCCCTTGAGCATATGGAGACTCAAATGGACCTTATAAGCATGTGACAAGTGCAAAGAAACACACTTACTTTGGAACATCAAGGAGAATGAGTCGATACAAAACAGATAGGTTCGTGGGTCCACTAGCTCAAAAAACTTACTATCTATGGAAGAGACAATGAACTTCAAATGCCCATAGTGACCAGTGTGATTACAATTAGAAGAAATCCTTTTATGGGAGTGATACACATATAGTTGAGTGTATAGAATGCACAAAATTATAAGGAATAAGAAAAATATGCTGTAGGAACGAATGCGACATTCACCAGTGGTACTTCCTATTTTTCAGGAATATGCAGAGATTGACCCCGAGACAGAAGAACTCTGATTGCTCCCAATCTACTGAACCAAATGCTTTGAAAATTTAAAGGCATAAACTCGACACTAATATCTTTCCAATAGGTGATCTTGCACTCAATTTGAGCTCTGGAGAGAGAGCAATAGCCTCCGCAAGATTACTGTTAGCGAAGAAGATGATGCAAAGAATTGAAGGAGCAAGATAATGATGGTCACAAGTGTATTTATATTGCATCCATGTATTGTACAAGTATTTCAAGTCTTTATATAGACTCTAGGAGTGTTCCACGACTTTTGCAAGTGGAATTTGAATTCAAATGAAGGTGGGAATGGTTGTTGGAGGGAATCAATTAACTTCCCTACAATCTAGGAAAAGTGAAGATCTAGTTTGATCTACTTTAAGGTGATTTGATTGCTTGATTGAATGCAACTTCAACCACCACAAGTTCATGGGATTTGGGCTCTATCTTTCTACCTTTACATGTGTAAAGCTCAAGGCTTTTACAATGGTAAATGAACCATCAAAAATCTCTCAAAGAAATACAATAAATGAGCTTAAGAAAAAGAACTCTCCAACGGATATTCTTTTGACACGATAGCCTTTGATATAGATCAAATCCACCTCAAGCATAGTGTAAGCTTGATGTTCCAACAGCTCCCCCTCAAGCTAAAGTATGCTTGAGTCTTCATTCTCTGATAGGTTGAATACATGCCATAGCTTTTAATCTACAAAGCTTTATTCATCAAGTGCCTTCGTCATCATATCTGCTACTTGCTTTTCAGTAGGAATAAAAGAAATGTCAATCTCGTTTGCCATGAGCTTCTCCCTGATGAAGTGGTAATGGACTTCTATGTGCTTGGTTCTCGCATGGAAAGTAGGATTTGCCGCTAGATGCATTGAACTTACATTATCTCCAAATATGTGAGGTTTGGAACTCACAAGTCCCAAATTTGTATACAATGCTTTTAACCATATTGCCTCTTGAGTTGCTATGGTCAAGCCTCTGTACTCTGCTTCAGTTGAGGATAAAGCAACTGTTGGTTGCTTCTTGGAACTCCATGACACTAGCTTCGAACCTACAAATGCTAAGTAACAAGATGTACTTTTTCTATCATCCTTAGCTCCTGCCCAATCTGCATCTGAGTAGATTTTGACATCCAAATATGAAGAGTAAGGATAGAATATAACTTCGTTGCTTGTACCTTTGAGATACTTAAGTACTCTCTTAGCTGCATCCATTGTGGTCTTCTCGGTGAGTGCATGAACCGACTAAGCACTCCCACACTATATGAGATGTCTGCCCTTATATGAGTAGCATATATCAAGCTAGCTACCAAGATTTGATATTCTTTTAGGTCTTCAATTTTCTCACCTTCATAAACACTAAGTTTATGATTCATCTCCGAAGGTGTACCTACAGGTTTAGTGTTCTCCATTTTGAACTTGAGAAGAATATCTTGAATGTATCTTCTTTGAGTCAAATACATTCCTTCATCTGTGTATATCACCTACATACCTAGGAAATATGTGAGCTCACCTAGGTCACTGATTTTGAACTCCTCTTGCATGTGTCTCTTGATCCTTTGAATGCCATTTAGATCATCACCTGGCACAATAATATCATCTACATATACACATAGATAGATAACCTCATTGTGATCCCTTTTGATGAATAGAGAAGGATCTGAGCTTCTAGCTTTGAACCCTTGATCTTGAAGATATGTAACCAACCTGTAATTCCAAGCTCTAGGAGCTTGTTTCAATCCATACAATGCTTTCTTAAGTCTGCAAACATAAGATGGATGATTAGGGTTTTCAAAACCTGGTGGTTGTGACATTTATACCTCTTCACTTATCCAACCATTTAAGAATGCATTTTTCACATCAAGTTGGAGGAGTCTCCAATTCGTTGCAGCTGCTACACTTATCAATGTCCTGATTGTAGTCATCTTTGCAACTGGTGAGAATGTTTCCTCATAGTCTATACCATGAGTTTGTGAGCATCCTTTGGCAACTAATCTTGCCTTGTACCTGCAAACTGATCCATCTGAATTTCTTTTAACTTTATATACCCATCTGTAGCCAATTACCTTTTGATTCAATGACATTGGAACCAAATCCCAAGTGTCCATTTCCTTCAATGCATCTATCTCTTCTTTCATGGCCTTTTCCCAATTAGGGTTTCCCTTTGCCTCTTCATAGGTTGAGGGTTCCTCTGAAATAGAGCCTTTTGCCAAGTATATTGAATGCTTCATAACAAATGTGGAATCATATCCATACCTTTCTGGTTGTTTCTTCTCTCTTGCTGATCTTCTAGGTGCTTGTTTGGAGCATTCTCCAATCTCTTGCATCTTTGCTTTGCCTGTTGACTTCCATAGCTTGTAATCCTTTTCTCTTTCATCTTGGTCATCATCTGTATCACTTCCTGGATCGTGGACCTATGTATCATGCTTGCTTCCTAATTGATGAGAGTCAGAATCAAGATCATATGGTAGTGTTACCTTTTGTTTGTCTTCATCATACCAAGACCTGTGTTCTTCAAACACAACATCTCTACTTGTAGTGAATTGCTTGGTTGAAGTATTGAAGAACCTGTAACCAATTTGAGTGGAATCATATCCAATAAACACTGCCTTTGTTGCCCTTTCATCTAGCTTACCTCTTATTTGTGATGGTACATGAACTAGGTTTTCTTCCATGCCATGCTTCATAAGGAGTCATACCTTGAAGTGATTTGGATGCTAGTCTATTGACAAGGTACACAATAGTTGAAATAGCTTTTGCCCATAGATAATGTGGCAACTTCTTCTCTTCAAGCATTGTTCGGGCTAATCCAACCAATGTCTTGTTTCTCCTCTCTGCAATTCCATTTAGTTGAGGAGAGTACCTAGTAGTCACTTCCCTTTTGATATCTTTTTCCTACAAGAACTCATCAAACTCTTTGGAGAAGTGTTCTCCCCCTCCATCAGATTTGAGCTTCTTTAGTGATCTACCTATATGATTCTCCACATGTGCAAGATACTTCTTGAAGAAATCAAACACTTCATTCTTACTCTTGATAAAGTATAGAACAATCCATCTATTATGGTCGTCAGTAAATGAGACATAATACCTTGATCCTACCAATGAAGGTTCTTGACTTGGTCCCCATACATCTGTATGTACTAAGTCCAATAAGTTGTTGTGGATGTAGCCTTTGTGGTTGAATGGTTGTCTTTGTGCCTTCCCAATCTGGCATGCATCACACCTGTTGATCATGTGTTGCTTTGATATGTTCGGAAGTCCTAGAACACTTTGATCCCTGTATATATATCCTTCAAGGTTCTTTCATTCACATGAGCAAGTCTCTTATGCCACACTTCAAGCTCATTTAGGGTTTGAGACCCAAAGTTGAATAGAGCTATGTTCCTGGTTTCTCCTACTTCAAAAGTAAAGAGCCTACCATGCTTCTCACCTCGGGCTATCTTTTTAAAGCCTTGACATGGATCTTCCACAAAAGCTCCATGTTGGGTGAACCTAACTTGCAAGCCTTTTTCAACTATTTGGCCTACACTTATTAGGTTTTTAGTGATAGTGGGTACATAGAGAACCTTACTCATAATGTTTGTATTGCCATTGGAAGCTTTGACATTACCAATCTTCTCCACATTGTGCTTCATGTCATCCCTTGTTTGCACTTCATGTCTATGCTTTGGACTTTCTAAATCAGATAGAAGAGCAATGTTGCCTGCAACATGATTCGAACATCCTGAATCTATGTAGAACAAATGATCATCTTCTTTACCTTCTTTGTGGCTTAGATTCATAAGAAGCAATGAGTCTTCATGTGGTTGATCTTTTGAATAATTGTTGTAGTCCCTTCTATTATAGCTTCTATTGTTATTGTTGAAATTATGTCCACCTCTGCCTCTATTGCTGCCATATCCACCTCTTCCACTTCCTTTCTGGGTCTTCCCATTGAACCAGCAATTCTGAGTGGTGTGGTTAGTCTTATCACATATGGCACAAGGTTGAATATTCTGACCTTTGGCTTTGTCTTGCTTTGATCCTTTCTTCTTCCCTCTCCACTTGCTCTTGCTTGTAAAGTTGGCTTGAGAAGTCTCTTCTTCATCTTCTTGCTTCTTCTTGCCTTTTTGCTTCTTATCCTTCTTGTCTGCATATAGAGCACTAGTTGAATTACCAGGAGTTACCTTCCTTTATGCTATTGTTGGCTTCTTGATTGAAGAGTTGTCCAGGAGTTTGCACATCCATGATGAGATCATAAGCCATCATGAAGGATTGCCATTGCTTATCACTTCGAATGCCATTGAGAATTTGCCTCATGATGACCTCTTCTTCAATTAGCTCTCTCCATTGGATGCTAACTGATCTGCAACCTCCTTGACCTTGGTAACAAACTCTGTGATGGTTTGTTTAGGTGTCTTCTTCATTTGGTTGAACTCGTTCCAAAGATGATTCTTTCTTGCTTTGGTACTAGCAGAATAGAAAGTCTCGAGGGCATCCCAAGTCTCTTGAGATGTCTTGAATCCTCTACTATGTGGTAATAGAAAGTCAGAGATAGAGTCTAGTATGTACGACCTTGCTTGAGCATCCCTTGTGCACCAAACTGTGAGCTTATATGTCTCCTCTTGTGTAGGTCCTCCTTTGGATCTTGGAATAGGCATAGCTTCATCACCTGCAACAATTCCATAAAGATTTCTACCCTGCAAATAAGCCTCCATTCTGATTTGTCAAGCCGCGTAGTTGTGTCGATCAAGCTTCTCGATCATTGAGGGAAAGCCGTCACCCATCTTGATCTAGCTCTAATACCACTGAAAGAACTTGGAGAAGCTTGTAGAAGGTAGAAAAATGCGTTTCGAAGCGACGAAGTTTGGTCTAGCCAACCAGAACAAGCAGCCTTTGAGCTTATGGAGACTCAAATGGACCTTATAAGCATGTGATAAGTGCAAAGAAACACACTATGTACTTTGGAGCATCAAGGAGAATGAGTCGATACAAAATAGATAGGTTCCCAGGTCGACTAGCTCAAAAAACTTACTATCTATGGAAGAGACAATGAACTTCAAATGCCCATAGCGACCAGCATGATTACAATTAGAAAAAATCCTTTTATGGGAGTGATACACATAGGGTTGAGTGTATAGAATGCACAAAAGTATAAGGAATAAGCAAAATATGCTATAGGAATGAATGCGACATTCACCGATGGTACTTCCTATTTTTCTGGAATACACAGAGATTGACCGCGAGACAGAAAAACTCCGATTTCTCTCAATCTACTGAATCAAATGCTTTGAAAATTTATAAGCATAAACAAGACACTAATACCTTTCCAATGACGCACCTTGCACTCAATTTAGGGCTCTAGAGAGAGAGAAGCAGCCTCTGCAAGATTACTATTGGCGAAGAAGATGATGCAGAGAATTGAAGGAGCAAGACAATGATGGTCACAAGTGTATGTATATTGCTTCCATGTATTGTACAAGTGATTATAGACTCTAGGAGTGTTTCATGACTTTGACAAGTGGAATTTGAATTCAAATGAAGGTGGGAATGGTTGTTGGCGGGAATCAATTCACTTCACTACAATATAGGAAAAGTGAAGATCTAGTTTGCTCTACTTTTAGATGATTTGATTGCTAAATTGAATGCAACTTCAACCACCAAAAATTCGTGGGATTTGGGCTCTATCTTTCTACCTTTACATGTGTAAAGCTCAAGGCTTTTACAACAGTAATTGAACCATAAAAAATCTCTCAAAGAAATACAATAAATGAGCTTAAGAAAAAGAACTCTCCAAGGGATATTCTTTCGACATGATAGCCTTTGATGTAGATCAAATCCACCTCAAGCATATGTTGGAGTTAGACGTCTGCGGAAGCACGCGAACAGCACAAGGAAGAAGAAGAAGCTTGGAGCACAACACACAAGACTGAATGTATCACTAGAGAATGTACAAAGATTAGTAGCCCATTAGGGCAATAGGCGTATATACAAGCCGGGGGAAGAAAACCTCCTAAAGAGTAAAAAAAGTGCCCCGACGGTCCTAGAGTGTTCACACACATCACTACCTAAATATATCAACAAATCCCCCCTGGGAGCGATGCGGTGAACAAGGAGCTGGCACTCATGTATAAGGAAGTGCCAAGCTATGTGGAAATCACTCCACAAAAGGAAGTAAGCCCAAAGCTTTGCGGAAAGCTTCAAACTTCTCCCTAGGCAGAGCCTTCGTGAAAAGGTCTACAATGTTCTCCTGCGTGGGCACATATGCCAAGCTGATCTCCCCAGCAGAGAACCTCTCCCTGACATAGTGATAATGCACCTCAATGTGCTTAGTGGGAGCATGGAACACAGGGTTCCTCGCAACTGCCAATGCGCTCTGACTGTCAGTGAAGATGGTGGTGGCAGAAGACTGGCCAACACCCAAATCAGCCATAAGGCGTCTGAGCCACACACACTCAACAGTCGCTGTGAAAGCTGCCCTATACTCAGCCTCACAACTGGAAGTGGCCACAGTAGGCTGCTTCTTGCTCAACCAAGATATACATGAGCTACCAAGCATGAAGCAAAAACCACTGGTGGATACATGAATGTCATAGCAAGCAGCCCAATCTGAGTCAGAAAAAGCATGCAAATCTGGCGGTAGTGATCCCCCCTTGGGATAAAACAACCCAAGTAGCCGAGTACCACTCAAGTAGCAAAAGATGCGCTTAACCGCTTTCCAATGCGTGACTCCTGGGCAATGCATAAACCTGCTCATCTATGAGACAGCAAACTGAATATCTGACCGAGTAATGCATAAGTAAATCAAGCATCCAACAGCCTGCTGATAGAGAACAACATCAAATGCATCTCCAGCATCATGAAGACTCAATCGTAAACCTGCCATAGGAGTGGCAATAGGCTTACAGTCTTCAAGGCCAAAACACTGCAATAATGTGTCAATATATTTCGTTTGACACAAAGCCATTCCACCATCAACGTGCATAAACTGAATGCCAAAATAGTGATGCAAATGCCCCAAATCAGACATCTCAAATGAGGCATGCAAATCAGCCTTAAAATCAGCAATATGTGTCTCAATAGGACCAGTGAGCAGCATGTCATCAACATAGACAACAATGATCACAATTACATCATTAGCACGTTTAACATATAAGTTGCTTTCAGTTGGACTGTTCTCAAAACCATGTGCAATCAGATAGGCATGTATCTTCTCAGACCAAGCACGTGGTGCTTGCTTTAAGCCATATAATGCCTTCTTTAACCTGCAAACCTGGTTTTCATGCCCTTTCTGCACAAAGCCATGGGGCTGAAAAACATACACTTCTTCATGCAAGTCACCATTCAGAAATGTTGTTTTAATGTCCAACCGATGTACATTCCAACCATGATGGGCTGCAAGTGCACAAATGCTCCGAACAGTAGTCATACGGCATGTATGTGCAAAGGTCTCATCAAAATCAATGCCTCTTTCCTGTGCATAACCCTTTGCAACAAGCCTAGCCTTATACCTGTCAACTGTACCATCAGGTTTACGCTTCAGCTTGTATACCCACTTAGTGCCAATGGCCTTCTTGCCAGGAGGCAAGTCACATAAAGACCATGTACCATTCTTCATTATAGCATCATATTCAGATTGCATAGCAGCCATCCAATTTTCTGAATTTTGTGCTTCATCAAAAGAAACGGGCTCATTCTCATCACAGAGACTAGATGCAGCCATAACATAGCAATCTGATGCAAAGGAGGTACTATGAGAGCCTGAACAAGTACGATATGACAAAGGTGCATCTAATTTGTTGTCAGGCAAAGTCTGCACCAGCCATTTTGGCATAGTTTTTGCCTGCTCAATATCAACTCTCTCATCAACAAGTGCATCATGTAAATCTGCATCAGAAATGGAATGATCTGCATCATCATATGAAACCTGCAAAGGCTGAAAAGTTGCCTCATTAGGACCAGCACTAGCCTGTCCACCTGTAAAAAGAGGCATCAAAGTATCATACATGTCTTTGGAGCTAACAGATGTCTCCTTAGTACATGAAAGCAATGGCTGAATAGCATCTTCCACAAAGACAACATCACGGCTAACCAGAATGCGTTTAGTTTGTGGATGATACAGACGATAGGCTTTACTTTGAGAACTGTACCCAACAAAAATAAATTTTACTGCCTTATCATCCAATTTTCTGCGATGTTGTTCAGGCACTAATGCATATGCCAAACAACCAAAAACACGCAGATGAGCAACAGATGGCTTGCAGTCATGCCAAGCCTCATATGGAGTGATAGACTGCAACGCTTTAGTGGGACACCTGTTCAGTACATATGCTGCACACATGACATCCTCAAGCCAGAAACTATGTGGTAAAGCCTGACTTTTGACCATGCACCTCGCCATCTCCATGAGTGACCTGTTCTTTCGTTCAGCAACTCCATTCTGTTGAGGTCTATACGGCACTGTACACTGGTGTTTTATCCCACGTTCAGCCAGAAATGCATTAAAATCTGAAGACATATATTCCCCCCCTCGATCAGAACGGAGGGTGCCCATTTACATGCTGATAGATTTTCAGCCAAAACCAAAAACTGTTTGAAGCACATGAACACTTCGGACTTTGGTTTGAGTGGATATACCCATGCATGCCTGGAAAAATCATCAATGAAAGTCACGAAGTAAAGGTAATTTCCAAAAGAGGATGTCTGCATAGGACCACAGACATCACTATGTACAAGCTGCAATTTCTGCATAGCCCAAACTGAACCATCTTTTGGAAAGGAAGAACGCTGCATTTTGCCCAAAATACAGCCTTCACAAACATGTTTTCCTGGTGCCTCAAGTTTGGGCAAAGAGGACACCATTTCAGATTTCTGCAGGCGTAACAAACTAGCAAAATTCAGATGACCAAAGCGTGCATGCCAAAGCTTTGCATCTGACATAGCCTGAGAATCATGAACTGCACATGCCGAATCATTCACAGATCTTTCATAGTCTATGAGCTTATACAGCCCACGACATAAAATGCCAGAAGCAATAATCACATCGCCATTTGAGAGATCATGGACTGTACACCTCTCATCAACAAATTTCACAACCAGGCCAATCTTGGCTAATGCAGAAACTGATAACAGGTTCTTTTTTATCCCTGGCACAAATAAAGCATCTGACAAAGTGAAAGAACTACCATCAGCAGTAGTCAGAATGATCTTACCAACTCCCATAACAGGATAAGAGGAGTTATTGGCGCATGTGATAGTATTCCCTGTAGGGGCAGGCTCGAGTGAAGAGAAGAAACTACGTTGCGAGGTAATATGTTTGGTCACCCCACTGTCAAAGTACCAAACATCTGAGTCTACTGCAGACATGCATTGATCATGAGAAGATGGGTCAAAACTACAGACAGTAGTAAACGCCCATTCTTCTTCCTGCACAAGATTTGCAGACTCTGTTTTTGGTGTAGAGGCCTCTGCAACAACCATTCCAGCCTCTTTCTTCTTTGCCTCTTTAGCAGCCAGTTTTGGACAGTTCTTTATAATATGATCATTTCCTTTACAGTACTTGCAGAACAATTTCTGCTTTTCTGATTTCTTCTCATCTTTATCCTGGTTCTTCGATTGTGCAGCATTTGCAGATTTCTGCTTACTAGTAGAAGAGCTCCATTTTCCTTTGCCCTTCTGACTAGCCAAGAAAGCTTGATCTGCAACACGCATAATGGACCTGTTCTGCCTGGACTGATCTTCCTGCAACAGAACAGAGACTAATTCCTCAAATGACAAGGCATTCGGATTGCCTTTCATCATCAACCGAAGAGTAGAGGCAAAACTCTGATATGAATCAGGAAGACCATTAAGAACGGTCTGCACAAGTGAGCTATCTGGTATAACCTCATCAGCAGAAATCAATTGTTCCTTCAGGTCTTTGATCTTTGTAAGAAAACTATCCATAGAATCACCTTCATTCATGTGCTCACTCTCCAACTGTTTTCGGAGGTAAGCAACACGAGCCTCATTCCTAGCCTGGTACAAAGTGGTAAGTGTATCCCAAGCATCCTTTGTTGTTCTGCAAGAGCGAATGTGAGGAATAATGGCACGTTTGATAGACAAAGCTATCAATGCATGTGCCTGGGCATCTCTGCCATTCCAACGAATCTGCTCTGCAGTAGGTGCAACAGAAACAGCAGCACGAATAGGAATCTGCGGAATATCATCTTCGACACCATCTTCATCAGCTCCAACACGTGTATTTGCAGTACCTGTCGTTACAGGTGTAACAGGACGTCTTTCAACACCTTGCACAATGTTCCACAATCCTTTTGCAACCAGTACATGTCGCATCATATAAGCCCATAATGGGTAGTTGGTACCATCCAACTTATCCTCAACAGCCAACATACGGAATACATCACTGCTTTCAGCCATGGCCGGTGACTAAAATACCTTGATGCAGAAAATTGACTGTATCTCAAAAAGTTGAACGGAACTGCCCAGACGAGTTCTGCTAGACCTGTAGCAGACTTTGAGACGCTTAAACTGGTGAACAGAAACTGGTATATATCTTTGGCACAAAAGGATGAAATAGCCTGCACAAGCGCTACGATAGTGCGTTCGGAGGGCGAAACGAGCTCAGATCGCGATTTCGGCACCACACAGCAAAGCTGTTTTGATCTCGGAAACACCTTGAGTATGCTCACCAAATTTCGTGCGAATCTGAGACTGCAAACGGAGGAGTGTCGACAGCGCCCTAGAAGAAGCGACGACCTGCTCTGATACCAATTGTTGGAGTTAGACGTCTGCGGAAGCACGCGAACAGCACAAGGAAGAAGAAGAAGCTTGGAGCACAACACACAAGACTGAATGTATTACTAGAGAATGTACAAAGATTAGTAGCCCATTAGGGCAATAGGCGTATATACAAGCCGGGGGAAAAAACATCCTAAAGAGGAAAAAAAGTGCCCCGACGGTCCTAGAGTGTTCACACACATCACTACCTAAATATATCAACAGCATAGTGTAAGCTTGATGTTCCAACGCATGTGCTTCAAACACTTTTTGGTTTTGGCTGAAAATATGTCAGCATGTAAAATGGGCACCCCCGTTCTGATCGAGGGGGGGAATATATGTCTTCTAATTTTAATGCATTTTAGGCTGAACGAAAGAACAGGTCACTGATGGAGATGGCGAGGTGTATGGTCAAGAGTGAGGCTCTACCACATAGTTTCTGGCTTGAGGCTGTCATGTGTGCAGCACATGTATTTAACAGGTGTCCCACTAAAGCACTACAGTCTATCACTCCATATGAGGCTTTGCATGACCGCAAGCCATCTGTTGCTCATCTGCGTGTTTTTGGTTGTTTAGCATATGCATTAGTGCCTGAACAACATCACAGAAAATTGGATGATAAAGCAGTAAAATGTATTTTTGTTGGGTATAGTTTTGAAAGTAAAGGCTTTCGTCTGTATCATCCATAGACTAAACGCATTCTGGTTAGCCGTGATGTTGTTTTTGTGGAAGATGTTATTCCCCCATTGCTTTCATGTACTAAGGAAACATCTCTGGTCAAAGTCAATAGGGTCAAGGTTAAAATCAGCATGGGCAAAGTCAAAGTGTCGAAGTTCAGGGTCAAAGTGCATAGGTAGTGCACAATTAATTGTCCACAAAGGGTAAATTGCAGAAAGTGGGTTGTAGGTTGCAGAGGTATTTCTCTAATTTCCCTAAGGTTCAAAAGTGTTTTTAAAGTGTTTTGGAAGGTTCTGGTGAACCCTCTCTTAGGTGCACAAGTGAAGAATTAAATGGTAAAATATAAAGGTATGTGAAGCGGCAACATACGCAGAAGTGAAAATATGGCCCCCCCAATTAAATTTTTTGTTTAGTCTAAAGTCAGTACAGGACAAAATAGGGATTCGTTGGCTGCCCACTTGAGCAGACAATCTTGAGACATCAAAGTGAGCACCAAGATACTCTTGCAGTTAGGAGCGTACGTGAATCGACACGCAAATCAAGGCAAGGACTATTCTTGGATCATTCGAAGACTAAGCAAGGTGGGCATTGTCTAAGATAGGCAAGAGAGAGAAGTTCAAGAGACACACAGTGTGCGAGGCAGAGAAGTGAAGTGCAAGGTGTGCATGAAGAGTAACTAAGAAGTGTGCAGAGAAGTGTTAAGCTATTCTCCCAAGGTCACATTGCAGTGTGCGCGTGCCGAAAGAAGGTGTCTGATCCCTCCCCCTTATTGGAAGCTTGGTGCAAGGTGTGCACAAGTGCAGGCTTGGAGAAGGTGGAGGTCTAGTGCAGAGAAGGCCGACAGCAACAAGACTCTTGAGTATTTTGTATTTGTGATTGAGCACTCTGTGGGATTTGCACAGAAGCATTGGGTTGTATTGTTGGATTGTATTGTGCATCACCATTGTATTTGTCTTCTTATAATCAATCAACAGAGGCTTCCAGTGTGTATCTTTCTTCTTGTCTTTCCCTTTTCTTCTACAAACACTCAAATCCCTTCTTGTCCAAGAATCCCTCCTTAACAAAATTTGGCATGCCCGGTGGGACCTCCAAGGAGATTTGAGCATAGGAGAAACCAAGTGGAAATCATAGAAGAATTCAAGTGACGATAGACTACGTCAGTGGACTAAGAGGTAAATATTCTTATCAATATTTCATACTAAGAAGACTATGAATAGCCCATGACCGCAACCCGGTCCCAAACATTGAGGGTCACCTGCAAGCAAACAAGAAGGAAGGCTATTAGAAGATCCTCTAGTCCACTTTCTTCAACTTCATCAGTAAAGAGCATGGCAGTACATGTAGACTTGGAAACCCTACTATCAAGTTCCGGATGAGCATATTAGAAGGTTCTTGGCACTATGCAAAACTAGAGGCTTAATGGGCAGGGAGGATGCTTTTTTGATACTCTTCCCTGCCACATTAGAAGGATTAGCAGATAAATGGTTCAGCATGGTTGGGAGGAGACTCATCTCTCTAGCATGTGGTGTTGGTCTCTGATGCCAATGCAAGAGAATGAGGATTATGACCACCACATCACCTGCTAGAGAGAGATGACTCTCCTCCCAACCATATGCCTCTACATTATAGCTCTCTCTAAGGGACAACCTTCTTGGGTAGGTGAATTCTAGCCATCCATGCATCCACCATGTTGCATGTGCACTAAGTGTCCCAGTTAACTGGAATTAACTCAAGTGGATGCTTCTAGAAGGCTCTTGAGCTCATTGGGCAAAATACTCTCCCCATGTATCCCATGGGGGTTGAACTCAAGACCTTCTCCTTCACACCCTTGAGACATAACACTAAGATAAGTGGATCACTTATTTACAAGAACACATGATATGGGGGTTGAACCCAAGAACTCCTCCTTCATACCCTTTAGACTTAACAACTAAGCTAAGAGGATCACTTGTTTACAAGAGCACGTGACTTGCTACATAAGTCTAGTCTCAAGATCTTTGGTCATACACACGGGTGATGAAACAGTATCTGATTTCAGATGTGTCTGAACTGGCCAAACCCTTAGATCATAGACTTACTTTATTACACACATGCACATACACACACACAAACACACACACATACACACACACATACACACACACACACACACACACACACACACACATATATATATATATATATATATATATATATATATATATATATATATATATATATATATATATATATATATATATATATATATATATATATATATATATATATATGTGTGTGTGTGTGTGTGTGTGTGTGTGTGTGTATGTATGTATGTATATATATATATATATATATGTGTGTGTGTGTATGTATGTGTGTTTTTATGTATGCATCCATATATGTATGTTTGTATGCACATAACTCCATGTGTATGTATGTAAGTACTCATATATATTTGTGTGTATGTATTGAAGCTATCGTGCAAAAGATCTAAGGTTATGCTAATGATGGAATTATCTCCATGAGAGAGAGAGAGAGAAAGAGAGATATGAGGACTCCCCTACACATAGGTAGAGAGAAATAAATAGACATATTGTATGCAAAGATATGTCAAATAAAGTGTATCTTTCATTTCTATGACTAGAATATGTTTCTATAGAAAAAAAGGTGAAGTTAGTTTGCCAATGCAAAGGGGGATTAAATTTTGGATAGAATTATTGTAGAGAAATTTGACTCCAATATGCACAATGAGAGTCAGCAAACCTCTTCTAGAAACTATCATATTAGATCCCTACTTTCTAAACTGGATGCAATCAGAAGTCTAATACCCAATGCCTCCCTCTCATATTTTGTTCAGACAAAGTAGACACTATCAACTTTATAATAAACTAAGAATCACTCCAATTGAGCTCCAAAGGATTCGGCAACTATATACCTAAAGATAGACTACCTCTCAAATGAGGCTAAGCAAAAAAAATAGAGGTTTATAAGAATTTCTCCTCATCACTATTGAAGAAGAATTTAGTAGCTAGATAGACTAAAGATAGACTACTTGTCAAGTTAGGATAAGCAAAAAAAATAGAGGTTTATAAGAATTTATCCTAATCACTATTGAAGGATTAAATCAAGTAGAAGAGATTAGCATTCCAAGAAGATATCATATGTGTAGCTCAGTGATGAGTAGCACCTCCTTTAATGTCAATCCGGGAAGACGTGAGGATGGTATGAAGACCTCGAGCAAGTGACGGCACAAGTGCGTGAGTGAGAAGCACACAAGCATGCACACACATACACACACACGCGCACGCACGGCAAGACAAAGAGAGAGAATCAATGGAGTTCTTTAGAATACTTTCAAAAGCTCTTACAGGTTCGTTTCAATTACAATCTAACCTCAAAAATGAGCTCTCTAGCTCTTTTTATAGATTTTGACTAGCTTTTGGCCCTGTCCAGACCTAGTGTCCGGCCTAGTTAAAAATTAGGTTCCAGGGCCAATTTGAGGGCTCAAACGGAGTCTAAAAAATACGAAAATTGATATGTAGGTACTTCTAAGGCTCCTCAAGCTCAAGGACTCCTTGGCTTGCACAAAATGGAGCTACAAAAATATGAAATGGTATTTACAATGATTGTTAGTGATAAGAATCACTGTTAAAAGATGTAGATTGGAAAAATTGAAGGGCCTATCTGCCAGATTTGCGTCGACTGCTTTGCCTACTTACTCCTTCACCTTGTTCTGACTCTCTCCGTTGGCTTCCTTGTCTCGTCAATCCTTGGGTTCCCTGGCTTCCTTGTCTAGTCAGTCCTTGGGTGCCCATACTGCTCTCAACACCCCCCCCTCTCTCGCGTCTGTCGTCCCTGACAGACCCTTGTTGCTGGGGGTGTTGGATGTAATATTCCACAACCTGAGTGGCAAGCTGATGTTCTTGTAAGCGTAGTCCTCTGGCCAAATCTGTCATCATACGATCCCAATCGATTGGTCCTGGAACATCCGGATGTGGCAGACGTAACTGATCTGCATGGATCGCTTGTTCTACTGCGAATAGATGTAGCAAATGTGTGGGTCTGGGAATGAAAATTTCGGAATTGTATTCCCAGAAGCCCGTAGAGAACATTTCCTCAAATGTTTGCTTGAAGCATGCTGGCAAGTACTTGATTCGTGCATGCCAAGCAAAGATAACAGTGACCGAGGGGGTTTGGCTCATGTCGTAGACTAAATCCTTGTTGCCTTGAGCGAATCCAGGAGCGGAGATGTATGGAGCTTGGACATTCCGAAAGGTTTTGAAGACAATGGTCATGAGCTCAAATATCTTCATACACATTTTCGCTGCTATATCAGGTACATTGTTTAGGCGTGCGGACCAGTGCCGAATGGTTGATATCATGTAGGCTACGGTTGGAGGTCCTCGAGGTGGAGCAAAATACGGGTAGTTAACCCAAGCCGAGCACTCTTTATTGTTGCGTACCTTGATTGCAAATGCTTGCCAGGATCTGCGACGTACCACTGGACAATAGCATGGATTATACTTGATATAGAGTGGCATGGTAGCCCAGGTACTCATCATCTCAGGGTAATCGGTGAGTAAACGTGCACGCCAATTAGGTTGGAAAATCGAGCCAGCACGTGCATCGGTCGGTAAATCCCCTATCTCAAATTGAGTGGCGAATGTGGGCTCCTTCCCTGTATGTCTTTTGATTTCTGCATTATAATCATGTAGTAAGACAAAATAAGGCATGTATTGCGATTCTGATGTTGTGATTAACCGTTGATGGGATAATTGTTGAAAGTAGGAAGACCGAAGGACCGTTTCTTCCAGATTCGTGAGAGATTGCATTTGCACGGCCACACGATCATCATGTGTCTTACCCACTTTCTCGACCCTTCTGACCCAATCTGGAACTTGAATTTCTAACGTGTCTTGTCCTTCTTCTGTAGTTCGACCACCAGGCGTCGGCATAGGCTCGTATGGTTCTTCGTAGCTGTCCTCGACGGGGATTTCCACTACTGTTTCAGGTTCTGGTTCTTCAATGGGCGAGGGGGGTCGTTCATATGGTAGGAGGCGTGCTTGGAGTTCTGCCACCTGTTTCCGAAGGGTCTCCATTTCTTCTGTAGATTGTTGCAAGATTACCGGCTCCTGTTGAGCAGTGGGTACACTAGCTAACTGTTTCTTTAGATCGGCACATTCAGTCTCTAGTTTTTCATATGACTCCAGGAAATTTGCATGCTCCTCAAGTAAAATGCGGATGTCTTCTGATGGAACTGCTCTATATCTGGTAGGGCTAATGGTTGCTCCTACGGTTCCTTCCATAGCCGCTTCAAAGTTGTCTTGATTTTGTTGTTGAAGTCGTTTGTTCTCCTCTAGTGCTGCGGCCATATGCTTCCTTAATAGCCCAATGTTGCGTCTGAGTGTGGCATTAGATATCATTTGCGCTTGAAGCACTGTTTCTAGCTCCTTAACTGCTTGGTCATCTACAGTTGATGCCTTTGATTCCAATTCGGAGTGAGCCTGCTGTAGTGTGGTATGCTCGTCTAGGAGCGCCAGGTAGTCGGCCTCAATAGTGGTGACTCTAGCTTGGAGACGTTGAGATTCTGCCTGGAGGGTAGCATTGCGTTCTTCTAATTGATGGAAGTCTTGTTGTAGCTGATGTGCACACTGAAGTAATGTGTCGAACGTACTATTTACATTATGAGATGCAAGGGAAATAGTTTGAAATGCAGAGGAGGTGGGATTGGGTAGGGGTGTAGTGAATGCTATGTGTGCCACTGATGTGAGTGGTGAGGTAGGGGGCAAGGGAGGGGAAGGTGGGGAAATCGTGGGGAGAGGTGCTGTGGTTGGTGAAATGTCCATTGGATCAGACAAGGTGGTGTGTGCAGGGGCTACCATATAGGTGGGTATGGTAGGTGAAGTGAGTGTGGTGTCCGTGTAAATTGATGTCGTTGCGAACATCGGAGGAAGGTGGCTTTGAAACATGGGAGAGCGGAAGAACTGCTCCACAAAGGACGGGTATTGTGGTGGTGAGGTCCGGTTGAAAGAGGTGTAGGGGCCAGCTGGGAAGTGAGGGTTATGGAATGGAGGTACTCGTATTGGGGGGTAGGTCGGGAAACACAGGGTTCCTTCCGTGGGTGCTGGGTTTCCAACTACGCTGGTAATTATGGGATGGCCAGTCATGGGTTCAGCGGATAGATGGGACGAAGTGTACAAGGGATTGGTGACGAAGGAGAAGAGGGTGTCTTGTGAGGTGGGTTCTCGAAATGAGAATGATTTGAATGAGGATGGATTATAAGTGGAGGTAGAGGTGATGACTGTCGTTTCTTCCAAGGTGGGAGGTGGTGGCGGGGGCGGAGAAGGTGGTGATGGAGGATGCTGGGGTGAGATGGGTGATGTCTGAACGAAGGTTTCAGCGGAGAGGTCAGTGGTGGTTATGGGGGTGGCTGTGGTCTCAATGGGTACTTCCGGTTCTGTGACGGGTATCCTGATAGTCTTACCTGCTCGTGGTAATGTGTCCACTCTGCGTTTGTCATACCTCACGGACTGGCGGACTGCGGTGTGGACAGCCTCTGGAACTCCTAAGGAGTCTGACACTAATTTGAGGGTGTCAATGAAATGTTGGTCCACTCCTTCATCTGATAGCATTTCTTGCATCAAAGCTTGACCTGATACCAGAGAGAGCTGATGCCTTTCTTGTACTGCTTTGATAGTGTCGTATAGCCTTCGTAGTTGAGCTGTATATGCAGGTGCACCTACAAGTTCTGGCACTTCTTGTTGCTTTTCTTCTTGCTCTTGATCATACTCCTCCTCATCATCCTCTTGTTCTTCATCTCCGTCATCTTCTTCCTCCACTTCAACAGGTGTGACAGGTGCTTGGGAGGTTGTGGCCTGCGTTTGTACATTTTCCGCTTGTTGTGCCTCTTCTGTCTCCAGCTCTACATCTTGTAATAGTTGTTCGAAGTCTTCATTAGTGAGTTCTTCCAAAGCTGCACCAC
The DNA here is from genome assembly GCA_020310875.1 of Ceratopteris richardii. Lineage (NCBI taxonomy): Eukaryota > Viridiplantae > Streptophyta > Polypodiopsida > Polypodiales > Pteridaceae > Ceratopteris > Ceratopteris richardii. The sequence continues at coordinate 201,776,786 of CM035409.1, read as the reverse complement.
TAGGAAATTCGAGATCCGTTGGGATGGGAGGAAATATCAAAGTGGAACCATCGGTGCTGCGTCTTGGAAGTCGGAGTGTGAATGGTCGGACTCTTCGGGGTGGCGGGGTGACTTCTGGTGTTAGGGTGGCTCCACGTGGCTGAGCACATGGGACTTGGACCGTGCCTCTCATCTTCTTAGAAGGGGGCCCAGTGGATGTCCTGCCTCGAAACTGCTCTACCCGATTCCACATCAGGGCTCGTTGGATTGGGATGTCATAAGCCAAACACCTATAGATGATTCTTGTCAGAGCACAGCAACCATATAAAACCTGTTTCCGCGGCCAACGTTTGTGAGCTAAGTGTATCTGATCAATTATCCAGTGGGGTAGGTTGATGGTGAGGCTCTGTGTCTCTGCCAGATACAGGCTAAACCAAATCTTTTTGTGCGGCATGGTGAATCTATCCTGCGCCGGGAAAGCAAAGTGTTGCATGCACATGCGAAGGTGTATTGCAATATTAGGCGTCATGGATACCATGTCTTTGAGTTTGGTGAGACTTCGATTCTTCATGTAGTCCGGTACTAGGGTTTCCTTTTCTGTAGGAATATGCATGCCGCGCATATCCAGAGCTTCTCTCACCAAATTGTTTGATAGCCTAAACCTCTTGAGCTCATTCCCCTTTGTCAGAGATGGAATCACAAATGAGCTTGCACCTTTTGGGTTCGGATTTGGAGTCAAGGTGTTGATGAGATAGTAGCATCGCATGAAGTCAGGTTTTGGGAGTCGGGCACTGAAATAGGCACTCAATCCGGCTTTTTCCCATATCGGACGTAGACCTTCCGCATTTTGTAACTTCTCAAATTCTCTTGTAAAGAAATGGTATCTGCCTTGCTTTCCATTGTAGTCCAACTCTGATTCCCATAGATACGTTCCTTCCCCCAAAGGTCCTGCTACTTCGGTAAACCAATGTGAAGTCTTTCCCATGGGCATGGTGTGGCCACGCGGAGGGTCCGCAATAGGTATGATTTTGACGGCCTGCAACTCTTCTGGTCTTTCGACTGTCTCAGGCAAAACGGGTAAACTGTCCAAGTCCACCACTTGCGGGTTTGTTTCTGTGTGAGAGCTAGTTCCTGCGGCCTCCGCCATGTTGAAAATGTCGCAGCTGATTCTGTGAGAATATATGAATAAACGTTAACATTGCAATGGACACAAAAATGACATGGTGTCCCTTGTTACAATATTAACTTAAAGTTCTGGAGTGGTTAGGAGTTAATAAGTGCTCGGTGCTGGTGTGTGTAGTTAGGAGTTAGGTAGACCTAAGAGCTAAGCGAAATGATGTGATGAGAGTGAAGCGGTTAGTAGGTGGTCATGGATTTACAATAGGGTCAGGGGGTTTGTTACAAGTCTTGGGCTGCCAAATGCAGTGGATGGGTTTTACTCGTGGTTCCGTAGAGATTCTCGAGAGCTTTATAGGTGTGTCAGCTTTAACCTGAGGCCTTTTAGGGGCCCATTTACAACTGATTCTATTCGTGTTCATGTGCCTTGGTGTTGAAAATGAGTGGATGTAGGCTGTGCGAGTGAATGGATCATGCTGTGTAGGGTGTGTTCTTGGTATAGCTATCTGAGCCCGCCAACAAGCCTTAGGCACCCAAATTTGTCTTGATTGTGGGCTAGCCTTCATCGACCTTTTGGGCACCCAAATAGATTTCACGTTAGCAGCAGAATTTCCGAAAGACTTCTTATTAGTGACGTGTTGTTGGTTACTAATAAGAGGCTTTGTCCGTGCGGTTGGCGTGGTTGCAACCGGGTGTTCGCCTTTTCGCACCCACACTTGGTTCACTTGTTGGGACATTCTGCTGCGCAGGTTCTTTTGATGTCCGGCATAGGTAGCACTCTGCTTCTTTTGCCTTTGCTCCACCTTTGATTGTTGCCTCCTTCTAGCCTTTGGAAAAGAAGGGAGTTCCGTTGCATCCCTGACTCCTTTTTTGCAAATATCATTCCTCTGCAACACAGGGTTTTGAACAAGAACAGCATGGTCATCTTCATGTGTACCCCTGGAGGGACCAGGAGTCTGTGCCTTTCCTAGTTCCTTGAGTGTTCCTTTATCCAACTCTATTGTAATTCGACTATGATTGACCCATACGTGAAGAAGTCCACTTCTTAGGTTTAAGTTGACTGCTTGGTCATAGATCCAGTCTTGACCCAAGACAAGAGGTTCAGTGAGATCCTCATCTTGACACACTAGTGCTTTAACTGTCATTGCCGCATCATGAATGTAGAGGGGAAGTTCCACCTCGCCCATGCAAGGGGTTTCCACGCCTCCCACTCCTATGAGATATGCTTCCACAGGAGTGACAGTTAACTGTAACTCTTGACAGTAAGACACTCTAACAGCACTAGTGGCTGCACCTGAGTCAATCAAGGCTTTTACAGTCCTTGCACTCTTTTCTTGTCCTATTTCTAGGGTTACGAAAGGACGTCGATCAGTTATCCTAGGTGAGCTGGTTCCTGCAACTTCACACATTGCCATATAATATCCTTGGTCTGCATAGTCATCTGTCCTAGGCTGCTCTCTACCTTGCCTTCGTAATTTCATCCTTCTGATGCGTTCTAAAGCTTCTGCTTGAGCTTCTTCTCTAATTCGCTTCTCTTCCTCTTTGCGTTTCTTAGCAGTGTTGAGTCGGCTGAGCATTTCCTCCGTGACGGGTTCCTGATACAACTTGACTCTGCATCCGCTAATATATTTACGGAGAACATCACCCTCTAACGTGGCTAATTGTACTGCTCCACTCGTGGAGATCCTATTGATGATCATAGGTCCGTAGCCTCTCTTTTCTAGCTTCCTCGCATGTTGTTTTAGTGTATAGACTAAGACTAGATCTCCTGCTTTCAAACCCTTATCCTTTACGTGGGCATCAAAGTATGCCTTCTGTCTCTTCTTGGCAGCATATATGCCTGCAGCAGCTCGCAGTCTTGTTTCTCCTAATCGTTCAAGGTCAAAAATTCTAGAGGAGAGCTCATGACCTGTCCATTCGTGCTCTTGTGCTACTCTCAATGTAGGGATCAGGAAGTCCAAAGGTAGCACAGCGTTTTGGCCGAATACCATCTGAAAAGGGGTGGCTTGGAGTACCGTTTTGTAGGCAACTCGATATGCCCAAACAGCATGGTGTAGCTGTTTGTCCCAATCAGAGCGTTTAGTGTTCACTAATTTGGTCAGTACATTGCATAAGATCTTATTAGTGCTCTCAGCTTGTCCATTAGCTTGAGGGTGATAAGGGGCAGACTTCTTGTGTATTACCAAGAATTCTTGGAGTAGATTTTCAATTACTTCATTCAAGAAATGAGTGCCTCTATCACTTACAAGCTCTATAGGTAGCCCATATCTCGTGAATACATTCTCAAACAAGAATTTGGCAGTTGTTTGAGCATCGTTCTTGGTTGTAGCTTTTACCTCTACCCACTTGGTGAGATAATCTGTTGCCACAATGATGTATTCCGCATGAGAACCCTTAGCTGGGGGATTAATAGGACCTACGAAGTCTATTCCCCACTTAGAGAATGCACGTCCACCCATCATAGGTTTCAGTGGCATCTCATCTTTGCGTATAGGATACTGGGTCCTCTGACAGACATCACACCGTTTCACATAGGTATGTGCATCCATGTGAAGGGTAGGCCACCAGAAGCCCGCAAACAATATTGCCTTGATCACCCGATCTGGTCCAAAGTGTCCTCCTGCTACACCTTGGTGAGCAGTTTCTAAGATCTTAAGATACTCACTTTCATGGACACACAGTCTCAGGTAACCATCCTTACCGCGTTTGTATAGATTATCACCAACAAGTGAATAATCCTGGGCTTCTTGTTCCAAACTCCTTTTTCTAGCTAGAGTCATGTCTGGAGGGAATGTGTTTGTCCTCAAGAATGATACTAGGGGTTCACTCCAATCTGGCGCAATGGATACTTGATAGAGAGTGGCATGTTCCACAGGTGGTTTATTGCAACAGATTGGGCATTCCTTGCACAACTTTTGGACATCCGCTTCCATAGTTGGCCAATGCACTCCGAATCTCTTTAGAGTCTGCAACGTTCGTTGTTTTGAATGGTGTTGCTCTAACGCACCTACATGTGCTAATTGCAACCATTTAGCGTACTCATCCTCTTCTACGCAACAAGCCAAGATCCCTTGATCTGTGTGCTTGTACATGCTTCCTGCCATGATGTGATACTTTTGGGCCTTTACAATCTCTCTATTCCGTGTGTTTACCACTGGATGGTTAGGCCCGTATGTCAATACTGGTACTATTGGCTTGGCCCACTGCGGCACCACTTCCAAATTAAACAAGTAAGCATCAGGAAGGTCATCTGACACTCCTTGTGGGGCTTCTCCCGATGTGAGCCTAGAGAGATGATCGGCTCTCAAATGAGTCCTACCTTTCCTTACCACAACCTCAAAATCGTATTCCATTAGCAAGAGAAACCATCTCACTAATCTTCCTGTATTGCATGGCTTGTTTACAAGATATAACAATGCCTGATGATCAGTAAAAAATTTAAACTTATTTGCAAGCAAATAGTGTCTAAATTTCTTAACAGCATATACCATGCCTAATCCTTCTCGTTCAGTAGTGGTATAATTTCGTTCAGCCGCATTCAATTGTCTACTGGCATAGGCAATTGGAAGATCCATATTACCTTCACCAGTAGGTTGTGCAAGCACACATCCAATAGCATAATTGGATGCATCCACATGAACATGGAATGGCTTATTCCAATCTGGTGTGGTCAAGATTGGTGCTGAACATAATCTTCGTTTAAGCTCTTGGAAGGAATTCTCACATTCATCCGTCCACTCAAAGTTTGTCAGAAGTCCGTACATGGGCTTTGCAATGACAGCATACATGTGTATAAATCGTCGATAATAGCCACAATGCCCCATGAAAGCTTGTACTTCCTTGACATTCTTTGGCCTAGGTAGCTCTGCTATGGCTCTCACTTTCTCCTCGTCAGTAGATATGCCATTCTTTGACACTATGTGTCCTAGAATCTTACCTTGCCTTACCATAAAAACGCACTTTTCTGGGTTCAGGCAGACTTGGTACTCTCTACATTTGTCAAAGATTTGTTTGAGTTCAGGAATATGGGTTTGTCTAATGTTGGAATGAGCACAAAGATCATCAACATAGACTTCTAAACTCTTCCTCAGGAATTCCTTAAACACATGGCACATCAGCCTCTGGAAGGTAGCTGGTGCATTGGTAAGCCCAAATGGCATTACTCTAAAAGCAAAAATGCCCCATTCTGTGGCAAAGGCTGTCTTGTGCTGATCCTCTGGAGCTATGGCTACTTGATTGTAGCCAGAAAATCCATCAAGGAAGCTGTACACTTCCTTGCCTGCCACCCTTTCTAAGAGATGCTCTGTGATGGGAAGCGGATAGTTATCTCGAATTGTGGCGGCATTAACCTTTTTCAAGTTAATGCACACACGCAGTTTGCCATTCTTCTTGGGCACCACTACGATGGGGGACACCCATTCAGTGTGCTCAATTTCATAGATAAATCCAGCTTCAACCAGTCTATCTATTTCTTCTTTGATCTTAGCGGCGTAATTATCGTTATATGTATAGGGCTTTTGCTTAGAGGGTTTAGCATCTGAGGTCATGGGAATAGTGTGTGAGCATATGTCCGGGTCAACCCCTTTCAAATCCTTGTAACTCCAAGCGAATACATCTCTGTATTCTCTTAGCAAGGCAATCAATTCATGCTCTTCTTCTTCTGTCAGATCATGGCCTATATACGTGCATCTCTCCTCTCCTTCTTCTATGGCCACTACTATTTTCTTGGTGGTTTCTTTGTTATCATAGGCCTCTCCTGATTGTGCTTCTCGTTTAGGCATTCTTATCATGACTCTCCTGTCATCTATCTCATACTTCTTAAAATTTTCTGGGACCTCAAACAAAGATTCTTCCTCCTCTGGTGAGACTTCTTTCTTCTTTCGTTTCTTTCCTTCTTCCTTCGGGGTCATATGTGTTGCTAATCTTACATCATTTGTAACCTCTCCATGCCTCTAGGGTTGAAATTCCACTTCATGGAAATATTCTTCATCTGATGCAAATGGTGGGTCCATAATGATTGACTCTAGATCGGAGTCACTTGCATCCTCAAATGCATCAGGGCTAGGTTCGCATTCTTCTAGAACTGCCTCTCCCATGATTGGCTCTATGGAGAAGACTGAAATATCATAGCCATCCTCATCACAGTGAGGTGTCCATTGTTCTTCGTTGATGGCTACGTCCATTGTTGCTAAGATTTCTGCCCAACCGTGAGGTTCAAATTCTTCGTCTGGAAAAACTACAGGTGCATAGGCTGGGTCTTGGATTGACCTATGGGTTTCTTTCGCACCTACCTCTCTGGCTTTCTCTCTTTTCTCTTCTTCTACTGCTACCTTGCACATCCATAAGTGGGTGTCTTCATGCATCCATGAGGATCCAGATTCTATGGAATGCACAGATTCCGTATCATCTTTGGCTCTATGGATGGGATTCCACTGGATAGGAGGGACATCTCTATGAGAATAGTCCTTGAGATTGACTTTGGTTGTAACGCCCAAGTGTTGCAAATACAAGGAGTTGGTTCCCCAATCCTGTACCACTTGCAACTGTCGCATAAATGGTCTTCCTAAAATCATCTCATAAGCATGATTTTTGCTGAAGTCACATATAGCAAAGCTATGCTCAAACTCAACACCACAAGTGGTGAGAGTTATCCCTTCCAGCAATCCTAAGGGTCTCTCAATATGACCATCGGCCATCTGCAATTTCATTCTTGTTGGCCTGAGTGCTGGCTTGCCCCAACGCTTCCATAGGGAAGTAGTGGCAATTGCAACTCCTGCACCTGAGTCCAAAATTGCCTTAGTGGTGTAGTCCTGGTAGGTAATGGGAAGATAGGTGTTCCCTTCTTCACCTTCACACATATCTCCTATCTTATCCAAGGGAATTTCTGGCACTGTCCTATGGGATCCTACCCGGGAATGAGGTTTTGCAACTTCAGTTACTCGACTGGCTGCACATTTCCGCGCGTTTAGTCTATCCTCAGGCAGTTCTTCCAAAGTGCAATCGCGTTGCACCTTGGTGTTCGTTACTACCTCCGTGTTCCTTGGTATGACTGAGTCGTCGTTCCTTACCATGACTGTGGGTGCTCTCATACATGTGGACTTTGCTTCCCATGGGCCTGTGAAGTGGGGTAGCTCCTGTATGGAATTAGACTCAAAGTCCAATCTCTCATGAGACTGAGTACTCTCATGTTCCCCGTAAATGGATGGGATGTCTTGTGGGAATTGGTCGTGTGCATCGTCCACAAGTTCAAATGGAGGGGCGACCTCACTTTCGTTATCCCATTTATCTTCTTGAATCTCTCGTAGGAAGTCTGGTGCAAACCGATTCATAGAAGAAGAAGTGTCTGGCTCCGTAGAATTAGGCACATAAGCAACCTGGGAAGGAGGGCTTATTCTATCGTTGGCTCTCTCCTCGTTCCCACAGATGGCTGGAGCACAAGCTTCTTGGAGAGGATTACTTATTCTATTACTCTTCCGAGCAGGCTCATATGCTCCCTGAGAAGGAATGTGGGTCGCCTGTGGAGGTACATAAGCTTTCGGGGGAGGCTCATGTGACTTTTGGGGGGGAAGATAAGCTTCTTGAGGAGGCACATGGGCTTCCTGAAGAGGCTGGCTTATCCGTTCTCTTGTCCTTTCCTTTCTTTGAGGGGCAGGTTCCTTCTCTGATTGTGCAATTAACTTCTCTATTCTTTCCAGCAGTCCATCAAAGTGTAACTGCGTCTTAGCTGAACTAGAAATGTTAAATAGGCGGCTGGCCTCAAACATGGTCTGAGCCAATTCCACCATTTTGGCACAAATCTTAGTTCGTTCAAGCTCTAGCTCGGCTCTAGGGTAGCACTTTTCATGATCGGTTATGGTTGGCCCTTCTTGGATTCTGGCCTGATATGCTTTAAGCATCATATTAAGGTCCTCGGGAGTGGGGTCAGCTAGGACTGATCCTACTCTAGGGGGTGGTGGGATTTGATGAGGCGGTGGGGAAAGTGGTGGGTTGGATGGAGGTGGGAGTGGTGGAGGCGGGGTAATGTGAGAGGGAGTTGGAGCTGTGAGTTCAGTTATCCTCGCTTTGGTTTCTCTTATGCTTTCTTCAAGTTCGTTTATCTTTTTTGCCCATTGTCTTTTCATTCTTTCTCGACTATCTTTCCACGCTCTAGCCCTTTTCTTTGTCACGCTTTCGGTTTCACTAGCCTCTGGGCCCTTTTCTTGGCTTGCCTCTTGGTTTTGCTGCAATGCCTGAGCTCTAGTAACCACCTGCACTGGTGCAGTGGAAGTGACACTTCCTGAGGCATCCACAACCAACCCAATCACATTGATAGGAGTGATTTTTGGCATATTGTTAGGATTCTTAGGGCAATCTCGTAAGAGGTGTTCTTTTCCACAATCTTGGCAAAAGCCTTGGATCGTCACGGACTGATTTTGTGTAGGTGGAGGTAAGGGACAATCACGAACGAAGTGATCCCCCTGACATCGGTAGCATGGTCCTCTAGGAAGGGGTGGTCGTACCTGCCTAGGTTGAGGCCTAGGGTTGGGGTTTGCATACATGACATTCGTGTAATCCGACTCCCAACTAGGTTCACTTGGTTCTTCACTATAGTAGGATTCACCATGTTCTGGAGACTGCATGTAGTAAGCCTGGGGACTATCGACATGCGTAGAATCAAAGCTATGGTCACTCGGGTCACTTTCTGAGATCAATGGGGTTACTGGTACTATGGCCCTATTCAGGTTTTCTTCTGCCACAGCATACTTTACTGGAATCACGTTAGCGGGGTTTGGGGGCTGTTGAGCTAGCACCGGTTGGGGTCTCTGTTGGGCCTGATATTGTGGTTGGTAGGTTTGTTGGGGTCTAGCATATTGTGGTGGTGGATTTTGGTTTTGATATCTGCCTTGTTGGTAGGGCTGCGGGTAGGGTTGCCTAACTGCCTGCTTGTTGTATGGGCAATCTTGTGCGGTGTGATTGGTGTATCTCCGTTCTATGGTGCAGTACTGGCTACTAGGGTTTACTTGGGGTTGAGCCATAATAGGGCAGACATTCGCCATGTGGTCGCCACCACAAGTATAGCACCTTTTCACAGGGGCAAACCTAGGAAGTTGTTTGCTAGAGACGCCTAGTTTTTGTGCCACTTTCTCTGCGAGTTCCTCAATTGATGTGGATTGCATGGAAGGGTGACTAGATGCACTATCTGAATCTTTGTAGATTTTGGAAAGCTCTAGTTCTTCCCCTAGGTTATCTTCAATGTCAATGCACATGCGTACACATTCTTCTATAGTCCTAGGGTCCTTCAGATACACATAGGATCTCAATTTTGTACTCAGCAATCCATCAAGGAATAAGGCTACTTGTTTAGCAGATGTGGGTAGCTCCGAAATAGGGCACCTTTCCAGGTATTGTCTAAATCTTCTTCCTGCAAGTCTCACGGTCTCTTGAGGGGTTTGTTTGAAGCTGTGGATCAATGAGGAGGTATTGTGTCTTATGCCGCTCTTAGAGAACTCTACAATGAATGCCTCTAGGAGTTGGTCTATGCTCCTGAACTGACGCTCATCTAATGGCTGAAACCATGTAAGTGCCGTGTTCCTAAGGGTTAGACCGAAGGCATTGTACTGCGTGAACAGATCTTCCACTTGTTCAGCTCTCAAGACTTGCTTGAACTCTGCCACATGATCATAGGGATCTCCTGTGCCGTCAAAGTAATTCTTCATGGACTTAACTAGCTGGGTGGGTCTCAAAGTTCTTGTATGCTCTCTAGGCCTCGGCAGAGGGAATCCATCTACATTTCTTTGGTTCCTGTGGGCTCTATGCATCTCAGGTTCTACCCTATTCGTCTCTGTTCTCGTTCTTTCTCTGCCTACAGGGTTGGCGAAACTTACTTCTGGTCTATCCCTACTTCTGTCTCTTTGCGTGCCATGAGCTTGGGAAGTTCCAGCCCCAGGGTGACCATAGGATACATTTGATCTTGGTTGAGGGAAAATAAATTCACCCTTCCAAGTGTAAGCATGCCTATCATTTTCTGTCACCACAAAGATCCGTTCTGAAGCATGATCTAAGTAGGTCACTCTGCCTGGGCTATCCGGATCCTTAAACTCATAGATCATGATATTTCCTATGTCTGTTGGCTGATTAGACTTATACCTCCAAAAGGCTTCATCAGTTTCTCGATTAAGGAGCAACTCTATGCTCTTGTTGTCTTGAGGGACCCATTCAGGCGTGATAATCCTAGTGAGAACTGATTTACCTCGAGGGGTTCTAGGTTCCGCACCCATGTTCCCTTGTTCCAGGTCCCCTAAGTCCGCTTCTGAGATTACGTTCCCAAAGTCATCTGTCCTATCAGGGTGACTAGTGACTACATATATAGTTCCTTCTTTGTCCAGGTATGCACCATTTTCAAACTTGACAGCTGGGTGCTCTAGTCCAATGGATTGATCAGGGTTTTTAATCTGGACCACAGATCTTCCTAGGCCGTCCTCATAGATGCTAGCACCTAGTCGGTTGGTCCTAAGGTACTCCAGCTGCGTTTTGTAAGGGCCTTCTACCCTGTACAAATAAGGCACTCCTGAACTTCCCGTAGGTCTGTCCATGCCTTGAGACATTTCTGACTCACTGGTCTCAGAGCTAGGGTAGTTCGAGTGGTGGCTCAACTGCTGGGCCCAGGACCTAGCAGTGTGGTTGACACTAGCCTCTGAAGACCTAAGGCTTTGTCTCTCTCTTACTAGGTGTCGTCCTGATCTAAGGTTCATATGCCTAACTGATTAGCCCAAATTTTTGCCCAGAGTACAACCTCGTTGCCGATCAATTGGTACCAGTCACTTGATTCTTTTTAGTTATTCCTCGTGTTTAAAGTCTTGTCTGCTATTACGTCGTCAGGAATACTTGAATGTTCTTCGTACTTTCAGGTTGATCGTTCCACGTTAGGTTCTTTCCTTTATGTTGTCGACAGTACAGAGATTAAGTTTTTAGCTTGAACTTGAGTTTTTAGGTAGTCTTCAACTTGATAGTGGCCTATCGTCGCCCTGACTTACTCCTACTTCTAATCGCTCTTAGCCTAGGCTAGGAATTGACGAAGAGGAGTTGAGAATATTCCGACCTTTCTTGCCGAACCTTGCTCTTTAGTGCTCGAGAAGTTGATTCTCAAGCGTGTGCCACACCCTTGCTTGGATACTCTCAATTGCTTCTCAATAGGCCTGCATAAATCCCAAGATTAGCTCCAAGTAGACCTTTCAATTGACAGACAATTTATTTCAGACACTTGTTAATGACCCTTGTTCCCCCTTTTGCATTGTTAGAAATTTACTCTAGAGCTCCCTTGGTGTTCCTACCCCTCAGTGTGTCAACTTCCAAATATCCTATCTGAAAATCAACGCGTTATTCTTATAAAAAACAGTTGAGGGCGTGTAGTATATGTCACGAGCTTTCCAACGAGCCCTAGAGCTCAAAAAATGGATCTCGTATGAAAAAGTTATGACCGTTCAAGGTTCTAGGGTTACGACAGGGTTCAAACAGGATAACGGTGCGACAGGTTTTCCCCAAGTTGTTTTCCTAAGGCTTCCCCATGTGCTCAAGAGTATAATATTTGTGCCCAAAATTAGCCCAACTCTTCAATTAACAAACCCTAAAAAATTTGGCTAAAATTGGCTGTCAATCGCGATGCACAGGGCTGTCAATCGCGATGGACACTCAGTCAATCGCGATGGACAGAGAGTTCAGTCGGTCGCGATGGACACCCGATTCAATCAATCGCGATGGACAGGCAGTCAATCGCGATAGACAGGGGCTTCAGTCAATCGCGATGGACAGGCAGTCGGTCGCGATGGACAGGGACTTCAGTCAATCGCGATGGACAGGCAGTCAATCGCGATGGACAGGGACTTCAGTCAATCGCGATGGACAGGGACTTCAGTCAATCGCGATGGACAGGGGCTTCAGTCAATCGCGATGGACAGGGGCTTCAGTCAATCGCGATGGACAGGGGGTTGAGTCAATCGCGATGGACAGGGGGTTGAGTCAATCGCGATGGACAGGCAGTCGGTCGCGATGGACAGAGACTTCATTCAATCGCGATGGACAGGCAGTCGGTCGCGATGGACAGGGCTGTCAATCGCGATGGACTGAAATTTTGCAAGATTTTCAAAAATTTTAGTGGGAATGTGGTGTGCAGGGTCTCTAGTCCACTGTGGTGCACTCAGATTTACCAACAAGTGAAAATTTCTGTCAATCGCGATGGACAGAAGGCGGCGACTGCGAGACAGTTTCGTCGAGTTCCGTACCTGCGCGGAAGGCTGGAGATGGTGATGTGACCTGTACCTGCAAGATAGCTCAAGAAACATGCAAAAACAGCACATGCAATTTCGCTCTCTCGCTCTCTCTCACAAGTGAAATGAGGGAAATGAGGTGGAGGTGGGGATATAGTCAAAAAACTGAAATTTTTGCGATGATGGAGATGGACGTGGGAGATGGTGATGATGATGATGGTGATGGAGATGGTGAAGAAAGTAAAAGAAAATCTATGAGAGTGAAGAAAATACCTACAACTCCAACGCGTCAACTCTACGTCTTACCATCACACACTCGTCCTCAAAGCTCGATCCCCGGCAACGGCGCCAAAATTTGGTGTAGCTCAGTGATGAGTAGCACCTCCTTTAATGTCAATCCGGGAAGACGTGAGGATGGTATGAAGACCTCGAGCAAGTGACGGCACAAGTGCGTGAGTGAGAAGCACACAAGCATGCACACACATACACACACACGCGCACGCACGGCAAGACAAAGAGAGAGAATCAATGGAGTTCTTTAGAATACTTTCAAAAGCTCTTACAGGTTCGTTTCAATTACAATCTAACCTCAAAAATGAGCTCTCTAGCTCTTTTTATAGATTTTGACTAGCTTTTGGCCCTGTCCAGACCTAGTGTCCGGCCTAGTTAAAAATTAGGTTCCAGGGCCAATTTGAGGGCTCAAACGGAGTCTAAAAAATACGAAAATTGATATGTAGGTACTTCTAAGGCTCCTCAAGCTCAAGGACTCCTTGGCTTGCACAAAATGGAGCTACAAAAATATGAAATGGTATTTACAATGATTGTTAGTGATAAGAATCACTGTTAAAAGATGTAGATTGGAAAAATTGAAGGGCCTATCTGCCAGATTTGCGTCGACTGCTTTGCCTACTTACTCCTTCACCTTGTTCTGACTCTCTCCGTTGGCTTCCTTGTCTCGTCAATCCTTGGGTTCCCTGGCTTCCTTGTCTAGTCAGTCCTTGGGTGCCCATACTGCTCTCAACAATATGCATTAAATGGATAAATATACAGAGGGTAATGGCTTCTACAAGATGTGAGTGTATAAAAAGATATACAAATTGATTACCTATGTGACTAGTCGCACACTATTTGGGGCACTTCTATAGGCTTTGGTGAGGAAACGACAAAGGCCTTCTTCTCTACTATCTCTTTGACATGTCCACAAAACAAATCACCCAAAATCCTTTGTAAACATGCACGAGATCTGTTGCCTCTTCATCTATCCTTGCACCTTCTCTTTCTTCATGGCCTTCCACTTCTTATCCTTTTTCTTTCCATTTCTTTCGATGATTTTTGGTGCTTCAATCCACTTCATATTTTCGACACTCTCAAGCATATGAGTAGTGACTATATATTCAAGACTTAACCTTTTTTGGAACGTACAAAGTTTTGAGGCATCCAAGATTTTGGTAAATATGTCTATAACCTACTCTTTAGTTGGCAAAAAATGAACATTCATATCTTACTTAAAAATCTATATCTCACACAATGAAACTGCACTTCTATGGGCTTGCTTCTAGCATGATACATGGGACTGTTTTGCCAAATAAATACTAGAAATAGTATCCCCATAGATGGGAATAGTCTTCACCTCCACATCAAGATTATTTAAGAACTTCTTTAACCACATTTTTGCAAGTTGTAAGAGCTAGTGCTTTGTACTCAACTTCTATAGATGATAATGCAACTAGTTGGTTATTTCATTGACATCCATCATATAGCTTTTGTACCTCGCATGAATATATTGTAAGAAAATAACAGCACAGCGGAATAGACCTGTAGACACAGTTGAGAGAAAAACACAGACAAAGATAGACGCACACTGAGAGATAGAGAACTCAAATTCTCAGATTGCCGAGCATAATGCAGTTACAATGATGGTGCTATCCACCCGTGCCCTCCCACTGTGGAGCTTAGATGGCGATCTAGACAGACTCTAGATGAAGGGCTTACTAGTGCGTAATGTTGTGTAAAGCTCAACCTTGGGCCATGCTTATATAGCTTTTACAAGGCGGTTCTCTATAGATCAATGTAGTCGGGAGATACAAAATAGTCGGTAAAATATATGATCCGACAATATCTCCACAACCAGAAGTCCTACCGTCTCGGCCCTACGGGCATAGGACTTCTGCACTCCCCCCATTAAGGTTCTATGGGGAAACAACGCGATGCCACAAGGCCTTTATTTTCACCTTAAATGGAAACTCAATGGCCTCGAAGTTTATGCCCTACCTAACCTAACGGCTAGGCTCACAAAGATCATCTACAACCATCAACGCTCACACATAGACCTCATCTAACTTGGAAGTTAGGGTTCCACAAATGTCCGGTCTCTCATAATAGCTTCTCCTCATAATGGGGGCCTTACAACTTAGAGCACCATGGATCATTTGTGGTCACATGAGGGTGGAGTATTGAGCATATCTAACACCACCCCCTCAATGTCCACCCTAAGGTGAACTACCTCCTTGGTCCAATCCCAAGCTTTGGAAAGTGTCGAAGACGTTGCTCTCTCCCAAGAGCCTTGGTGAAGATGTCTGCTCCATTTTCTTCAGTAGGACAATAGCTTATCTCCATGACTCCATCCTCAATCAACTCACGCACATAGTGATACTGGATTTCTATGTGCTTGGTACGTGCATGGAAAACAGGATTTTTGGCGATGGCCATGCAACTCTGGTTGTCACACTTCAACTTTGTAGCCTTCCGTCCTTGTATTCCTATGTGCCATAGGATCCTCCTCAACCATACTGCTTCACATGCTGCAATACATGCAGCTTTATACTCAGCTTTAGTAGACGATAATGCTATAGTTGGTTGCTTCTTACTAATCCAAGAGAAAATCCCTGATCCTAAAGAAAAGCAATATCCAGAAACTCATTTTCTGGTATCAATATCTCCTGCCCAATTAGAGTCACATTATCTGACCAGAGATGATCCTTCTTCATAAAGAATACAATAATCAGTAGTTCCTTTCACATACCTGAGTATCCGCATGCTTGCCTTCCAATGAGTTTGGCAAGGCTTATTAGAGAACCTGCTTACTACTCCAACAACATAAGAGATGTCTGGTCTGCTATTGCACAAGTAGATAAGACTTCCAACTAATTTCTTGTATCTTCCAATATCCACTGGAGGTGAAGTATCTTCAATAGATAATTTTATGTTGACCTCCATAGGTGTAGAAATTTCCTTGCAATCCTCCATGTCGAATGCCTTCAATATCTGCCTTGCATACTTTTGTTGAGAGATGAAAATCTTCCCTGGTTCCTGCCAAACTTCAAGACCTAAGCAATAATGCATTAAGCCCAAGTCTGTCATTTCAAATTCTGAACTTAGGGCATCTTTTGTTTGTTGAAGAAGAGCGTCATCATTTCCTGTAATCACAAGGTCATCTACATAGAGTACAAGCACAGTTGTCTTCCCTCCTTTCTTTAGAACATACAAGTTAGCATCAGAAGCACATCTTTTGAACCCTAGATCCAAGAGATACTTATATATCCGCTGGTACCATGCTCTAGGGGTTTGTTTTAGCCCATATAATGCCTTCTTCAGCTTACATACCTTGTTCTCTGAATGGGGAGCCTCAAACCCTAGTGGCTGAGACACCTATACCTCCTCCTTGAGGTCTCCATTCAGGAACGCTGATTTGACGTCCATGTGATAGACTGGCCAACGCTTATGTGCAGCCATAGCTAGTACTACTCGGATAGTAGTCATTCTTGCAGTCGGGGCAAATGATTCACAAAAGTCAGTGCCTTCAACTTGTGAGTAGCCCTGTGCAACAAGTCTTGGTTTATATTTTTCTAGAGTACCATCAGCCTTGTACTTTAGCTTCCAAACCCACTTGGTGCCAATGACTTTACGCTTAGGGGGTCGATCCACTAGCTCCCAAGTTCCATTCTTCATGATATTGTTCTATTCTGTTTGCATGGCAGCCCTCCAATTCGGATCATGGAGTGCCTCTTCCACATTGGTTGGTTCCTTCACTTCTTCTTGAATGAGATCAGCCATCAAGGCTGTGTTTACAATATGGGCGCTTGCCCATCTCTATTCCTCTATTCTCTGTGATCGCCTCAGTCCATCTGCAACCTGTTCTAGTGATTGTGAGATGCGGTTTGCAGAATCATAGAGCTACCTCACCCAACGTGGCAATGGCTTTTCCACTTGGGTGTGGGAGGTTGGTGACTTTCAGACTCATGATCTGAAGATGATGCTTCCTTCTCTTGTGTAGTAGGGATAGCTCTTCGGCCAAGTTCATAGTGGATTGCCCCTTTGCCTTATGATAAAGTGGAAGCTCTCTTTTCCTCCTCCACTAAATGTGGCTGCTCCTCCTTAAACACCACATCACGACTTTCCATGATCTTCTTAGCCTCAGGGTCATAAAGCTTATAAGCCTTCTTATCTTCATTGTACCCTAGGAAGATACATTTGATGCTTTTTGGTTGAAGCTTGTTTCTCTCCCTATCTGGAACATGTACATAACATTCACTTCCAAATACTTTGAAATGGGAAACATAAGGCTTTTTACCAGTATAGGCTTCTTGTGGAGTCTTTCCATCAAGTGCCTTGGTGTAGCTTCGATTCAAGATGTAGACAGCAGTGTTGATAGCCTCTACCCAAAATTGATTAGGCAAACCCTTTCCTTTCAACATGCACCTTGCCATCTCCATGACGGTTCGATTTTGATGTTCTCCAACACCGTTCTGTTGAGGACTATGTGCCACTGTGAGTGGATGCTTGATTCCCTTACTCTTGCAGAAATCTTCAAACTCTATTGATGTGAACTCACCACCACTGTCTGTCCTAAATTTCTTCATCTTCTTCCCTGTTTTAGTTTCAACAAGCTGAAGCCATTCTTTAAACTTACCAAAAGCTTGAGCCTTATCACGAAGGAAGTACACCCACATCTTCTGTTGGCATACAAAGCAATAAAGGAGTCATGCACAATACGGCAACAAGGCCAGATCATTTTTTCCCATAGATTATGTACAACCCAAGTGAT
The DNA here is from genome assembly GCA_020310875.1 of Ceratopteris richardii. Classification (NCBI taxonomy): domain Eukaryota; kingdom Viridiplantae; phylum Streptophyta; class Polypodiopsida; order Polypodiales; family Pteridaceae; genus Ceratopteris; species Ceratopteris richardii. Next base: position 201,759,404 of record CM035409.1, on the reverse strand, counting down.
TTTAATCACTACACAAACATTGTAAATCCCGTTTTTGGTAGATTAGACTCCATTTTGTGCAAGCCGAGGAGTCCTCGAGCTTGAGGAGTATTAGAAGTACCATCGTACCAAATTTCATAATTTTTAGACTTCGTTTGAGCCCTCAAATAAGCCCTGGAACCTAATTTTTAACTAGGCCGGACACTAGGTCTGGACAGGGCCAAAAGCTAGTCAAAAACTATAAAAAGAGCTAGAGAGCTCATTTTTTAGGTTAGATTGTAATTGAAACAAAACTTGTAAGAGCTTGTGAAAGTAATCTAAAGCACTCCATTGATTCTCTCTCTTTGTCTTGCCGTGTGTGCGCGTGTGTGTGTATGTGTGTGCATGTTTGTGTGCTTCTCACTCACGCACTTGTGCCGCCACTTGCTCGAGGTCTTCATACCATCCTCACGTCTTCCCGGATTGACATTAAAGGAGGTGCTACTCATCATTGAGCTACACCAAATTTTGGCGCCGTTGCCGGGGATCGAGCTTTGAGGACGAGCGTGTGATGGTAAGACGTAGAGTTGACGCGTTGGAGTGGTAGGTATTTTCTTCACTCTCATCGAACTTCTTTTACTTTCTTCACCATCTTCATCACCATCATCATCATTCCCATCTCCCACCTCCATCTCCATCATCGCAAAAATTTCAGTTTTTGACTATATCCCCATCTCCACCTCATTTCCCTCATTTCACTTGTGTGAGAGAGCGAGAGAGCGAATTTGCATGCGCTGTTTTTGCATGTTTCTTGAGCTATTTTGCAGGTTTTTTGCTGTACCATCATCCCCAGCAGTGTGCGCAGGTACGACAGGCTCTGCACAGTTCCCGGGACGACAGCCTCTGTCTATCGCGACAGACAGAAAATCTTAACATTTTGTGAATGCATGTTTATCATTGTAACCTACACCTTGAGGGCATTCTAGATCACTAGAAGTTTTTCAAAAATTTGCGTTTTTTTTGTCTATCGCGACAGACACCGTCTATCGCGACAGACACTGTCTATCGCGACAGACACCGTCTATCGCGACAGACAGAATTTCACGACAGACACCGTCTATCGCGACAGACAGAAATCCGCGACAGACACCGTCTATCGCGACAGACAGAAATCCGCGACAGACACCGTCTATCGCGACAGACACTGTCTATCGCGACAGACACCGTCTATCGCGACAGACAGAATTTCACGACAGATAGCGTCTATCGCGATAGACACCGTCTATCGCGACAGACACCGTCTATCGCGACAGACAGAAATCCGCGACAGACACCGTCTATCGCGACAGACACCGTCTATCGCGACAGACAGAAATCCGCGACAGATACCGTCTATCGCGACAGACACCGTCTATCGCGACAGACAGAATTTCACGATAGACACTGTCTATCGCGACAGACACCGTCTATCGCGACAGACAGCCCCCACGATAGATTGTGTCTATCGCGACAGACACCGTCTATCGCGATAGACAGGCATTTTCGGCAAAAAGTTAATGAGTGAAATTTTGGGAATTTAGGCAAAATTTTGGGCATATTGGCACTTTCATGTACTCATATATTTACAAAGGCCTTAGAAAATGCATTAAAATCCCTGATAGTATCTGTTTGTCTAGTTAACCCCCTAAACCCTGAACGGTCATAACTTTTTCATACGAAATCCATTTTCTGAGCTCTAGGGCTTGTCGGAAAGCTCGTGACATATACTACACGCCCTCAACTGTTTTTTATAAGAATAACGCGTTGATTTTCAGATAGGATATTTGGAAGTTGACACACTGAGGGGTAGGAACACCAAGGGAGCTCTAGAGTAAATTTCTAACAATGCAAAAGGGGGAACAAGGGTCATTAAAAAAAGTGTCTGAAATAAATTGTCTGTCAATTGAAAGGTCTACTTGGAGCTAATCTTGGGATTTATGCAGGCCTATTGAGAAGCAATTGAGAGTATCCAAGCAAGGGTGGCACACGCTTGAGAATCAACTTCTCGAGCACTAAAGAGCAAGGTTCGGCAAGAAAGGTCGGAATATTCTCAACTCCTCTTCGTCAATTCCTAGCCTAGGCTAAGAGCGATTAGAAGTAGGAGTAAGTCAGGGCGACGATAGGCCACTATCAAGTTGAAGACTACCTAAAAACTCAAGTTCAAGCTAAAAACTTAATCTCTGTACTGTCGACAACATAAAGGAAAGAACCTAACGTGGAACGATCAACCTGAAAGTACGAAGAACATTCAAGCATTCCTGACGACGTAATAGCAGACAAGACTTTAAACACGAGGAATAACTAAAAAGAATCAAGTGACTGGTACCAATTGATCGGCAACGAGGTTGTACTCTGGGCAAAAATTTGGGCTAATCAGTTAGGCATATGAACCTTAGATCAGGACGACACCTAGTAAGAGAGAGACAAAGCCTTAGATCTTCAGAGGCTAGTGTCAACCACACTGCAAGGTCTTGGGCCCAGCAGTTGAGTCGCCACTCTCATTACCCTAGCTCTGATACCAGTGAGTCAGAGATGTCTCAAGGCATGGACAGGCCTACGAGAAGTTCAGGTGTGCCCTACTTGTACAGGGTAGAAGGCCCTTACAAAACACAGTTGGAGTACCTGAGGACCAACCGATTAGGTGCTAGCATCTATGAGGACGGCCTAGGAAGATCTGTGGTCCAGATTAAAAACCCTGACCAATCCATAGGACTAGAGCACCCAGCTGTCAAATTTGAAAACGGTGCATACCTGGACAAGGAAGGAACCATATACGTAGTCACCAGTCATCCAGATAGGACAGATGAATTTGGAAATGTAATTTCAGAAGCGGACTTAGGTGACTTGGAACAAGGAAACATGGGAGTGGAACCTAGAACCCCTCGAGGTAAATCAGTTCTCACTAGGATTATCACGCCTGAGTGGGTTCCCCAAGATAACAAGTGCATAGATTTGCTTCTCAATCGAGAAACAGACGAAGCCTTTTGGAGGTATAAACCGGATCACCCAATTGATATAGGAACAATCATGATCTATGAGTTTAAGGATCCGGATAGCCCAGGCAGAGTGACCTACCTAGATCATGCTTCAGAACGGATCTTTGTGGTGACAGAAAATGATAGGCATGCTTACACTTGGAAGGGCGAATTCATTTTCCCCCAACCAAGATCACATGTAGCCTATGGTCACCCTGGAGCTGGAACATCCCAGGCTCATGGTATGCAAAGAGACAGAAGTAAAGATAGACCAGAAGTAAGTTTTGCCAATCCAGTGGGCAGAGAAAGAACGAGAACCGAGACGAATAGGGTAGAACCCGAGATGCATAGAGCCCACAGGAACCAAAGAAATGTAGATGGATTCCCTCTGCCGAGACCTAGGGAGCACACAAGAACTTTGAGACCCACCCAGCTAGTTAAGTCCATGAAGAATTACTTTGACGGCACAGGAGATCCCTATGATCATGTGGCGGAGTTCAAGCAAGTCTTGAGAGCCGAACAAGTTGAGGATCTATTCACGCAGTACAATGCCTTCGGTCTAACCCTGAGGAATACGGCACTTACATGGTTTCAACCATTGGATGAGCGCCAGTTCAGGAGCATAGACCAACTCCTAGAAGCATTTATTATTGAGTTCTCCAAGAGTGGCATAAGACACAACACCTCCTCACTGATTCACAGCTTCAAGCAAACCCCTCAAGAGACTGTGAGGCTTGCAGGAAGAAGATTTAGACAATATCTTGAAAGGTGCCCTATTTCGGAGCTACCCACATCTGCTAAACAAGTAGCCTTATTCCTTGATGGACTACTGAGCCCAAAATTGAGATCCTACGTGTATCTGAAAGACCCTAGGACCATAGAAGAGTGTGTACGTATATGCATTGACATTGAAGATAACCTAGGAGAAGAGCTAGAGCTGTCCAAAATTTACAAAGATTCAGACAGTGCATCTAGTCACTCTTCCATGCAATCCACATCAATTGAGGAACTCGCAGAGAAAGTGGCCCAGAAATTAGGAGTAACTAGCAAACAAATCCCAAGGTTTGCCCCAGTGAAAAGATGCTATACATGCGGTGGTGACCACATGGCGAATGTCTGTCCCATTATGGCTCAACCCCAAGTAAACCCTAGTAGCCAGTACTGCACCATAGAACGGAGATACACCAACCACACCGCACAAGATTGCCCATACAACAAGCAGGCGGTTAGGCAACCCTACCCTCAGCCCTACCAACAAGGCAGATACCAGAACCAGTACCCTCCACAACCATATGGCAGGCCACAACAAAATTTCCAACCTCAATATCAAAACCAACAAAGGCCTCAGCCTGTGCTAGCACAACAACCCCCAGCCCCAGCTAATGTGATCCCGATAAAGTATACTGCTGCAGAAGAGAACCTGAATAGAGCTATAGTCCCAGTAACACCCTTGATCTCTGAAAATGACCCAAGTGATCATAGCTTTGATTCTACCCATGTTGATAGCCCCCAGGCCTACTACATGCAGTCTCCTGAGCATGGTGAGTCCTATTATAGCGAAGAGACAAACGAACCGAGTTGGGAATCAGATTACACGAACGTCATGTATACAAACCCCAATCCTAGGCCTCAACCTAGGCAAGTCAGACCTCCATTCCCAAGAGGGCCGTGCTACAGATGCCAAGGTGATCACCTCATTCGTGATTGTCCCTTACCTCCGCCTACACAAACTCAGTCCGTGACTATCCAAGGCTTTTGCCAAGACTGCGGAAAAGAGCATCTCTTATGAGATTGCCCAAAGAACCCCAATAGCATGCCAAAAATCACCCCTATCAACGTTGTGGGGTTAGTGGTAGACTCCTCAGGAAGTGTCACTTCCACTGCACCAGTACAGGTAGTCACTAGGGCTCAGGCATTGCAGCAAAACCAAGGGGTAGGCCAGGAAAAGAGCCTAGATGCTAGCGATACTGAGAGCCAAAATAAAAAGAGAACAAGAGCTTGGAAAGATAGCCGCGAACGCATGAAAAGGCAATGGGCAAAGAAGATGAGTGAACTTGAGGAAAGTCTACGAGAAACCAAGGCTAAAATCATAGAGATCACGTCTCAACCGCACTCTCACACATTCCCACCGCTACCATCCCCATCACCCTCCATCCCTTCACCCTCTAAGACAGCCCACGCAACCCACCCACCACCCCAAACAGGATCAGTATTAGCTGATCCCACTCCCGAAGACATAGACATGATGCTTAAAGCATATCAGGCCAGAATCCAAGAAGGGCCAAACGTCACGGATCATGACAAGTGCTATCCTAGAGCTGACCTAGAGATAGAAAGAACCAAACTATGCGCGAAAATGGTCGCATTGGCTCAGACTATGTTTGAAGCCAGTCGCCTTTTCAATTACTCAGGCTCAGCCAAAACGCAATTACATTTGGATGGATTCCTAGAGAAGTTAGAGAGGATAATTGCAAGATCTGAAAAGGAAGAAAAAAATCAAGACCAAGAAAAAGCAAGCAAAAACAGGAATCATTCCCAATCAGAAGTGTATGTGGCCAATGCCCCTAAACCGGACAACTTCCCCTCCTTAGAAAGAATAGAGAGGCTAATAGCACAGCCAGAAAAGGAACCTACCCCTCAAAGAAAGGAGATGGCAAGAGCACGGATAAGCCAACCTCTTCAGGAAGCCCGTGGGCCTCCTCAAGAAGCTTATCTTCCCCCCCAAAAGGCAGATGAGCCTCCCTCGAAAGCTCAAGTACCTCCACAGGTTGCCTACATTCCTTCTCAGGGAATGTGTGAGCCTGTTCGGAAAAGTCATAGAATAAGTAATCCTCCCCAAGAAGCTTGTGCTCCAGTCAGTTGCGAGAACGAGGAGAGAGCCAACAATAGAATCAGCCCTCCTTCACAGGTTGCTTACGCGCCCAATTCTACGGAGCCAGACACTTCTTCTTCTATGAATCGGTTTGCACCAGACTTCCTACGAGAGATTCAAGAAGACAAATGGGATAACGAAAGCGAGGTCGCCCCTCCTTTTGAACTTGTGGACGATGCACACGACCAATTCCCACAAGACATCCCATCTATTTACGGGGAGCATGAGAGTGTTCAGTCTCACGAGAGATTGGACTTTGAGTCTAATTCCATACAGGAGCTACCCCACTTCACAGGCCCATGGGAAGCAAAGTCCACATGTATGAGAGCACCCACAGTCATGGTAAGGAACGACGACTCAGTCATTCCTAGGAACACAGAGGTAGTGAAGAACACTAATGTGCAGTGTAATCTCAGGTTAGAAGAGCTACTCAAGGTTAGACCTGAATTATGGAAACATGTAGCCAAACAAGTACCAGAGATAGCAAAACCTCGTTCCAAGGTAGGATCCCATAGGACAGTGCCAGAAATTCCCTTGGATAAGATCGGGGATATGTGTGAAGGTGAAGAAGGGAACACCTATCTTCCCATCACCTACCAGGACTACACCACGAAGGCAATTTTGGACTCAGGTGCAGGAGTTGCAATTGCCACTACCTCCTTATGGAAGCGTTGGGGCAAGCCAGCACTCAGGCCAACAAGAATGAAATTGCAGATGGCCGATGGTCATATTGAGAGACCCTTAGGATTGCTGGAAGGGATAACTCTCACCACTTGTGGTGTTGAGTTTGAGCATAGCTTTGCTATATGTGACTTCAGCAAAAATCATGCTTATGAGATGATTTTAGGAAGACCATTTATGCGACAGTTGCAAGTGGTACAGGATTGGGGAACCAACTCCTTGTATTTGCAACACTTGGGTGTTACGACCAAAGTCAATCTCAAGGATTATTCTCATAGAGATGTCCCTCCTATCCAATGGAATCCCATCCATAGAGCCAAAGATGATACAGAATCTGTGCATTCCATAGGATCAGGATCCTCCTGGATGCACGAAGACACTCACTTATGGATGTGCAAGGTAGCAGTAGAAGAAGAGAAGAGAGAGAAAGCCAGAGAGGTAGGTGCGAACGAAACCCATAGACCCATTCAAGACCCAGCCTATGCACCTGTAGTTTTTCCAGACGAGGAATTTGAACCCCATGGCTGGGCAGAAATCTTAGCAACAATGGACGTAGCCATCAACGAAGAACAATGGACACCTCAATGTGATGAGGATGGCTATGATATTTCAGTCTTCTCCATAGAGCCAATCATGGGAGAGGCAGTTCTAGAAGAATGTGAACCTAGCCCTGATGCATTTGAGGATGCAAGTGACTCCGATCTAGAGTCAATCATTATGGACCCACCATTTGCGTCAGATGAAGAATATTTCCATGAAATGGAATTTCAACCCCAGAGGCATGGAGAGGTTACAAATGATGTAAGATTAGCAACGCATATGACCTCTAAGGAAGAAGGAAAGAAACGAAAGAAGAAAGAAGTCTCACCAGAGGAGGAAGAGTCTTTGTTTGAGGTCCCAGAAAATTTTAAGAAGTATGAGATAGATGACAGGAGAGTAATGATAAGAATGCCTAAACGAGAGGCACAAGTAGGAGAGGCCTATGATAACAAAGAAACTACCAAGAAAATAGTAGTGGCCTTAGAAGAAGGAGAGGAGAGATGCACGTATATAGGCCATGACCTGACAGAAGAAGAAGAGCATGAATTGATTGCCTTGCTAAGAGAATACAGAGATGTATTCGCTTGGAGTTACAAGGATTTGAAAGGCGTAGACCCCGAGATATGCTCACACACCATTCCCATGACCTCAGATGCTAAACCCTCTAAGCAAAAGCCTTATACATATAACGATAATTATGCTGCTAAGATCAAGGAAGAGATAGATAGATTGGTTGAAGCTGGATTTATCTATGAAATCGAGCACACTGAATGGGTGTCCCCCATCGTAGTGGTGCCCAAGAAGAATGGCAAACTGCGTGTGTGCATTAACTTGAAAAAGGTTAATGCAGCCACAATTCGAGATAACTATCCGCTTCCCATAACAGAACATCTCTTAGAAAGAGTGGCAGGCAAGGAAGTGTACAGCTTCCTCGATGGATTTTCGGGTTACAATCAAGTAGCCATAGCTCCAGAGGATCAGCATAAGACAGCCTTTGCCACAGAATGGGGCATCTTTGCTTTTAGAGTAATGCCATTTGGGCTTACCAATGCACCAGCTACCTTCCAAAGGCTGATGTGCCATGTGTTCAAGGAGTTCCTGAGGAAGAGTTTAGAAGTCTATGTTGATGATCTTTGTGCTCATTCCAATGTTAGACAAACCCATATTCCTGAACTCAGACAAATCTTTGACAAATGTAGAGAATATCAAGTCTGCCTGAACCCAGAAAAGTGCGTTTTTATGGTGAGGCAAGGCAAGATCCTAGGACATATAGTGTCAAAGAATGGCATATCTACTGACGAAGAAAAAGTGAGAGCCATAGCGGAGTTACCTAGGCCAAAGAATGTCAAGGAAGTACAAGCTTTCATGGGGCATTGTGGTTATTATCGACGATTTATACACATGTATGCTGTCATTGCAAAGCCCATGTACGGACTCCTGACTAACTTTGAGTGGACGGATGAATGCGAGAATTCCTTCCAGGAGCTTAAACGAAGATTGTGTTCAGCACCAATCTTGACCACACCAGATTGGAATAAGCCATTCCATGTTCATGTTGATGCATCCAATTATGCTATTGGATGTGTGCTTGCACAACCTACTGGTGAAGGTAATATGGATCTTCCAATTGCCTATGCTAGTAGACAATTGAATGCGGCTGAACGGAATTACACCACTACAGAGCGCGAAGGATTAGGCATGGTTTATGCAGTCAAAAAATTTAGACACTATTTGCTTGCAAATAAGTTTAAATTTTTTACTGATCATCAGGCATTGTTGTACCTAGTAAACAAGCCATGCAATACAGGAAGATTAGTAAGATGGTTCCTCTTGCTAATGGAATATGACTTTGAGGTTGTGGTAAGAAAAGGTAGAACCCACTTGAGAGCAGATCATCTCTCTAGGCTCACATCGGGAGAAGCCCCACAAGGAGTGTCAGATGACCTTCCTGATGCTTACTTGTTTAATTTGGAAGTGGTGCCGCAGTGGGCCAAGCCAATAGTACCAGTATTGACATACGGGCCTAATCATCCAGTGGTGAACACACGGAATAGAGAGATCGTAAAAGCCCAAAAGTACCATATCATGGCACGAAGCATGTACAAGCACACAGATCAAGGGATCTTGGCTTGTTGCGTAGAAGAGGATGAGTACGCTAAATGGTTGCAATTAGCACATGTAGGTGCATTAGAGCAACACCATTCAAAGCAACGAACTTTACAGACTCTAAAGAGATTCGGAGTGCACTGGCCAACTATGGAAGCGGATGTCCAAAAGTTGTGCAAGGAATGCCCAATCTGTTGCACTAAACCACCAGTGGAACATGCCACTCTTTATCAAGTATCCATTGTGCCAGATTGGAGTGAACCTCTAGTATCATTCTTGAGAACAAACACATTCCCTCCAGACATGACTCTAGCTAGGAAAAGGAGCTTAGAACAAGAAGCTTTGGATTACTCACTCATAGGTGATAATCTATATAAGCGCGGTAAAGATGGTTACCTGAGGTTATGTGTCCATGAAAGTGAATATCTCAAAATCTTGGAGACTGCTCACCAAGGTGTAGCAGGAGGACACTTTGGACCAGATCGGGTAATCAAGGCAATATTATTTGCGGGCTTCTGGTGGCCTACCCTTCACATGGATGCACATACCTATGTGAAACGGTGTGATGTCTGTCAAAGGACTCAGTATCCTATACGCAAAGATGAGATGCCACTGAAACCTATGATGGGTGGACGTGCATTCTCTAAGTGGGGAATAGACTTCATAGGTCCTATTAATCCCCCAGCTAAAGGTTCTCATGCGGAATACATCATTGTGGCAACAGATTATCTCACCAAGTGGGTTGAGGTAAAAGCTACAACCAAGAACGATGCTCAAACAACTGCCAAATTCTTGTTTGAGAATGTATTCACAAGATACGGGCTACCTATAGAGCTTGTAAGTGATAGAGGCACTCATTTCTTGAACGAAGTGATTGAAAATCTACTCCAAGAATTCTTGGTAATACACAAGAAGTCTGCCCCCTATCACCCTCAAGCTAATGGACAAGCTGAGAGCACTAATAAGATTTTATGCAATGTATTGACAAAATTAGTGAACACTAAACGCTCTGATTGGGACAAACAGCTACACCATGCTGTTTGGGCATACCGAGTGGCCTACAAAACGGTACTCCAAGCCACTCCCTTTCAGATGGTATTCGGTCAAAACGCTGTGTTACCCTTGGACTTCTTGATCCCTACATTGAGAGTAGCACGAGAGCACGAATGGACAGGTCATGAGCTCTCCTCTAGGATCTTTGACCTTGAACGATTAGGGGAAACAAGACTGAGAGCCGCGGCAGGAATATATGCAGCCAAGAAGAGACAGAAAGCATATTTCGATGCCCATGTGAAGGATAAGGGCTTGAAAGCAGGAGATCTAGTTTTAGTCTATACACTAAAACAACACGCGAGGAAGCTAGAAAAGAGAGGCTACGGACCTATGATCATCAATAGGATCTCCACGAGCGGAGCAGTACAATTAGCCACATTAGAGGGTGATGTTCTCCCTAACTATATTAGCGGTTGTAGAGTCAAGTTGTATCAGGAACCCCTCACGGAGGAAATGCTCAGCCGACTCAATACTGCTAAGAAACGCAAAGAGGAAGAAAAGCGCATTCGAGAAGAGGCTCAAGCAGAAGCTTTAGAACGTATCAGAAGGATGAAGTTACGAAAGCAAGACCGAGATCAGACTAGAGCAAATGACTATGCAGATCAAGGATGTCCCATGGCCATGTGTGAAGTTGCAGGAACAAGCTCGCATAGAATAATCGATAGACGTCCTTTCATAACCCTAGAGATAGGACAAGGAAAGAGTGCAAGGACCGTGAGAGCCTTGATTGACTCAGGTGCAGCCACTAGTGCTGTTAGAGTGTCTTACTGTCAAGAGTTGCAGTTAACTGTCAATCCTGTGGAAGCATATCTCATAGGATTGGGAGGCGTGGAAACCCCTTGCATGGGCGAGGTGGAACTTCCCCTCTACATTCACGATGAGGCAATGACAGTTAAAGTACTAGTGTGTCAGGATGAGGATCTCACTGAACCTCTCGTCTTGGGTCAGGATTGGATCTATGACCGAGCAGTCCATCTAAACCTAAGAAGTGGACTTCTCCAGGTTTGGGTCAGTCATAGTCGAGTTACAGTAGAATTAGACAATGGAGCACTCAAGGAACTAGGAAAGGCACAGACTCCTGGTCCTTCCAGGGGTACACATAAAGATGACCATGCTGTTCTTGTTCAAAACCCTGTGTTGCAGAGGAATGACATTTGCAAAAAAGGAGTCAGGGATGCAACGGAACTCCCTTCTTTTCCAAAGGTCAGAAGGAGGCAGCAACCAAAGGCGGATCACAGGCAGAAGAAGCAGAGTACTACCTATGTCCGAGATCAAAAGTACCTGCGCAGCAGAATGCCCCAGAAACTCAACCAGGTGTGGGTGCGGAAAGGCGAACGACCGGTTGCACCACCGTCAACCACACGGGCAAAGCCTCTTATTAGTAACCAACAACACGACGCTAATAAGAAGTCTTTCAGAAATTCTTCTGCTAAAGTAAAATCTATTTGGGTGCCCAAGAAGTCGATGAAGGCAAGCCCACAATCTAGACAAATTTGGGTGCCTAAGGCTTGCTTGAGGGCACAAGTAGTTACGCCAAGGCCACGACCTATGCAGCATAACCCTTCTACGAGTACAACCAGAATTCCCTCGTGCTCAACACTTAGGAACACACCAAGACCCATGAGCATGCATGTAATCACTTATAAGTGGGTCCCTAAAAGGCCCCATTCCCAAACAGCGACACCGACACAGCTCTCTAGAGTCTCTACGAAACCGAAAGCAAAGCCCATCCACTGCATTTGGCAGCCTAAGACCTGTAATAAACCCCCCGACCCCGATTTGTAAATTCACCCCACTTACTAACGGCATTAGTCTCCTAGGAATACACAAACGTTAACGACACTCACTGTCTTCGTGCACTTACTAACCACTAACTCATCATCTGCCTCATGTTAATGTTGTAACGGGGACAGCAACGGATTTATTCTGTCCATTACGATGTTAACACATGCTTCTATATTCTCACAGAATCAGAAGGCAAGCAGTAAAATGGCAGAAGCGACAGGTTCGGGCTCACAAGTAGGGATACTTACTGCAGGAATTGATGTGGATAGCCTACCTGTGGACGTGCCCCCGACGGAACGACCAGTGGAGATGCAACACCTTCAGCAACTCCCGGTGCCAGATCCACCTACAGGCATCACGGAAAGAGTTCATGCCAATTCTCATTGGTTCAATGGCATGCCCGGTCCATTAGGTGAGGCCAAGTATATCTGGGAGTCTAAATGCGAGTATGACAGATCATGGGTGCGATTCCAATTTTTCTCCAAGGAGTTCGAGACTTTACAAAACACAGAAGATCTACAGATCATATGGCAACGAGCAGGATTGGCGGAATATTTTGAAGCCCCACTACCTAAACCCGATCTCCTCCGATGTTATTATCTGGTCTCCACATTACAAGCTCATGAGGATAAGGACCAACCCGGATCCTTTGTTCTCCCCTCACTGCTGGGCAACAACGAGTTGAAGAGGTTTGAACTTACTGTGGAGCTGGTAAGTGATGCTTTAAAGATGCATGGCACGCATGTACCCTCAGAAAAGGATGCTCTCGTTCCCAACAACATGAAGGACAGGAAAGTAGTGAAGCTGAAAGACATGGCAGCCCTCACCCCAAATGTGTCCATCCCTCTCCGCATGTGCATGCAACATTTCGCCTTCCCCGGTCAAGACCGATTCACGCAACCACACAAGAAGATCTGGTTTGCTCTCTACTTGGCGGAAGCAGGTGCGCTACCTATTAAGCTACCAGTGTGGATTATAGATCAGTTGTATGAAGCGAACAAACGGGCTTCTAGGAAATTAGTGGTGAACGGATGCTGTGCACTCACACGCATCATTTACCGATGCTTGGCATATGATGTCCCCATTGAGCGTGCCTTAACTTGGGCACAATTACAAATGTTTAAAAGGCTCAAGACATCCACACATCAGTCCAAGCGCATGAGGGGCGCGATTCCGTGTGTCTAGACAAGGGAAGTCCTGACTACTCCTGAGGCATCACCATTAAGAGAGGGCACTGTACCTCCTTTTACCATTAGGATACCCAGGTCGGAATCTGACACTACGACACAACCCACCCCATCGGCTCCTCCGGTTACACCTGAATTCGAGTTTGCTGCCACTGGAGAGGCTGAAGGACTGGACCCCCAGGATTTCGAAGCATTTCTACAAAGCACACAATTCTCTGATGTGGAGTTTTATTCAGAGGCAGAGGAGCAGGGCACATCCTCACGGAGAAGAAGAAAGTCTACAGACGGTAGACATGTCCATTGGAGTGACGCTCAGCAAAGCCAACAACACGGACACCCGGAAGAAGAAGAAGCATATGAAGAAGAGACCACTGAAGCCCCAGCATATACAGCAGAACTCCGAAGGCTGTATCAGATTATGGAAAGAGTGCGATCGCAGCAGTTACTCACTGAACAGAGCAGCAGAGTACTTATGACTCAGTTGTTGGAAGAAGCAGGAGTTGACTCAGAGTACAGGGAAGGTCTCTTATTGATGGCAGAAACATATGGAGTTGTAGAAGCTGTGCGCACTGCCATTCAGAGGCCTTCAGTTCAATATGACCCACGAAGGTTCCAGACACGACCTCGCCCAGGCAAAAATATTCAAATTCCCGTTATAGTTGCAGAAGAGCCGACTACTACACCTGAAACTATCAGAACAACCTCCCAGACAGCTAGCCAACAGCACCCAGCCACCCATGAGGAGTCCACCGAACCACTACCACCTACTCCCCCACCATCACCTCCTAGAAGAGAAACAGTAGAAACCACATCGACTACTCAACCCACCGACCCCACCTTCATCTTCCGTACTCCGATCTCCAGTGCCACCCTATTCTCTACCACTGATAATCCTATCTTTGAAGACAACCCCAACACTACACAATCCGCCGAACCCCTCCTAGACCCTGCCCTAGGGCAACCATCCCCAATGCCTTCAGCCACCGGTCATCCTGACCCCAGATCCACATTCATAGGCTTCCCTGCTACCACGCAACCCTTTCAGCCCTCCTCAAATTTACGACCCCAACCCCGGATATCCCTCTCTCCATTTCTACAATCCCTCCAGGACATCTTTGCTAGGGCTTTTCAACCAGGCCCTCAACCATTCCCTGTCTTTTCAGCTCCCCACCCCACTTCACATCTATTCACCACTTCCACACACACACCACCTACCATACCAGTGTATATGGCAGGCCCCACACTAACACCCACTCCTGAAGGTATGGACATTTCACCACCCACGGCACCACCACCCACGGTTTCACCTCCTCCCATTCCCCCTCCACCAATTTCACCCACACACACAACTTTCGTAGACACATCATTCACTGTCTCCCTTCCCCAATTCCCTTCCCATGCATCTTCCACAGTAAACACCCCCCACTCATCTATAGGTAATGCATTGGACACCATGTTGGCTTGTATATCAAATTTAAGAACAGATTACATTCAGCTCCAGCAACAAAACGCACGCCTGCAAGAGCACTCAGCGACACTACAGCTCCGCCTTGCGGTACTAGAAGAGGAGAATGCTCGCCTCCACACACAGTTCCAAACCCTCCAAGATGCCCATAATATATTGGAAGTACAGCTACAGAACGTAGATCAGGAAGCAGTGCAGGTGGTAGAAAGTCACCTACGGACACAACTGGAACGCAACTCAAAACTTCAGCGAAATATGGCGCTACTTAAACGCCATCTTGCGGCTGCTCAGGAAGAGAACAGACGTCTGCAAATACAAAATCAAGAGAACCTGGAGGCAGCTATTGAGAGCACACCGGGGGCACCCATCAGCCCATCCAAGTTTCAAGCAGTGACCCCCGATAATATCAAGATTATATTGGAAGATTATGCCATGCTACTCGAAGCACATGATAAGCTATCGGAGGAGCTAGGACAACTGAAGCAGGAAAACCAACAAGGCCCAACAGCTTCCCCTCCAACCACCCCCTCTGCAGCTTCGCTTCCCTCCGACGCAGAGGCCATAAAAGATCTCCAGCAACAGGTAACTGAATTGCAGACACGCCTACTACAATATGAGAGGCCATCTTCCCCTCCGGAGGCTCCCACGGACGAAGAAGTTGTGCAAATTCCTGTGGAACAAACGTTTGATGAAGAATATGATCCTCAACCATTCCCAGGAGGCCAACAAACAGAAGAAGCGCAGGACACGTTCGAGGCACCACGGCCGCCATGGTTACGACAAGTGGAGGAAATAGGGACCTCGCATGAAGAGCGCACCGTAGTGCAAAATCAGGCTATGAGGGTCATAGAGGAGACTGTTTTACAATCAGATTACTTCAAGAACTTGTCATCGAGACGCCTGATCCTCTCATCGGAACTCCAGTACAGGCCATATTATATTCTCTTGGCTGATTATAATGCTGAAATACAAAGAGTCACGGGTCAGATTCCTACTTTTGCGACCCAATTTCAACCCGAAGACCTTCCTCCAGAGGTGCGAAAAGGCAAGATTCGTCAACCAACATGGCGGCAGAAACTTTTAGAGACTTATCCAGAAATGCTACGCACATGGAACAACGCGCCGTTGCACCTCCTGTACAACCCATGCTACGGTCCAGTCCCCCGCCGCAGGTCGTGGAAGGCATTTAATATCAAGGTACAGAACAATGCGCTATGCAAGGAATGGCTGAACTACCCGTACATAGCGCCACCACAAGGACCACCATCGGTAGCATATATGATGGGGACCATTCGCCACTGGATGCCGCGCTTGAAGCCCATGCAAGATGTAGCAGCGCAAATGATGCTTAAAATCTTAGATATGATGGAAGTGGTGCTGAAGACCTTTAGAAATGCAGCCGCACCACAGGTACGCCTTCCGGGGTTTAGCAATGGAAATTACGACTTGGTGTATGACATGAGCACCACCCCCAGTATCCGTGTGGCTTACGCTTGGCATGCACGCATCAAATACCTCCCCGCCTGCTACAAACAAACCTTCGAAGAAATGTTCAGATCAGGGTTCTGGGAGTACCACTCGGAGATTTTCGCGCCAAAGCCGACACATCTGCTTCAACTGTTTGCTTGTGAACAAGCAATGTATTCAGAGTACTACACCACCCCGCAACCAGAGACCCCCGGTGCAATAAATTGGGAGGCATTGGAAGCCGATCTAGCAAGAGGCTTAAGGATAGGAGAACATGAACTGGCCACCAATGTCATCCAATATTACATCGACCACCCGAGGGAACAAAGGTCTGTCAGGGGCGACAGACGCTAGGAAGGGGGGAGTGTTGGCATACAAAGCAATAAAGGAGTCATGCACAATACGGCAACAAGGCCAGATCATTTTTTCCCATAGATTATGTACAACCCAAGTGATTTTAATCACTACACAAACATTGTAAATCCCGTTTTTGGTAGATTAGACTCCATTTTGTGCAAGCCGAGGAGTCCTCGAGCTTGAGGAGTATTAGAAGTACCATCGTACCAAATTTCATAATTTTTAGACTTCGTTTGAGCCCTCAAATAAGCCCTGGAACCTAATTTTTAACTAGGCCGGACACTAGGTCTGGACAGGGCCAAAAGCTAGTCAAAAACTATAAAAAGAGCTAGAGAGCTCATTTTTTAGGTTAGATTGTAATTGAAACAAAACTTGTAAGAGCTTGTGAAAGTAATCTAAAGCACTCCATTGATTCTCTCTCTTTGTCTTGCCGTGTGTGCGCGTGTGTGTGTATGTGTGTGCATGTTTGTGTGCTTCTCACTCACGCACTTGTGCCGCCACTTGCTCGAGGTCTTCATACCATCCTCACGTCTTCCCGGATTGACATTAAAGGAGGTGCTACTCATCATTGAGCTACATCTTCCTACTGTAGTCATCGACAAGTAACATGAAGTAGGAAGATCCGCCCAAGGCCTGTGTAGGCATTTTTCCACACAAGTCAGCATGCACCAACTCTAGAGGATAGCTTGCTCTGTTCTTGCTTTCTTGTGGAAACGCCTTCCTCTGTTGCTTGCCCATCATGCAACCTTCACATGGTTCCTTCATTTCTACAATCTATGGTAGGTGTGCAACCATACCTCTATGATGCATCTCCTTCAGTACATGGTATCCAATGTAGCCGAATCTCTCATGCCATAGCTTACTTGTGCCCATGTTTGTAGTGGTTGTAAGAGCACACAACTCATGCAGCTTGTTCCTCCTTATGCCAGTCCCAACAATGTTGTTGTTACTGTCCATAATCTTAGCTCTTGTCTTACTGAAAGATACTTGATGACCTTGATGAGTTATAGAAGCTACTGAAAGTAGATTTTGTTTTATTTGTGGAACATACAACACATTTGAAAGCTTTCTAATATCACCATTAGAGTTAATGAAAGAAACCGTACCTTCGCCCTCTGCAGGATATCTTGCATTGTTCCCTACCTTTACTGTGATGGGTTCCTTTAGAGGCTGTAAGGAACTGTAAAGGTCTTTTCTACTCGTCATGTGACGAGATGCTCCACTATCCAACACCCATGAGTCATCTGTTCCTGAATCTTCAGCCGAGGAGCACACCTCCTCTATTGTAAAAAATAACTCAAGCTTTGTTTTTGTTGTGTTGGCAAACTCCTTGCCCTTGCCACCTTTTGAAGAGCCACTCTTCTCTTCTGCCTTCTTGATGTGATAGTATTGGATTGTGTGTCCTTTCTTCTTGCAGTGGAAACACTCTCCGTTGAACTTCTTTTTGTCATTCTTCTTTTCTTCTCCATCTTTTGAAGAGTCTGCTTTGCTTCCTTTGGCATTTGTTCTGAATGCAGCATCTCCTTCGCTACCACCACTCCTTGCCTTGAGTTGCAGCTCCTCCTCCATGAGTAAGGCACTAAATTCTTCAAACGTTAGTGATTGAGGTCTGATTTGAGTGTTAAGAGCAGTTACCAAACCATCAAACTTAGGTGGATAGATTCGAAGACAACGACGAGCTAGTTCCTCACTTGACTTTTGAACACCTGCTCCTGCCATTTGATCTTGTAGATTCTTTATGCGAGTGATAAACACCTCTGCAGTCTCCCCATCAACAAACTGTTTTGCTGCAAGCTGATTCTCCAAGTTCTGAATCCGTGTCTAATTACGGGTTTCATATTGATTTCTCAATATGTTCCATGCTTCACATGCCTTCGTAGTATGCTGAATGAGAGTCAGAACACTATTAGAAGTACTTGTAACTAGGGCACAAAGTGCATCTGCATTTCTACGTTTCCAAGCACGTAGAAGATCAGCATCAAGAGAAATCATTCGACCAGGATTATTTGGATGGGGTCTTTCTTGGGGCTCATGATTAGTCCCAAGAACAATCTCCAAAAGCTCATACGAATCAAGAATAGAAGTGATTTTGAACTTCCACAGGGTGTAGTTTGTACCATCAAGTTTACCTTCTGTGAAGGCTGGTGGCCGTATCCATAATGTTGGGATGACCGGCATCATCGCTGCTCCTGCTTGTGCACCACCTACTCCTGTTGATGAACCACCTTGGCCCCCAGTCGTAGATGATGACGCACCGCTTGACATCTTCTCTCTTTTGTTGTCCAGACCTCCGCAACCTTTGCGTTTTTGCTTCTGCACCACTCAGAGCCTCCTGAGCTCTGATACCATGTAAGAAAATAACAGCACAGCGGAATACTACAACCATCAATGGTCAAACACAGACCTCATCTAACTTGGAAGTTAGGGTTCCACAAATGTCGGGCTTCACACACTTAAGACCTATTTTGGTCGCATTAAGATGATCATTTGTGGCTACATGCATAAATTGAGCTAGCACTCCTATAATATAGCTTAGATCAGGCCTTTTTATGGTAGCAAATATCAATGATTCAAACATAATTCTATATAATGTCAAGTCCTCAAGCTTCTTACCACCTTTGGAAACTCACTCTTGCATTAGAACCCATTGTTTGTGTCACCTCTTTGCAATTAGCTATGTTAAACTTGTATAGAAAGTCCAACAAGTTCTTTCTCTAAAGTAAATAGATGCCTTCTATTGCATGAACAACTTCTATACCAAGGGCATACTTTAGCTCTCCTAAATTTGAGATTTTGAAATCATTTCCAAGATTTATTTTGATATCTCTTATACCTCAAATATCATTCTCCTCATGGTTTGGTCATCTACATAGATGCATATGAATAAAACCTTGTTTCCTTCTTTCTTCATGTACATACATGGATCTATGTTGTCAACTAAGGAGGTGTGTAGCTCAGTGATGAGTAGCACCTCCTTTAATGTCAATCCGGGAAGACGTGAGGATGGTATGAAGACCTCGAGCAAGTGGAGGCACAAGTGCATGAGTGAGAAGCACACAAACATGCACACACATACACACACATGCGCACACACGGTAAGACAAAGAGTGAGAAGCAATGGAGTTCTTAGATTACTTTCAAAAAGCTCTTACAAGTTCGTTTCAATTACAATCTAACCTCAAAAATGAGCTCTCTAGCTCTTTTTATAGTTTTTGACTAGGTTTTGGCCCTGTCCAGACCTAGTGTCCGGCCTAGTTAAAAATTAGGTTCCAGGGCCAATTTGAGGGCTTAAACGGAGTCTAAAAAATACAAAAATTGATATGTAGGTACTTCTAAGGCTCCTCAAGCTCAAGGACTCCTTGGCTTGCACAAAATGGAGCTGCAAAAATATGAAATGGTATTTACAATGATTGTTAGTGATGAGAATCACTGTTATAAAGATGTTGATTTAGAAAAATTTGAAGGGCCTATCTGCCAGATTTGCGTTGACTGCTTTGCCTACTTACTCCTTCACCCCGCTCTGACTCTCTCCGCTGGCTTCCTTGTCTAGTCAGTCCTTGGGTGGCCATACTGCTCTCAACACCCCCCCCTCTCTCGCGTCTGTCGTCCCTGACAGACCCTTGTTGCTGGGAGTGTTGGATGTAATATTCCACAACCTGAGTGGCAAGCTGATGTTCTTGTATGCGTAGTCCTCTGGCCAAATCTGTCATCATACGATCCCAATCAATTGGTCCTGGAATGTCCGGATGTGGCAGACGTAACTGATCTGCATGGATCGCTTGTTCTACTGCGAATAGGTGTAGCAAATGTGTGGGTCTGGGAATGAAAATTTCCGAATGATATTCCCAGAATCCCGTAGAGAACATTTCCTCAAATGTTTGCTTGAAGCATGCGGGTAAGTACTTTATTCGTGCATGCCAAGCAAAGATTATAGTGACCGAGGGGGTCTGGCTCATGTCGTAGACTAGATCCTTGTTACCTTGAGAGAATCCAGGGGCAGAGATGTATGGAGCTTGTACATTCCGAAAGGTTTTGAAGACAATGGTCATGAGCTCAAATATCTTCATACACATTTTTGCTGCTATGTCAGGTACATTATTTAGACGTGTAGACCAGTGCCGAATTGTTGATATCATGTAGGCTACAGTTGGGGTCCCTCGAGGTGGAGCAACATATGGATAGTTAACCCAAGCCGAGCATTCTTTATTGTTGCGTACCTTGTTGGAAGCAGCCAGAGGCACAGACGCCACGGAAGCATGTAAAGACGGAGCAGGGAGCCAGGCGGATCAATTTTTTAAACAAATATATTTCTTATTAATTCTCCAAACATTCAACAGTGATTGTTATCACTAATTGTAACATATGTATCATAAGAAAACCCCATTTTGTAATCCATAGCTCCATTTTGTGCAAGCTGAGGAGTCCTCGAGCTTGAGGAGCTTAGGTAGAATACTCGTACCAAATTTCGTTATTTTTAGACATCGTTTACCCTTCCAAATAGCCTCTAGGACCTAATTTTTAACTAGGCCGGTCACTAGATGTGAAACCGGTCAAAACTAGTCTAGAAACTATAAAAAGAGCTAGAGAGCTCATTTTTGAGGTTGGTTCATTTTGGTTAGTGTGAGCATAGAGCTAGTTTGAGCTTGTAAGAGCATTCTTGAGTAATAGAGCTAATTTCCCACCTTCCATTGTGTCTTGCTTGTCTCTTCATTGTGTGTGTGTATGTGTGTGTGCATCTTTGTGCTTCTCACCTTCACTCTCACATCATCTCACGTTCACGATCTTCATATCACTCCTACCTCTCCCTCGGATTGACATTAAGGAGGTGAAGCTTCTTAACGTGGTACTTACCATTGTGCTAGAGCAACACCAAATTTGGCGCCGTTGCCGGGGATCGAGTCTAGGACGAATGTGTGATGGTAAGAGTATAGCAAGAAGTGGCGTTGGAAGGTAAAAATTTCAGTTTTTGTTGTTGTTTTTACTTAGTTTTTAGTGTTTTTCACCTTCCCCATACTCCATCTTCATCATTGCATCATCATCTCCATCTCCAAAAAAATCAGAAAATTCACCATATCCACCCATTCACCTCATTTCCCCTCATTTGTGCATGCGAGAGAGCGAGAGAGAGTTTTTGCGATTGTATGTGCTTGCTTTTTCTTGAGTTTTCTTGCAGGTACAGAGCTTCAGAGCATCAGGAAAGCTTCCAAAAGGTAAAAAATGTACTTTTTGTCAGAGATTTCCGAGTGTGGCGGACCATCGCGATGGTCTACAATTTTCGAATTTTGAGGTAGGCGACCACACCACGAGGTAGGCGATCCTTGCGCACACACGGCACCATAGTTGCATTTCAAAAATTCGTCATTTGGTGGACCATCGCGATTGGCTCGGACCATCGCGATTGTGTCGCACCATCGCGATTGGCTCACGCCATCGCGACGGCTCGGCCGGACCATCGCGACGGTTCACTTGGACCATCGCGACGGTTCACTTTTTCGGACCATCGCGACGGTTCACTTGAGCCATCGCGACGGTCCACTTGGACCATCGCGACGGTTCAGCTGACCCCGGACCATCGCGATTGGCTTATGCCATCGCCACGACGGTGCCACGTGTCACGATAGACCATCGCGACGGTTCATTTTTTGGACCATCGCGACAGCCCAAAATCGGACCATCGCGATTGGCTCAAGCCATCGCATCGCGGACCATCGCGACGGTTCATTTCGGACCATCGCGATTGTCCACCGTTGACCGTTGACCGCGCCATCGCGATTGTCCGCCTGATCACGCCATCGCGACAGTTCATTTTTCGGACCATCGCGACGGTCCATTCCCACGCCATCGCGATCGTTCACTTCGAGCCATCGCGACGGTTCGCCTTTTCGCGCCATCGCGATTGTCCACCGTTGACCGTTGACCGCGCCATCGCGATTGTCCAAATCCCGCGCCATCGCGACGGTTCGCTTTTTCGGACCATCGCGACAGTCCCAGACCATCGCGATTGCCCACCCCCATCGCAAATTTTGGACTTCAATTTTTGACCAATTTTGAGGGTATTTTTGGAAAATTTTTGGACCATTAGACTCATAGGAGACCCCTTAGCTCATATTTGAGGGAAAATTGGATTGTTAGTTTTTACCCCCCAGGACCTGAACGCTCATAACTTTTTTTCATAAAGGATACATCTATTTTTGGATAAGCTATTTTGAGGTTCACCCAGTTTGGGACTAGGAAGCCAGGGGGCACACATTAAAATTTGGGCAAAAAGGGAAGGGATTTAAAAGATGTATATGCTCAAGTGTTTAATCATCTTGTGAATTGGTCTAACATTGGAATTTTCCAGGTCCAGCAAGGGCAATCAAAGGCAAGCAAGCGAGGCAGTGAAGACAGCAGAGCTTGGGAAGCACGGCTTCTTGGGCAACAGGGCATCAGAGCAACCAGAAAAGCCGACTTGAGGTTGGAAGATTACTCAACCCCCTCAGTCAATTCTTAGCTTAGGCTAAACGGTAGTTGTGGATTAACGACGATAGGAACGCCTCAAGTTTAAGATACCTAATTCTATCAAGTTTAAGACCACAAGTAAAGGTGTGTGTGACGCGAAAACCTAAAGAAAAGAACATAAGTCTGACGGAACGAGAACTCAAAATCATAACGAAAGTCGAATTCCTGACGCATTCATTAAGACAAGAATCAAAAGAAAATTAAAAAGAATCAAGAGAATAATAACAAAGGACCATTGACGATCTAAGTGTGTAATTGAGTGAGCAAGGAAGGAAATTAATGAACCTTAGATCAGGCAAACATATAGGTAAGTCGGACCGAAGAAGCCTTAGATCATCAGAGGCTAGTGTAAGAACCACTGCTCGATCTTGGGCTCAGCAGTTGAATAGTAGTTATCCTTACGAGTTGAGCTCAGAATCAAGTGAATCAGAAATGGCATTTAGCACAGACAGACCAGAAGGAGGGTCCAATGTAGCATACCTAGAAAAACCTGAAGGACCCTATAGAACGCAATTAGAGTTTCTCCGAACCAACCGATTAGGTGCTCGCATCTATGAGGATGGTTTGCGAAGGCAAGTGGTGCAACTGCACAACCCTGATCAACCCATTGGATTGGAAAGACCAGTGGTGAAGTTTGAGAGAGACGCTTACATAGACAAAGAAGGAACCATGTACATCCTAAGTACGCAGCCAAACGATACTAATGAGTTTGGCACAATTCAATTAGAGACGGAAGCGAAATTTCAAGGAAAAGAACCGTTAGAAGAACCTAGAACACCGAGAGGGAAATCCGTATTAACAAGAGTACTCATCCCAGAATGAATCCCTCAAGATAACAGGAGCACCGAGTTGTTCGTAAATAAAGAGACAGATGAAGCCTTTTGGAGGTACAGAAAGGAACACCCTAGTGAGATAGGCATCATTACAATCTATGAATTCAAGGACCCAGATACACCTGGAAAGGTGGTATACCTGGATGAGACTTCAGAAAGAGTCTTTGTGGTGCCTGAGCGCGCTAAAAACACATACACATGGAGAGGTGAATTGATATTCCCTCCATCTCGAACAAACATGAATACAAGTCAACAAGGGGCAGGAACATCCTCAGCCCATGGAAATCAAAGAGAAGGAAATCACGAGAGACCGGAAGTAAGCTTTAATCACCCCATAGGGAGAGATAGAACAACCACGAACACTAATAGAACGGATAGACAAAGAGATCATGGAATACCAGGTGGTAGAGATGATTTTCCTCTACCTAGACCACGCGAACACGCAAGAGTATTGAGACCCACTCAATTAGTAAAATCAATGAAGAATTACTTTGATGGGACAGGAGATCCCTATGACCATGTCGCAGAATTCAAGCAAGTACTAAGAGCAGAACAAGTCGAGGACATGTTCACGCAGTACAACGCATTTGGACTAACGTTAAAGAATACCGCTTTAACTTGGTTCCAACCTTTGCAACAAAGGAAATTTAGAGACATCCATCACTTTTTAGAGTCATTCATCACTGAATTCTCTAAAAGTGGAGTGAGACATGACACGTCTTCGTTGATTCATAGTTTTAAACAAACCCCTCAGGAAACAGTAAGACTGGCAGGTCGTAGATTCAGACAATATGTTGAATGATGTCCAATGCAAGAGCTACCCTCACAAGCTAAGCAAGTGTCCTTGCTTTTAGATGGCTTGTTGAGCGCTAAACTACGCTCTTATGTGTACCTAAAAGAACCCAGAACGCTAGAGGAGTGTGTAAGAATATGTATAGACATCGAGGACAACCTAGGAGATGAATTAGAACTCTCAAAGGTCTATAAGGACTCAGATTGTTCTTCTCTAGCATCCACAAAATTGTCTACTTCGATAGAGGACCTAGCAGAAAAAGTGGCCCAAAAACTAGGAGTTTCTAGTAAACAGGTGCCCAAGCTACCAACTAATGTACGTTGTTACTCTTGTGGTGGAAATCATTTGGCAAACATGTGCCCCAATACACCTCAACCTCATGTCAACCCTAGCGGCCAATATTGCACAATTGAGAGAAGATATACGAATCATACGGCTCAGGACTGCCCATACAACAAACAAACCGTGAGACAGAACTACCCGCAAACATACCAGCAGCCAGGTAGGTATCAAGGCCAATACAATGCTCAGCCTTATTACTATAGGCCTCCTCAGAACTACCCATACCAGGCCCAACAGAGACCTCAACCCGTCTTAGCTCAGCAGCCACCCCCACCAGCGAATGTCATCTCAGTCAAATACGCTGCTGCAGAAGAGAACCTAAGTAGGGCCTTAGTGCCTTCTTCACCCCTGATCACCGAAAGTGACCCGAACTCAAACAGTTTTGACTCTACTCATGTAACTAGTCCACCCGCTTATTACACGGAGTCACCAGAACATGTGGAGACATATCATTATGATAGTCCACCAATGGAACCTAGTTGGGAGCCAGACTATGCTAATGTGATGTACGCAAACCCAAACCCACGGCCCCAATTGAGACAACAGAGACCACAGGGCCCTAGAGGACCATGCTTTAGGTGCCAAGGAGATCATTTCATAAAGGATTGTCCACATCCCCCAATAGCAAGGCAATCACAGTACTATAGCATACAAGGCTTTTGTGCCGATTGTGGTAAAGAGCACATAATCAAGGATTGTCCTAAGAACCCAGTTAACTCTTCGAATGTGACACCGATCAACGTGATAGGTATTGTAAACAACGCAGATGGGTCCAACCCTACATACGTGCCGATCCAAGCTATAACCAGAGCTCAGGCACTCTTACAAAACCAACAGCTCAATCCAGAGAAAGTAACCGGAACTAGTGAAGTTGCAGAATCTAGCAGTAAAAAGACGAAATCTTGGAAAGATTCTAGAGAAAGGATAAAGAGAAAATGGAGTAAAAAGATAAGTGAGTTGGAAGGAAGTCTAAGAGAATCTAGAGCCAAAATACAAGAATTGGCTTCACAAGAATTAAATCAAGAAAACCCAGCTCAGAAATCAGGATCAGTTTTAGCGGAACCCATACCCGAAGATCTAGACATGATGTTTCGTGCATATCAGGCTAGAATAAAAGAGGGACCCCAAGTAACGGAAATGAGTAAAAACTACCCTCGAGCTGATCTAGAAATTGAGAGAACTAAACTTTGCATGAAGATGGTAGAACTAGCCCAAGCTTTGTTCGAAGCCTCTAGATATCTTAATTGGAATAACATGGCAAAACCGGAATTACACTTTCAAGGACTAATGGAGAGGCTAGAACACTTGATAGAAAGCAAAGAGAAAAAGGATCAGTCTAGGAACCCTATTGTCCCAGAGACATAGGAAAGGAATGCACCATCCCTGTCTCAAGTGCCTAATACAGAAAGTCAAGACAATTTGTCTTCCATACATAGGTACTCACATGAATTTTTGAGAGAGATCCAAGAAGAGAAATGGAGAAAAGAACAAGGAACTCATCCTCCTATCCAAGAAATAGACGACTTGCAGGAACAATTTCCCCAAGATATCCCCTCTATATATGACGATGTAGAGGAGGAGCAACTAAGTGAACCCACAGGATTTGAATCTAATTCTTTACAAGAATTACCTCAGTTCAGAGGGCCTTGGGAAGCAAAGTCTATTAGTATGAGAGCACCCACGATAATAGTGAGGAACGAAGAATCAGTGATCCCTAGGAACACGGAAGTGATCAAGAATACGAAAGTACAGTGTAATCTCACTCTGGAGGAATTGTTAAAGGTAAAACCAGAATTGTGGAAGCACGTAGCAAATCAATTCCCTGAGCTAGCTACCACACCCTCTCAGAGAGGATCACATAAGAAGGTACCAGAGATACCCGTGGAAAAGATTGGAGACGTAAGCGAAGGAGAGGAAGGTAATACATATCTTCCAATAACCCATCAGGGCTACACCACGAAAGCCATCTTAGATTCAGGAGCCGGAGTAGCCATCGCTACTACCGCTTTATGGAAACGTTGGGGTAAGCCAGCCCTCAGACCCACTAGGATGAAGCTACAAATGGCTGATGGACACATAGAAAAACCGTTAGGTTTACTAGAAGGCATATCTCTCACCACTTGTGGTGTAGAATTTGAGCATACCTTTGCCATTTGTGACTTTGCAAAAAATCATGCGTATGAGATGATATTGGGACGACCATTCATGCGTCAGTTGCAAATTGTACAAGATTGGGGAACTAATTCTTTGTACTTGCAACATTTAGGAGTGACTACCAAAGTCAATCTTAAAGACTATTCACACAGAGATGTACCCCCAATACAATGGAATACCATCCATAAGACACCAGCAGAGACGGAATCCGTGCACTCATTAGAATCAGATCCTTCTTGGTTGCATGAGGATACCCATTTATGGATGTGTAAAGTAGCCAAACAAGAGGAAGAACGTTTAGAAGCAAGGACCTTAGGTGCAGAACAACATCCAAGAACCCTTCAAGATCCAGCCTACGCACCTGTAGTATTCCCAGACGAGGAATTCGAACCCCATGGTTGGGCAGAAATCCTAGCAACCATGGATGTAGCCATCAATGAAGAACAATGGACACCCCACTGTGACGAGGATGGCTATGACATTTCAGTTTTTACGATAGAGCCAATCATGGGCGATGCAATTTTAGAAGAGTGTGAACCAGACACTGATGCATTTGAGGATGCAAGCGATTTTGATTTAGAATCAATTATCATGGACTCACCCTTTGCATCAGAGGAAGAATATTTCTATGAAGTAGAGACTCACACTCAGAGACACGAGGAAATTACAAACGAGGTAAGGTTAGCCACAGAAGTGACTACTAAGAGTGAAGACAAGAAAAGAAAGAAGAAGGAAACCATGTCAGAAAAAGAAGAATCTTTGTTTGAAGTACCCGAGAATTTTAAGAAATATGAAATCGAAGATAGAAGAATCATGGTACGGATGCCCAATAGAAAGGCGAATGACGGACAAGTATATGATAACCGAGAGAAAACCAAGAAAATAATAGTTGCTATCGAAGGTGAAGAAGAAAAGTGCACATACATAGGGCATGATTTGACGAAGGAAGAAGAAGAAGAACTAGTGGCCCTATTGCGCGAATATAGAGATGTTTTTGCTTGGAGTTACAAAGATTTGAAAGGAGTAGACCCAGATATATGTTCTCATAGAATCCCTATGACTCCAGATGCGAAACCGACAAAACAGAAACCTTACACGTACAATGATAATTACGCTGCGAAGATTAAAGAGGAGATAGATCGATTGATAGAAGCAGGATTCATTTACGAAATTGAGCATACCGAATGGGTATCCCCCATTGTGGTTGTGCCCAAGAAGAATGGAAAATTGCGTGTGTGTATTAACCTTAAAAAAGTTAATGCCACCACGATTAGAGATAGTTATCCTCTTCCTATCACAGAACACCTATTGGAAAGAGTTGCGGGCAAGGAAGTTTACAGCTTTCTTGATGGATTCTCAGGCTATAATCAAGTAGCCATTGCTCCAGAAGACCAACACAAGACGGCTTTTGCCACAGAATGGGGCATATTTGCATTTCGTGTAATGCCATTTGGCTTAACAAATGCACCCGCCACTTTCCAGCGACTTATGTGTCATGTTTTTAAGGAATTTTTACGCAAGAGCTTGGAAGTTTATGTCGATGACTTATGTGCACATTCAAATGTAAGGCAGACACATATCCCAGAGCTAAGACAAATATTTGACAAATGTCGAGAATATCAGGTTTGTTTGAACCCAGAAAAATGCGTTTTCATGGTCAGACAAGGCAAAATTCTAGGACACATTGTGTCAAAAAATGGAATCTCTACGGACGAGGAAAAGGTGAAGGTAATTGCAGAATTACCAAGACCAACTAATGTGAAAGAGGTACAGGCATTTATGGGCCATTGCGGCTATTATAGGAGATTCATACACATGTATGCAATCATAGCCAAGCCTTTGTACTCTCTTTTAACCAATTTTGAGTGGACAGATGAGTGTGAAAATTCATTCAATGAACTTAAACGACGTTTGTGTTCAGCACCTATATTGACCACTCCAGATTGGAGTAAGCCATTCCATGTACATGTGGATGCATCCAATTATGCCATAGGATGTGTGTTAGCACAACCCACGAATGAAGGTAACATCGATCTCCCCATAGCCTACGCTAGCAGACAACTGAACGCAGCAGAAAGAAATTACACCACGACGGAACGAGAAGGACTAGGGATGATCTACGCGGTAAAGAAGTTTAGGCACTACTTGTTGGCCAACAAATTCAAGTTCTTTACAGATCATCAAGCCCTATTATATTTAGTCAACAAACCATGTAACACAGGACGATTGATACGCTGGTTTCTATTACTCATGGAGTATGATTTTGAAGTAGTAGTCAGGAAAGGAAAGACGCATCTTAGAGCCGACCACCTTTCAAGATTAACCTCAGGAGAAGCCCCTCAAGGAGTAGCGGATGATCTACCAGATGCATACTTGTTTAACCTTGAGATAGCACCAGAATGGGCTAAGCCGTTAGTCCCTATTCTGACATACGGACCCAAGAGTCCTAGGATAAAGATCAAAGAAGGAGAGATTACCAAATCTCAGAGGTACCAAATAATAGCAGGAAGCATATATAAACAAGATAATCAAAAGATTCTTGCTTGTTGTGTAGATGAATCAGAACATGCGAATTGGTTGCAATTAGCACACGTAGGTGCACTAAAGCAACATCATCCAAAACATCAAACATTACAGACTCTGCAAAGACTAGGAGTATATTGGCCTACGATGGAAGCAGATGTCTACAAGTTGTGTAAGGAATGCCATGTTTGTTGTGAAAGACCACTAGTAGAACATGCTACACTATATCACGTGTCTCTCACACCAGACTGGAGTGAACCTTTAGTGACATACTTGAGGACGAACACATTCCCTCAAGGAATGACCTTAGCTCGACAACGCAGTCTAGAGCAGGAAGCTCAAGACTATTCACTTATTGGCGATAATCTATACAAAAGAGGACGAGATGGATATCTAAGACAATGTGTTCATGAGAGCGATTATCTTAGCATACTAGAGACGGCACACCAAGGTGTTGCAGGAGGTCATTTTGGACCCGATAGGATAGTCAAGGCCATTCTCTTTGCAAGATTATGGTGGCCCACCCTTCACATGGATGCACATACCTATGTAAAGAGATGTGACGTGTGCCAAAGAACTCAGTTTCCTACTCGCAGAGATGAAATGCCATTGAAACCCATGATGGGCGGACGTGCATTTTCAAAGTGGGGTATAGACTTTGTAGGACCCATTAACCCCCCTGCAAAAGGTACACATGCGGAATACATTATTGTTGCCACAGATTATCTAACCAAATGGGTAGAGGCAAAAGCCACAAAAAAGAATGATGCACACACGACTGCAAAATTCTTATTTGAAAACGTCTTTACAAGATATGGATTGCCTATAGAGATAGTGAGCGATCGAGGCACTCACTTTCTAAACCAAGTCATTGAATATTTGTTACAGGATTTTATGGTGATTCACAAGAAATCTGCACCATATCATCCTCAGGCCAATGGTCAAGCTGAAAGCACTAACAAGATACTTTGTAACGTACTGACGAAACTCGTGAACAACAAACGTTCAGATTGGGACAAACAGCTACACCACGCTGTTTGGGCATATCGAGTGGCCTACAAGACCGTACTCAATGCAACGCCCTTTCAGATGGTTTTTGGTCAGAATGCAGTGCTTCCCTTGGACTTCTTGATACCGACCCTTAAGGTTGCACAAGAACATCAGTGGACCGGCCATGAATT
Organism: Ceratopteris richardii; assembly: GCA_020310875.1. Taxonomy (NCBI): domain Eukaryota; kingdom Viridiplantae; phylum Streptophyta; class Polypodiopsida; order Polypodiales; family Pteridaceae; genus Ceratopteris; species Ceratopteris richardii. The sequence continues at coordinate 201,728,592 of CM035409.1, read as the reverse complement.
ATCAGCGAGAATAATGGACTTGGAACGATTAGGAGAAACCAGGCTAAGGGCAGCAGCAGGAATATACGCAGCAAAGAAGCGACAGAAAGCTTATTTTGATACACATGTGAAAGATAAAGGCCTAAAAGAAGGAGATTTAGTTCTAGTGTATACGCTGAAACAGCATGCACGCAAGTTAGAAAAGCGAGGTTATGGACCTATGATCATTAACAGACTCTCGACTAGTGGAGCAGTACAGTTAGCCACCTTAGAAGGAGATATAATGCCTAATTACATTAGTGGCTGTAGAGTCAAGCTATATCAAGAACCTCTTACTGAAGATATGCTTAGACGACTCACGTTGGCAAAGAAGCGTAAGGAGGAAGAAAATAGAATACGAGCTGAAGCTCAGGCAGAAGCCATAGAACGCATTAAGCGCATGAAGCTAAGAAGACAAGGACTAGGGAGAGAACATTATAACCATCTGGAAACATCACCCAGATATCCCATGGCCATGTGTCAAGTAAAGTCAACCACTCATCCTAGTATAGTGGACAGGAGACCATTCATTAAAGTTAGTCTAGAGCACGGTAACCATAGCCAAGAACTCAGGGCTTTGATTGACTCAGGTGCTGCGACTAGTGCGATTAGATGGTCCCACTATAAGGATTCAGGAATAGAAATGCGGCCAATTGAGGCATATCTCATAGGCCTAGGAGGCATGGAAACCCCTTGCATGGGCGAGGTGGACCTTCCTATCCTCATTAAGGATGTGACCATGACGGCGAAGCTACTAGTGTGCCATGATGACGACCTAATAGAACCCCTAATCCTTGGCCAAGATTGGCTATACGATCACTCAGTGGACCTAAATCTTAGACAAGGCTCCTTACAGATTGGAACCTTAGAGCAGAAGCGAGTGATACCGCTTGACTTCCCTAACGGCATTCCGCTTGACGGTTGTGACCCTAGACCCTATGAAACGCATGCGACGGAAGACAGAAAGATCTTTAAGCAGACCAGTCACGTTACGTCTACACCAACCCACTCGGGCTTGGCTATAGACAGTTGTCAATCAGAAGAACGACAGGAGATCTTCCCTGGGACTTCCTGCAAACTAGAAGCGACAGTTACCCAAACGCAAGGACAGAAGGGCACAATCAGAGGTCAGGTGGTTGCATCAGCGGCCAAATGAGCACGACACCCTGCGGTGCTCATCCTTCCAAACTTGTTGCGGACTGGCCTAGATTAAAGTTACAAAAGGCATCACTTCCTAATGGGCAGGTCACGCAAGTCTTGGATCTCCCTTCTTTTCCAAAGCAGAGTGTCCATCCGACCTCTCAACCTCGACAACAACAGAGTCAACCACGACAAAGGAACCCAGACCGACGACAGTATCAGAGGAAACAACATGGAAAGTAGTTTAGGCCTCCCAAAGGAAGCGGCACCAGACAAATATGGGTGCCGAAAGGACAAAAAGCACCGAAGGACTCCAACCAAGCAGAGATCAACAAGCAAAAGGCTGAACAGAAACAGAATCGATATCCACCATCCCCTCGACCTTCTTCTACAGGTCCGAGCATTCGACAAATGTGGATCGCCAAGAAGTACCTTACCCATAGACCCACGCCCACGCAGATTTGGGTACCCAAACCATGTATCATAGCTCAACCCATAAGCCATGTAATATATAACCCCCATAACTCATCTCATCCCTCGATACCACCAAACCCGACACCACCTTTTACCCCTCAGCAGAAACCCACCACCCACTCCAAGATCCTTAGGAAATGGATACCGAAACGTGTCCAACCGTCTTCCCCTAACCCATTGTCTAACTACCCCCCGACTAACATACAACCTTGTACTAAATCACTAACCTTTAAACCTTGTATAAATTCACACACCATCATCACACACCACTCGTAATCTCATCTCATCAAGAAATGTATGCATGATCTGAAACGTATAGGTGTCTAGAGACCTGCACTAGTGCTGCAAGAAACATTGCATCCATCACATCACAGCACTTGGCTACACGGGTTACACATCAGTTATGGAAAGGGATTGCGGTCTCACTTTAATGGGATCATAATTAATTTCCATGCTAATGTGTTAATCTTTTGTAGCAGATCTTTCTCACTAGCGCACCAGCCACCATGCAAACCGACGAAGGAACATCAGGAGCAGGCCCCAGTGTAGCAGCGGTGCCACTCAACGTGCTACGAGCAGAATCACACCCGACTGCTCCACCGCCGGAATTTCAGGGATTTCCAGGGCCCATGCCTATCGATAACCCCCCTATGGGCTACACCGAAAAGATACACAGAAACTCTCATTGGTTTCAGGGCCTTGCAGGACCCCTTGCGGACGCAGACTTTATATTTGAATCCTCTCTGACTTTTGATGACCGCACGTGGGGAAAGTACCAGTTTTTCTCCAGAGAGTTCGAAGCCCTACAAAGCACCCAGGATTTAACTCATGTTTGGGCCAGAGCAGGCTTCACAGAATACTTCAGTGATCCTCTGCCCAAACCGGATTTTTACAGGTGCTATTACTTAATCACTACCCTACTGGCATCAGAGAATAAGGACATCCCAGGAACCTTCATATTGCCTACTCTAGTGGATGATCCACCTTACAAGAGATTTTATCTCTCTAAGGACTTAATCAGAGCAGCCATCAAGATTCATGGAACCCACACACCCACAGATCGAGAGAGATTAATTCCAGAACCGATGAAACGTGGGGATGTCACGAAGTGGGAGGAGATTTCGGCCATTACACCTGAGCTGTCAAAGCCACTAAGGATATGCATGCAACATTTCGCATTCCCAGCTCAGGACAGATTTACCATGCCACACAAAAGAATATGGTTCGGATTATATTTGGCATGCACGGGACCCCAAACTGTTGATCTGGCAAGCTGGATCATAGATCAAATGTACCTGGCACAGCACAGATGGGAGCGTAAAAAAGTGCTTAACGGATGTTGTGCACTCACAAGAATTGTGTATATGTGCTTGGCTTATGACTTGCCCATCGAGCGTGCATTAACAGGAGAGGAATTGAAGGCATTCAAGGGCACAACGAAGAAAGCCAGGAAGCCCAGTAGGACACGGGCAGGTAAGCGCATGCGAGGCACCATCCCCTGCCTTCAAGTGCCAGAGTCGCCATCACCACAACCATCTCCAGAGCGACCACAGACAGAAGCTGCTCCCACTGTACAACCTATTCGCATACGGTTGTCCAGACCAGTGATTACAGAGGCCACCACTAGTACCGCTGCACCTCAGGCAGCTGCCACCTCAGAACCCACCACCACAACAGCAGAAGCTCCCACCACTATTGGTGCGGAAGCGTTTTCTTTCCCGATACCACATATGGAGGCCTACCCCATAAACACGACATTTGATTTTGAGATGCCTGATGCATTCTCAAACGAATTCCAGTATTCAGAAGCACAACTGTTCTCCCAGGAATATGAACGTCCCAGCTACCCTACTACACCGCGAGACTTGCCACAGGGACAAGCTGTGTCAAGCTCTGAAGAAGAGAGAACCGAAACAGACAACGAGGAAGGCGACGATGAAGCCAGTCAGGGCTCACAAGAGGGACAGACAGATGGCCCAGGCCAACAGACTGACACACACGGCGACACCAGCACATATGAAGATGAAACTTTCGAAGCCGCAGCATACACACTGGCCATCAAAAAATTATATCGTACCATGGAGAAAGTCTGGGCACGAAAGAAGTTAACTAAAGAGGAGAGCCAGGCATTAATTGAACAGGAACTCATCTCTGGAGGATTCGAAGACGCATACATCAGAGGGTTCAGAGAGTTAGTCAAATCAGTAGGCTCCCATGAAGCGCTCAGGTTTTTACAAAGAAAGCAACTACCACAGTTTGATCCCCGTCGAGTGCGACTACTTTCAAAGCCCGGAGAGTATATTCGTGTACCAACAGGAGCCCAATCTTCAGCACAAGCCAGGGAGGCACGCCTCGCCCCCGAACGTTCATTGACCGCAGAAACCATCCTTGTAGATTCACCACCCCGTACCACCATTGTACATACCACTACTATCCTCGAAATAACATTCACCCCTTCTACTCCTCTCTCACCCCATATTTCACCAACCCATCCCGTATCCCCCACACACCCACCTGCTTCCCCCACATGCACACCTGTACAAAGCAACATAGCCACAACCTTTTCCTTACCCATTCAGACCACCATGCCCACACCCAACCCTCCGCATCCATATGTTAACCCCTTCACCCCTTCATCCTTCCCCGCGTTTCCCCCACCTCTAACACCCTCATTCCCCTTCCTAACCCCACTAACCTTCTCACCAGTCTCACCTCCCCAACCTACCATAACCCCTATTTCCCAGTTTCACCAAGCTGCTCCAACCAGTCCCCCTGTAAACTACGCTACATTTGTAAATCCCGTATTCACACCTACACACCACCCACAATCACACCACTTTTCACAGTCACAACACTAAACACGTCCAATGGCATGGACATATCACCATCCACCTCACCACCACCCACTCCACTCACAACACCCTCATATTTAGGCACGTCACAATTTTCCACAATCACCACTGCATCCACTGTCCCAACCCCATTTCCCATTCCCACTGCATCCACTCCCACTGCATCCTCATTTAGCACTTCACTACTACTATCGCCCACCATAGACACCGCATTTCAACACATGTTCACATGCATGACGCAAGTCCGCGAGGAGTTTGCATCACTCGGCACCAGTTATCAACAGCTGCAGAAGACGACGAATGAACTACAAACGCAGCTTAATGCGTTATCAATTGAGAACGCCTCACTGAACAGCCGATACCAAGATTTACGAGAGGCCTATCACAAATTAGAACTAGAAAGTGAGGAGAAAACCAAAGAGGCCACCGCGGATTTGGATAACCTACTTCGAGCCCAGACCGTCCGCAATGCAACGCTCACTAGAAATATGGGCTTACTAAGAAGACACTTAGCCGCAGCAAAAGAGGAGAACCAGAGACTCCAAGAGCAAAATAGAGAGAACTTGGAAGCGGCTTTAGATCATCCAGAGCAGCCACTAAGTCCGAGCAGATTCAAGGCAATCCCATCTGAGTCGATGCGGATGTTGCTAGACGACCATGTTAGATTGCTCGAGGACTATGATCGTATGAACGAAGAACATCAAAAGTTAAGGGAAGATCACAAACTGCTGCAGCTCAGAGAACCAGCAACACAACAAGTACAAGTAGCAGCAGAATTACCAGCGCCTGTGGACCCTGCCCCTGAAATTTTAGAGGAACTCAACGCACTCCGGGCCCAGGTAACAAATCTTGAATCTAGAATCGCAGCCTATGAAGCACCACCAAGGCCAGACTCCCCACCTAAGCTCCCAGCTGAGGAAGAAACCGTCACTATCCCGGTGGAGGAGACATTCGAAGAGGCTTATGAACCGATACCCATCCCAGGCGGACGTGTCACGGCCGAAGGCCAGATGACCTATGAATTACCTACCCCCGCGTGGATGAAAACAGTTAAAGAACTCGGAACGACACACTCGGCCAGAGTAGAGGCACAGCTACATGCCATGGCCGTAATTGAAGAGAAAATTTTACAGTCACCATTCTTTGCTCAATTGGCCCCGCGACGATACATATCTGGGCATGAGCTCCAATATAAACCGTACTTCATGTTAATGGCCGAATACCAGTTAACCATAGAGAAAGAAACAGGTATGAAACCAACGCATGCCACTCAATTCGAGCCAGAGGACTTGCCACCAAGGGCGCAGAGAGGTGAAATCCTTCAACCAGACTGGCGCAGAGATTTATTGCAAAACTATCCCGAGATGATGAGCACATGGGTAAAAGCGCCGCTACATTTAAAATTTAACCCATGCTGGGGACCAGTCCCACGACGCCGCTCTTGGACTGCCTTCGCCATTAAGGTATAGAACAATAAGCAGTGCCAAGACTGGCTGAACTATCCCTATTTCAGGCCACCAATCGAGTTACCCACAGTAGGCTACATGATGGCGACGATCCGCCACTGGCTCCCTAGATTAAAACATATGGATGATGTGGCCGCGCACATGACTGTCAAAATCTTTGACATGATGCAGATGGTCTTTAAAGTCTTCCGACGCATCAAGGCTCCCCATGTTAACACCCCGGGCTTTGAGCATGGCAACTTTGATTTAGTCTATGATATGAGCACAACGCCATCGCTACGGGTGTGTTACGCCTGGCACTGCAGAATCAAATACCTGCCGGCATGTTACAAGCAGACATTCGAAGAAATGTTCACCACCGGCTTTTGGGAGTACCATTCAGAGGTATTTATAAGCAGGCCCACACACTTATTGCAATTATTCGCCTGTGAACGAATGGTGTACTCCACACACTATCAGCTCCCACCACCAGACGAGCCACAACCTATCGACTGGGAGAAACTCGAGGCTGATCTAGCCCGAGGCATTCGTATATCAGAGCACACCCTCGCTCAAGACCTCCTACAGAACTACATCCGGCAGACCTCATAACAAGGTTCTGTCAGGGACGACAGAAGCGAGAGGGAGGGGGGTGTTGGAAGCAGCCAGAGGCACAGACGCCACGGAAGCATGTAAAGACGGAGCAGGGAGCCAGGCGGATCAATTTTTTAAACAAATATATTTCTTATTAATTCTCCAAACATTCAACAGTGATTGTTATCACTAATTGTAACATATGTATCATAAGAAAACCCCATTTTGTAATCCATAGCTCCATTTTGTGCAAGCCGAGGAGTCCTCGAGCTTGAGGAGCTTAGGTAGAATACTCGTACCAAATTTCGTTATTTTTAGACATCGTTTACCCTTCCAAATAGCCTCTAGGACCTAATTTTTAACTAGGCCGGTCACTAGATGTGAAACCGGTCAAAACTAGTCTAGAAACTATAAAAAGAGCTAGAGAGCTCATTTTTGAGGTTGGTTCATTTTGGTTAGTGTGAGCATAGAGCTAGTTTGAGCTTGTAAGAGCATTCTTGAGTAATAGAGCTAATTTCCCACCTTCCATTGTGTCTTGCTTGTCTCTTCATTGTGTGTGTGTATGTGTGTGTGCATCTTTGTGCTTCTCACCTTCACTCTCACATCATCTCACGTTCACGATCTTCATATCACTCCTACCTCTCCCTCGGATTGACATTAAGGAGGTGAAGCTTCTTAACGTGGTACTTACCATTGTGCTAGAGCAACATACCTTGATTGCAAATGCTTGCCAGGATCTACGACGTACCACTGGGCAATAGCATGGATTATACTTGATATATAGTGGCATGGTTGCCCAGGTGCTCATCATCTCTGGGTAATCGGTTAGTAGACGTGCACGCCAATTAGGTTGGAAGATCGAGCCAACACGTGCATCTGTCGGTAAATCCCCTATCTCAAATTGAGTGGCGAATGTGGGCTCCTTCCCTGTATGTCTTTTGACTTCTGCATTATAATCGTGTAGTAAGACAAAATAAGGCATGTATTGCGACTCTGATGTTGTGATTAACCGCTGATGGGATAAGTTTTGAAAGTAGGAAGACCGAAGGACAGTTTCTTCCAGATTTGTGAGAGATTGCATTTGCACGGCCACACGATCATCATGTGTCTTACCCACTTTCTCGACCCTTTTGACCCAATCTGGGACTTGAATTTCTAAAGTGTCTTGTCCTTCTTCTGTAGTTCGACCACCAGGTGTCGGCATAGGCTTGTATGGCTCTTCATAGCTGTCATCGACGGGGATTTCCACTACTGTTTCAGGTTCTGGTTCTTCAATGGGCGAGGGTGGCCTTTCATATGGTAAGAGGCGTGCTTGGAGTTCTGCCACCTGTTTCCGGAGGGTCTCTACTTCTTCTATAGAGTGTTGTAAGATTGCCGGCTCCTGTTGAGCTGCGGGGACATTGGCTATCTGTTTCTTTAGATCTGCACATTCAGTCTCTAGCTTTTCATATGACTCCAAGAAATTTGCATGCTCCTCAAGTAAGATGCGAATGTCTTCCGATGGGACTGCTCTATATCTGGTAGGGCTAATGGTTGCTCCTACAGTTCCTTCCATAGCCGCTTCAAGGTTGTCTTGGTTTTGTTGTTGAAGTCTCTTGTTCTCTTCTAGTGCTGCTGCCATATGCTTCCTTAATAGCCCAATGTTGCGTCTGAGTGTAGCATTAGATATCATTTGCGCTTGGAGCACTGTTTCTAATTCCTTGACTGCTTGGTCATCCACTGTTGATGTCTTTGATTCCAGTTCGGAGTGAGCCTGCTGTAAGGTGGTATGCTCGGTTAGGAGCGTTTGGTAGTCAGCTTCAAGAGTGGTGACCCTAGCTTGCAGACGTTGAGATTCTGCCTGGAGGGCCGTAGTGCGTTCTTCCAATTGATGGTATTCTTGTTGTAGTTGATGTGCACACTGAAGTAAGGTGTTGAACGTGCTATTTACATTATGGGATGCAAGGGGAAAAGTTTGAAGTGCAGGGGAGGTGGGATTGGGTAGGGGGGTAGTGAATGCTGTGTGTGCCAATGATGTGAGTGGTGAGGTGGGGGGTAAGGGAGGGGGAGATGGTGGAATCGTGGGGAGAGGTGCTGTGGTTGGTGAAATGTCCATTGGGTCAGACAAAGTGGTGTGTACAGGGGCTACCATGTAGGTGGGTATGGTAGGTGAAGTGAGTGTGGTGTTCGTGTAAATTGATGTCGTTGCGAATATCGGGGAAATGTGCCTCTGAAACATTGGAGAGCGGATGAACTGCTCCACAAAGGACGGGTATGGGGGTGGTGAGGTCAGGTTGAAAGAGGGGTAGGGGCCAGATGGGAAGTGAGGGTCATGGAATGGAGGTGCCCGTAGTGGGGAATAGGCTGGGAAACACAGGGTGCCTTCGGTGGGTGCTGGGTTTCCAACTACACTTGGAATTATGGGATGGCCAGTCATGGGTTCGGAGGATAGAAGGGATGAAGTGTACAAGGGATTGGTGACGAAGGAGAAGAGGGTGTCTTGTGAGGTGGGTTCTCGAAATGAGAATGATTTGAATGAGGATGGGTTATAAGTGAAGGTAGAGGTGATGACTGTCGTTTCTTCCATGGTGGGAGGTGGTGGTGGGGGTGGAGAAGGTGGTGATGGAGGATGCTGGGGTGAGATGGGTGATGTCTGAACGAAGGTCTTGGCAGAGAGGTCAGTGGTGGTTGTGGGGGTAGCTGTTGTTTCAATGGGTACTTCTTGTTCTGTGACAGGTATCCTGATAGTCTTACCTGCTCGTGGTAACGTGTCAACTCTGCGTTTGTCATACCTTACGGACTGGCGGACTGCAGTGTGGACAGCCTCCGGAACTCCTAAAGATTCTGACACTAATTTGAGGGTGTCAATGAAATGTTGGTCCACCCCTTCATCTGATAGCATTTCTTGCATCAAAGCTTGACCGGATACAAGAGAGAGTTGATGCCTTTCTTGTACTGCTTTGATTGTGTCATATAACCTTCGTAGTTGAGCTGTATATGCTGGTGCACCCACAAGTTCTGGCACTTCTTGTTGCTCCTCTTGATGCTCTTGATCATAATCCTCCTCATCTTCCTCCTGTTCTTCATCTCCTTCATCCTCTTCATCCACTTCAACTGGTGTGACAGGTGCTTGGGAGGTTGTGGCCTGCGTTTGCACGTTTTCCGCTTGTTGTGCCTCTTCTACCTCCAGCTCTACATCTTGTAATAATTGTTTGAAATCTTCATTAGTGAGTTCTTCCAAAGGTGCACCACTGGGAAATTCAAGATCGGTTGGGATAGGAGGGAATATCAAGGTGGAGCCATCGGTGCTGCGTCTTGGAAGTCGGAGTGTGAATGGTCGGACTCTTCGGGGTGGAGGGGTGACATCTGGTGTTAGGGTGGCTCCACGTGGTTGAGCACACGGGACTTGGACAGTGCCTCTCATCTTCTTAGAAGGGGGTCCAGTGGATGTCCTGCCTCTAAGCTGATCTACACGATTCCACATTAAGGCCCGTTGAATAGGGATGTCATATGCCAAACACCTATAAATGATTCTCGTCAGAGCACAACAACCATATAAAACCTGTTTCCGCGGCCATCGTTTGTGAGCTAGGTGTATCTGATCTATTATCCAGTGCGGTAATTTGATGGTGAGGCTCTGTGTCTCTGCCAGATACAAACTAAACCAAATCTTTTTGGGAGGCATGGTGAATCTATCTTGTGTAGGAAAAGCAAAGTGTTGCATGCACATGCGAAGGTGTATTGCAATATTAGGCGTCATGGATACCATGTCGTTAAGTTTGGTGAGACTTCGATTCTTCATGTAATCCGGTACTAGGGTTTCCTTCTCTGTAGGAATATGCATTCCGCACATATGTAGAGCCTCTCTCACCAAGTTGTTTGATAGCCTGAACCTCTTGAGCTCATTCCCCTTTGTCAGAGATGGAATCACAAATGAGCTTGCACCTTTTGGGTTCTGGTTTGGAGTCAAGGTGTTGATGAGGTAGTAGCATCGCATGAAGTCAGGTTTTGGGAGTCGTGCACTGAAATAGGCACTCAATCTTGCCTTTTTCCATATCGGACATAGACCTTCTGCATTTTGTAATTTCTCAAATTCTCTTGTAAAGAAATGGTATCTGCCTTGCTTCCCATTGAAGTCCAACTCTGATTCCCATAGGTAGGTTCCTTCACCCAAGGGTCCTACCACCTCGGTAAACCAGTGGGAAGTCTTTCCTACGGGCATGGTGTGGCCACGCGGAGGGTCCGCAATAGGTATGATTTTGACGGCCTGCAATTCTTCTGGTCTTTCATTTGTCTCAGGCAAAACGGGTAAACTGTCTAAGTCCACCACTTGCGGGCTTGTTTCTGTGTGAGAGCTAGTTCCTGCTGCCTCAGCCATGTTGAAAACTTCGCAGCTGGTTCTGTGAGAATATATGAATAAATGTTAACATTGCAATGGACACAAAAATGACACGGTGTCCCCTGTTACAACATTAACTTAAAGTTCGGGAGTGGTTAGGGGTTAATAAGTGCTCGGTGCTAGTGTGTGTAGTTAGGAATTGGGTAGACCTACGAGCTAAGCGGAATGATGTGAAGTGAGAGTGAAGCGGTTAGTAGGTGGTCATGGATTTACAATTGGGGTCCGGGGGTTTGTTACAAGTCTTGGGCTGCCAAATGCAGTGGATGGGTTTTGCTCTTGGTTCCGTAGAGACTCTCGAGAGCTTTATAGGTGTGTCAGGTTGAAAATGAGGCCTTTTAGGGACCCATTTACCAATGATTCTATTCGTGCTCATGGGCCTTGGTGTTGAAAATGAGTGGATGTCGGCTGTGCGAGTGAATGGATCATGCTGTGTAGGGTGTGTTCTTGGTGTAGCTATTTGAGCCCGCAAACAAGCCTTAGGCACCCAAATTTGTCTTGATTGTGGGCTGGCCTTCATCGACTTCTTGGGCACCCAAATAGACTTCACGTTAGCAGATGAGCTTCTGAAAGACTTCTTATTAGTATCGTGTTGTTGGTTACTAATAAGAGGCTTTGCCCGTGTGGTTGGCTTGAGTGCAACCGGGTGTTCGCCTTTCCACACCCACACTTGTTTCACTTGCTGAGACATTTTGCTGCGCAGGTACTTTTGATCTCCAACATAGGTAGTACTCTGCTTCTTCTGCCTTGGATCCACCTTTGGTTGCTGCCTCCCTCTGGCCTTTGGAAAAGAAGGGAGTTCCGTTGCATCCCTGACTCCTTTTTTGCAACCATCATTCCTCTGCAACACATAGTTTTGGACAAGAACAGCATGATCATCTTCATGTGTACTCCTGGAAGGACCAGGAGTGTGTGCCTTTCCTAGTTCCTTGAGTGCTCCATTATCTAACTCTACTGTAATTCGGCTATGATTGACCCATACCTGAAGAAGTCCACTTCTTAGGTTTAAGTTGACTGCTTGGTTATAGATCCAGTCTTGACCCAAGACAAGGGGTTCAGTGAGGTCCTCATCTTGACACACTAGTACTTTAACTGTCATTGCCTCATCATGAATATAGAGGGGAAGTTCCACCTCGCCCATGCAAGGGGTTTCCACGCCTCCCAATCCTATGAGATATGCTTCCACAGGATTGACAGTTAATTGCAACTCTTGACAGTAAGACAATTTAACAGCACTAGTGGCTACACCTGAGTCAATCAAGGCTCTTACAGTCCTTGCACTCTTTCCTTGCCCTATATCTAAGGTTATGAAAGGACGTCGATCAGTTATCCTATGTGAGCTAACACCTGAAACTTCACACATAGCCACGTGATATCCTGGATCTGCATATGCATCTGGCACAGGTTGCTCCCTACCTTGTCTTCTTAATTTCATTCTCCGTATGCGCTCTAGGGCTTCCGCTTGAGCTTCTTCTCGAATTCGTTTTTCCTCCTCTTTACGTTGCTTAGCAGTATTGAGTCGACTTAGCATTTCCTCCGTGAGGGGTTCCTGATACAACTTGACTCTGCATCCGCTAATATAGTTTGGGAGAACATCACCCTCTAAAGTGGCTAGTTGTAGTGCTCCACTCGTGGAGATCCTATTGATGATCATAGGTCCGTAGCCTCTCTTTTCTAGCTTCCTTGCGTGTTGTTTCAATGTGTAGACTAAAACTAGATCTCCTGCTTTCAAGCCCTTATCCTTCACATGGGCATCAAAGTATGCCTTCTGTCTCTTCTTGGCTGCATATATCCCTGCAGCTGCTCTCAGTCTTGTTTCTCCTAATCGTTCAAGGTCAAAAAGTCTAGAGGAGAGTTCATGACCCATCCATTCGTGCTCTTGTGCTACTTTCAATGTAGGTATTAAGAAGTCCAAGGGTAGCACCGCGTTTTGGCCAAATACCATCTGAAAGGGGGTGGCTTGGAGTACCGTTTTGTAGGCGACTCGGTATGCCCAAACAGCATGGTGTAGCTGTTTGTCCCAATCAGAGCGTTTAGTGTTCACTAATTTTGTCAATACATTGCATAAGATCTTGTTGGTGCTTTCGGCTTGTCCATTAGCTTGAGGGTGATAGGGGGCAGACTTCTTATGAACTACCAAGAATTCTTGGAGTAGATTTTCAATCACTTCGTTCAAGAAATGAGTGCCTCTATCACTTACTAGCTCTATAGGTAGCCCATATCTTGTGAATACATTTTCAAACAAGAATTTAGTAGTTGTCTGAGCATCGTTCTTTGTCGTAGCTTTTACCTCCACCCACTTGGTGAGATAATCCATGGCCACAATGATATATTCAGCATGTGAACCCTTAGCTGGGGGATTAATAGGGCCCACAAAGTCTATTCCCCACTTAGAGAATGCACGTCCACCCATCATAGGTTTCAGTGGCATCTCATCTTTGCGTATAGGATACTGAGTTCGCTGACAGACATCACACCGTTTCACATAGGTATGTGCATCCATGTGAAGGGTCGGCCACCAGAAGCCTGCAAATAGTATTGCCTTGATCACCCGATCTGGTCCAAAGTGTCCTCCTGCTACACCTTGGTGAGCAGTTTCCAAGATCTTGAGATACTCGCTCTCATGGGCACATAGTCTCAAGTAACCGTCTTTACCACGTTTGTATAGATTATCGCCAATGAGAGAGTAATCCTGGGCCTCTTGTTCTAAACTCCTTTTCCTTGCCAGAGTCATGTCTGGAGGGCATGTTTTCATCCTCAGGAAGGATACTAGTGGTTCACTCCAATCTGGCACTATGGACACTTGATAAAGAGTGGCATGTTCCATCGGTGGTTTAGTGCGACAGATTGGGCATTCTTTGCACAACCTTTGGACATCAGCTTCCATAGTTGGCCAATGTACTCCGAGTCTCCTTAGCGTCTGTAAGGTTCGTTGCTTTGAGTAGTGTTGCTCTAATGCACCTACATGTGCTAAATGCAACCATTTATTGTACTCGTCCTCTTCCACACAACAAGCCAAGATTCCTTGATCCGTGTGCTTGTACATGCTTCCTGCCATGATGTGGTACTTTTGGGCTTTCACAACCTCTCTATTCCGTGTGTTTACTACTGGATGGTTAGGCCCGTATGTCAATACTGGTACCAATCCAAGTTAAACAAGTAAGCATCAGGAAGGTCATCTGACACTCCTTGTGGGGCTTCTCCCGATGTGAGCCTAGAAAGGTGATCAGCTCTCAAGTGAGTCCTACCTTTCCTTACCACAACCTCAAAATCATATTCCATTAGCAAGAGAAACCATCTTACTAATCTTCCTGTATTGCATGGCTTGTTTACGAGATATAACAATGCTTGATGGTCTGTAAAAAATTTAAACTTGTTTGCAAGCAAATAGTGTCTAAATTTCTTAACTGCATATACCATGCCTAAGCCTTCTCTCTCCGTAGTGGTGTAATTTCGTTCAGCTGCATTCAATTGTCTACTAGCGTAGGCAATTGGAAGATCCATATTACCTTCACCAGTAGGTTGTGCAAGCACACATCCAATGGCATAATTGGATGCATCCATATGAACATGGAATGGTTTATTCCAATCTGGTGTGGTCAAGATTGGTGCTGAACATAATCTTCGTTTAAGCTCCTGGAAGGAATTCTCACATTCATCCGTCCACTCAAAGTTAGTCAGAAGTCCGTACATGGGCTTTGCAATGACAGCATACATGTGAATGAACCGGCCGTAGTAACCACAATGTCCCATGAAAGCTTGTACTTCCTTGACATTCCTTGGCCTAGGTAGCTCTGCTATGGCTCTCACTTTCTCTTCGTCAGTAGATATGCCATTCTTTGACACTATGTGCCCTAGAATTTTGCCTTGTCTGACCATGAAAACACACTTTTCTGGGTTCAGGCAGCAATTTCATTCTCGTTGGCCTGAGTGCTGGCTTGCCCCAGCGCTTCCATAGGGAAGTGGTGGCAATTGCAACTCCTGCATCTGAGTCCAAAATTGCCTTGGTGGTGTACTCCTGGTAGGTAATGGGAAGATAGGTGTTCCCTTCTTCACCTTCACACATATCTCCTATCTTATCCAAGGGTATTTCTGGCACTGTCCTTTGGGATCCTACCTGGGAACGAGGTTTTGTTATCTCTGGTACTTGTTTGGCGACATGTTTCCATAATTCAGGTCTAACCTTGAGTAGCTCTTCTAACTTGAGATTGCACTGCACTTTAGTGTTTTTCACTACCTCTGTGTTCCTAGGTAAGACTGAGTCCTCATTTCGTACCATGACCGTGGGTGCTCTCATACAAGTAGACTTAGCTTCCCATGGGCCTGTGAAGTGGGGTAATTCTTGTAGAGAGTTAGATTCAAAGTCTAGTCTGTCCTGAGAGTGGGTGCTCTCCTGCTCCTCATAAATGGATGGGATGTCTTGTGGGAACTGATCGTGTGCACAGATCTTCCTAGGCCGTCCTCATAGATGTTGGCACCTAATCGGTTGGTCCTAAGGTATTCCAACTGCGTTTTGTAAGGGCCTTCTACCCTGTGCAAGTAAGGCACTCCTGAACTTCTTGTAGGTCTGTCCATGCCTTGAGACATCTCTGATTCAGTGGTCTCAGAGCTAGGGTAGTATGAGTGGTGACTCAACTGCTGGGCCCAAGACCTAGCAGTGTGGTTGACACTAGCCTCTGAAGACCTAAGGCTTTGTCTATCCCTTACTAGATGTCGCCCTGATCTAAGGTTCATATGCCTAACTGATTAACCCAATTTGTCCCAGGTACAACCTCGTTGCAGAGTCCTTTTGTATCAGTTACTTGATTCTTTTTAGTTGATTCTTGTGTTAAAATTCTTGTCTGATATTGCGTCGTCAGGAATACTTGAGTAGTTTTCGTACTTGGAGTTGATCGTTCCACGTTAGGTTCTTTTCCTTTATGTTATCGACAGTACAGAGATTAGGTTTTTAACTTGAACTTGAGTTTTTAGGTAGTCTTCAACTTGATAACTGCCTGTCGTCGCCCTGACTTACTTCTAACACTACCCGCGCTTAGCCTAAACTAAGAATTGACAGAGGGTGTTGCGGGTTTTCCAACCTTGAGTTCCTTTCCTTGTGTTGTTGCCCTGGTGTGCCCGAGACGCGCGTTCCCAAGCCTGCACTTACTCTTGCTTTGCATACCCTTCGATGCTCTCAAAGGACCTGTAAAAGGCCCACTGTTAGCTCAAGACTTAAATTCAAAAGACAGAACCAATCACTTTCATTCATGTAACACTTCATCAATTTGCACTATGAATTTTTGGACACAACTCTAGAGATCCCTGAATTTTATTCCTCCTGGGTATGGTCAACTTAAAAATACCCTATCTAATATTCCTGATCTTAATACTCCCCGTGAGCTTTCCAACAAAACAAAAATCACGGCAAACGGATTTCGTACGAGAAAGTTATGACCATTCAGGGTTCTAGGGTTAAGACAGGGTTCAAAACAGGATCACTGTGCAACAGGTTTTCCCCAAGTTGTTTTCCTAAGGCCTCCTTATGTGCTCTAGAGTAAAATGTTTATGCCCAAAATTAGCCCAACTCTTCAATTAACAAACCCTAAAAAATTTGGCTAACATTGGCTGTCAATCGCGATGGACAGGGCTGTCAATCGCGATGGACAGAGTATCAATCGCGATGGATAGGCAATCAATCGCGATGGACAGGGCTGTCAATTGTGATGGACAGGGGTTCAGTCAATTGCGATTGATAGGCAGTCGATCGCGATGGACAGGGGTTTAGTCAATCGCGATGGAGAGGGGTCCAGTCAATCGCGATGGACAGGCAATCAATCGCGATGGACAGGGGGTTCAGTCAATCGCGATGGACAGGCAGGCTGTCAGTTGCGATGGACACGAGTATCAATCGCGATGGACAGGCAGTCGGTCGCGATGGACAGGCAGGCTGTCAGTCGCGATGGACAGGCTATCAATTGCGATGGACAGGCTATGAATCGCGATGGACAGAGCTGTCAATCGCGATGGACAGAGCTGTCAATCGCGATGGACTGAAATTTTGCAAGATTTTCAAAAATTTTGGTGGAAAGGTGGTGTGCAGGGTCTCTAGTCCACTGTGGTGCACTCAGATTTACCAAAAGGTGAAAATTCCTGTCAATCGCGATCGACAGGAGTCGGCGACTGCGAGACAGTTCTGCACATTTCCGTACCTGCGCGACGTGCTGGAGGGGATGATGATGCTGAAACCTGCAAGACACTCCAAAAACATGCAGAAAATAGCACACAACAGTTCGCTCTCTCGCTCTCTCTCACAAGTGAAATGAGGGAAATGAGGTGGAGAAGGTGATATAATCAAAAAACTGAAATTTTCGCGATGATGGAAGTGGAGGTGGAAGATGGTGATGATGATGATGGTGATGATGGTGGTAAAGTAAGAAAGAGAAAAATAGGAAAAGTAGAGAAATTACCTACAACGCCAACGTCTCCAATCTACGTCTTACCATCACACGCTCGTCCTCAAAGCTCGGTCCCCGGCAACGGCGCCAAAATTTGGTGTACCTCAGTGATGAGTAGCACCTCCTTTAATGTCAATCCGCGAAGACGTGAGGATGGTATGAAGACCTCGAGTAAGTGGAGGCACAAGTGCGTGAGTGAGAAGCACACAAACATGCACACACATACACACACATGCGCACACACGGTAAGACAAAGAGTGAGAAGCAATGGAGTTCTTAGATTACTTTCAAAAAGCTCTTACAAGTTCGTTTCAATTACAATCTAACCTCAAAAATGAGCTCTCTAGCTCTTTTTATAGTTTTTGACTAGGTTTTGGCCCTGTTCAGACCTAGTGTCCGACCTAGTTAAAAATTAGGTTCCAGGGCCAATTTGAGGGCTTAAATGGAGTCTAAAAAATACGAAAATTGATATGTAGGTACTTCTAAGGCTCCTCAAGCTCAAGGACTCCTTGGCTTGCACAAAATGGAGCTACAAAAATATGAAATGGTATTTACAATGATTGTTAGTGATCAGAATCACTGTTATAAAGATGTTGATTTAGAAAAATTTGAAGGGCCTATCTGCCAGATTTGCGTCGACTGCTTTGCCTACTTACTCCTTCACCCCGCTCTGACTCTCTCCGCTGGCTTCCTTGTCTAGTCAGTCCTTGGGTGGCCATACTGCTCTCAACAAAGTGATTGAGGTGGTCTGACACGACAAGGGAGCTTAAGATCAAATGAGCCAAAGGAAGCAAGGGTAGAGAGAAGGCCAATGAGGATCGAGCTGACAAGGTAGGCACTGTATATTTGGCAATTAGGACAACCAAATTTTTTAAGACAAGCCCCTATAAAACAGTTATTCTTATCAATACACTGCATTATAAATCCTATTTTTGATATATTAAACTCCATTTTGTGCAAGCCAAGGAGTGCTTGAGCTTGATCACTAGTAGAAGTACCCACTCATCAAGTTTCATAATTATTAGAGCTCATTTGAGCCCCCAAATCATCTTAGGAACCTAGTTTTTTAACCAACTTAGACACTAGGTTTGAACAGGACCAAAGCTAGGCAAAAACTATAAAAGATAAGCCTAGAGAGCTCACTTTTGAGGTCGGAGTTTTTATGAAATTTTGTATGAAGAGCATATAATTGAAAGATTCCATTGTTCATCTATTTCTCTTACCTTGTATGTGCATGTGTGTATGTGTGTGCATGTTGGTGTGCTTCTATGTCACACACTTGTACTTTCAGCTGCTCATGGTCATCATACCACCCTCACATCTCCTTGGATTGACAATTATGAGGTGACTCACGTCAAGTTGATACTCATCATTGTGCTAGAGTGACTCCAAATTTGGCACTTTTGTTGGGGATCAAGCTTTGAGGATGAACATGTGATGGTAAGATGTAGAGATTTAACATTGGAATTGTAGGTAATTAGGTAATTTCTTCATTCTTTCTTTAATTTTCTACTCCATCACCATCTCCACTCACGTCCTACATCCATTTCCACCTTCACAATAAATCCACCTCCTTGGTCATATCCCCACTCCCATTGCGTTCCATTCATTTCACTTGTGAGAGCAAGTGAGAGAGAGAGAGAGAGAAAGAGTGATTGTATGCGTTGTGTTTTCTTATGTTTCTTGAGATATTTCTTGCAACAACTACAACAGGTACGACATCACTTTGTGTGCACTTCAAGATGAAGCTCTCTATCAATTGCGATAGACAAAAAATTGAGGATTTTGGTAAATCAAAGTGCACAAGAGTAGACTTTACAACATGCACATTCAGAAAATGTAAAATTTGATAGAAAATACTTGTTTTTGTTGTCCATCATGACAAATAGGTGTCTATCGCCTGATGTGCGATGGAAAGATCCTGAGAGATAGGTTTGTCCATCACGACAAAAAGTTTATCCATCGCAACAAACACCTCATGACAAACAAAACCTCACTAAGAACTTGTCCTTCATGATGAATACTTCCCATGATAGATATTTTTTCTTCAAAATTTGGCTAATTGTGATAGATAACTTGCACGACAGATAGAATTATCAAAGTCTTTGTCCATCGCGATAGATATCCTATCCATCACGATAGACATTGTCCATCAAGCCATAGATAGCTATCGATCATGACAAACCTATCCATCGTGATGAACACATTGTCCATCACAACACATAGCCTCTCTCAGTTGCAATAGATAGCAAATTTGGCTAGATCTAGGGTTTGCACATTAATGGATTTTTGAGCTAAAATGTGATATTTTTGTAGGCAATTGGAGCTTCTTGGCAAGGTTCAAGAAAAATACCATATGGGGTATGCTTGGAAGAAATCTTCTTGGGGATTGGAGTATTCATAAGAGCATTTGAATCAAGGTTGGAAGCCCATTGAACCCTCTCAAGTCCATTTCTAGCCTAGGCTAAGGATGAATAGATAATCAGATTAACATAGGGTTATGATAGGAATGAAATAAGTCAAGATCCTATAATTTCTCAAGTTACGAATAATCTAGAATAATTGTAGATAAATTTAAGAACGAAAGTACACAACCTAAAATAAACGATAACAGACACAACAAAATCAAGTGATGCTTATGATGTTACATTGAGACAAGAAAATACATTCATAAAAACCTAAAAAGAACAAGCCCCTAGCACAAAAGAATTCGCAATACAATTGTAATTGGGAAATCTGGATAGTCGACAAAGCATATGAACCTTAGGTCATGTAGGCACCTAGATGAGGAAAAGAAAAAACATCAAATCCTTTGAAGCTAGTATCAATCATACTACTCGATCTTGGGCTAAGCAGCTCAACGATTATCCTTACATGCTAAGATCTAAGACCACTGATTCGAAAATATCATTTAGTATGGAAAGACATGTATGTGGTTCAGGGATAGCCTATTTACAAAAGAGCAAAGGTCCTTATGAGACTCAATTGGAATATATTCAAAACAACCAATTATGTGCACACATCTATGAGGATGGTTTGAGAAAAATAGTGGTCCAACCCAAAAACCCTAATCAACCCTTCGAACTTGAACACCTAGTGGCCAAGTTCAAAGAAGGATCATATATTGATAAACGAGGAACCATGTATGTGGTTATTAGCTCACCGAATAGAATAGATGACTTTCAAATCATTGTCCCTGATTCTAAGTTAGGAGACCTAGATCAAGAGAACATTGAAAAAGAACCTAGAACACCTCATGGCAAGTCGATCTTGTCTAGGATAATTATGCAAGAATGGATTCCCCAAGATAACAAAAGCATTGAGCTCTTCTTGAATAGAGATAGAGATGAAGCTTTTGTGGATATATCTAGGTAGTGATGTGTGTGAACACACTAGGACTACCGGGGCACTTTTTTCCCTCTTAAAGAGGTTTCTTTCCCGTAGCTTGTATATACGCCTATTGCCCTAATGGGCTACTTATCTTTGTACATTCTCTAGTAATACATTCAGTATTGTGTGTTGTGCTCCAAGCTTCTTCTACTTCCTTGTGTTGTTTGCATGCTTTCGTAGACGTCTTAACTCCAACAATTCGTATCACAGTAGGTCCCCACTTCATCTAGGGCATCGTCAACACTCCTTCGGTTGTAGTCTCAGATTCGCATGAATTCTGGTAAGCATAGTCAGGGTGTTGCAGAGATCAAAATAGCTTTGCTATGTAGTGCAAAAATCACAATCTAAGCTCATTTTGGCCTCCGAATGCACTATCGTAGTGCTTGTGCAGGCTATTTTATCTTTTTGTGCCAAAGGTATATACCAGTTTTGGTTCGCGAGTATAAGAATCTTGAAGTCTACTACAGGTTTAACAGAATTCATATGGGTAGTTCTGTTCAACTTTTTGACATACAGTCAATTTTTTGCATCAAGGTATTTTAGTCATCGGCCATGGTTGAAAGCAGTGATGTATTTCGTATATTGGCTGTTGAGGATAAATTGGATGGTACCAACTACTCATTATGGGCTTGTATGATGTGACATGTATTGGTTTCAAAAGAACTGTGGAATATTGTGCAAGGTGTTGAAAGACGTCCTATTACACGTGTGAATACAGGTGCTAGAGCTGATGGAGATGGTGTCGAAGATGATGATATTCTGCAAATCCCTATTCGTGTTGCAGTTTCTACTGCACCTACTGCAGAGCAGATTCGTTGGGATGGCAGAGATGATCAGGCACATGCATTGATAGCTTTGCCTATCAAATATGCCATTATTCCTCACATTCGCTCTTGCAGAATAGCTAAGGATGCTTGGGATACACTTACCACATTGTACCAAGCTAGGAATGAGGCTCGTGTTGCTTACCTCCGAAAATAGTTGGAGAGTGAGCACATGAATGAAGATGATTCTATGGACAATTTTCTAACAAAGATCAAAGACTTAAAGGAACAATGTGATTTCTGCTGATGAAGTTATACTAGATAGCTCACTTTTGCAAATTGTTCTGAATGGTCTTCCTGATTCATATCAGAGTTTTGCTTCTACTCTTCGATTGATGATGAAAGGCAATCCAAATGCCTTGTCATTTGTGGAGTTAGTCTCTATTCTGCTGGAGGAAGATCAGTCAAGGTAGAACACATCCATTATGTGTATTGCAGATCAAGCCTTCATGGCTAGTTAGAAGGGCAAAGGAAAATGGAGCTCTTCAACTAGTAAGAAGAAATCTGCTCATTGTGCACATTCAAAGAAGGAAGAAAAAGATGAGAAGAAATCAGAAAAGCAGAATTTATTTTGCAAGTACTGTAAAGGAAATGATCATATCATAAAGAACTTCCCTAAACTGGCTGCAAAAGTGGCAAAGAAAAAAGAGGCTGGAATGGTTGTTGTAGAGGCCTCTACTCCAAAAACAGAGTCTGCTAACCTTGTGCAAGATGAAGAATGGGTGTTTACTACTCTTTGCAGTTTTGACCCATCTTCTCATGAGCAGTGCATGTCTGCAGTAGACTCAGATGTTTGGTATTTAGACAGTGGGGCGACCAAACATATTACCTCGCAGTGCAGTTTCTTCTCTTCACTCAATCCTACCCCTACAGAGAATACTATCACATGCACCAACAACTCCTCTTATCCTGTCATGGGAGTTGGTAAGATCATTATGACTACTGCTGAAGGTAGTTCTTTCACTTTGTCAGATGCTTTACTTGTGCCAGGATCAAGAAGAATCTGTTATCAGTTTCTGCATTAGCCAAGATTTGCTTGGTTGTGGAATTTGTTGATGACAGATGTAGAATTCATGATCTATCAAATGGTAATGTTATTATTGCTTCTGGCATTTTATGTGGTGGGATGTATAAGCTCATAGACTATGAAAAATCGGTGAATGATTTGGCATGTGCAGTACATGATTCTCAGGCTATGTCAGATGCAAAGCTTTTGCATGCACGCTTTGATCACCTAAACTTTGTTAGTTTGCTACACCTTCAGAAATCTGAAATAGTGTCCTCTTTGCCCAAACTTGAAGCACCCGGTAAGCATGTATGTGAAGGCTCTATTTTGGGCAAGATGTAGCGTTCCTCATTTTCAAAAGATGGTTCAATTCGGGCTACTCAGAAATTGCAGCTTGTTGATAGCGATGTCTATGGTCCTATGCAAACACCCTCTTTTGGAAGTTATCTTTACTTCGTGACTTTCATTGATGATTTTTCCAGGCATGCATGGGTATATCCACTCAAAGAAAAGTCGAAAGTGTTTATGTGCTTCAAACAGTTTTTGGTTTTAGCTGAAAATATGTCACCATGTAAAATGGGCACCCTCTGTTCTGATCGAGGGGGGGAATACATGTCTTCTTATTTCAATGCATTTGTGGGTAAATGTGGGATAAAACTCTAGTGTACATTGTCGTATACACTTCAACAGAATGGAGTTGCTGAACAGAAGAACATGCACTCATGGAGATGGTGAGGTATATGTTCAAGAGTCAGGCTTTACCACATAGTTTCTGGCTTGAGGCTGTCATGTGTGCAGCATATGTACTTAACAGGTGTCCCACTAAAGCTCTGCGTGTTTTTGGTTGTTTGGCATATGCATTAGTGCTTGAACAACATCGTAGAAAATTGGATGATAAAGCAGTAAAATGTATTTTTGTTGGGTACAGTTCTCAAAGTAATGGTTATTGTTTGTATCGTCCATAGACTAAACACATTCTGGCTAGCCGTGATGTTGTCTTTGTAGAAGATGTTATTCAGCCATTGCTTTCATGTACTAACGAGACATCTGTTGGCTCCAAAGACATGTATGATACTTTGCTGCCTCTTTTTACAGGTGGACAGTCTAGTACTAGTCCTAATGAGGCAACTTCTCGACCTTTGCATCTTTCATGTGATGATGTAGATCATCCCATTTCTGATGCAGATTTACATGATGCACTTGTTGATGAGAGAGATGATAATGAGGAGGCAAAAACTATGCCAAAATGGCTGGTGCAAACCTTGCATGACAACAAATTAGATGCACCTCTATCATATCGTACTTGTTCATGCTCTCATAGTGCCTCTTTTGCATCAGATTGCTATGATATGGCTGCATCTAGTCTCTGTGATGAGAATGAGCCTGTTTCATTTGTTGAAGCACAAAATTCAAAACATTGGATGGTTGCTATGCAATCTAAATATGATGCTATAGTTAAGAATGGTACTTGGTCTTTGTGTGACTTGCCTCCTCGCAAGAACACCATTGGAACTAAGTGGGTTTACAAGCTAAAGTGTAAGCCTGATGGAACAGTTGACAGGTATAAGGTTGGGCTTGTTGCAAAGCGTTATGCGCAGAAAAGAGGCATTGCTTTTGATGAGACCTTTACACCTACATTTTGTATGATTACTGTTCGGAGCATCTGCGCACTTGCATCCCATCATGGTTGGAATGTACATCAGCTAGACATTAAAACAACATTTCTGAATGGTGACTTGCATGAAGAAGTGTATGTTTTTCAGTCCCGTGGCTTTGTGGAGAAAGGGCATGAAAACCAGGTGTGCAGGTTAAAGAAAGCATGGTTTAAAGCAAGCACCATGTGCTTGGTATGAGAAGATACATGCCTATCTGATTGCACATGATTTTGAGAACAGTCCAACTGAAAGCACCTTATATGTTAAGCATGCTAATGATGTGCTTCTGATCATTGTTATCTATGTTGATGACATGCTGATCACTAGTCCTATTGAGAAGCATATTGCTGATTTTAAGGATGATTTGCATGCCTCATTTGAGATGTCTGACTTGGGGCATTTGCATCACTATTTGGGCATTCAATTTATGCACATTGATGGTGGAATGGCTTTGTGTCAAATGAAATATATTCACACATTATTGTAGCATTTTGGACTTGAAGACTGTAAACCTATTGCCACTCCTATGGAGATAGGTTTACCATTGAGTCTTCATGATGTTCGAGATGCATTTGATGTTGTTCTCTATCAGCAGGCTGTTGGATGCCTGATCTACTTATGCATTAGTTGACTAGATATTCACTTTGTTGTCTCACAGATGAGCACGTTTATGCATTGCCTAGGTGTCAAGCATGTTGGGAAGATGGATGAATACTTCAGGAGGATGAGTAGGTACTGCCAAATCCTGCTTTGTACCAACCCTTTCTTGCTTTAGAGTTGATAAGTAGACCTTCTTAGCTTTCCAATGACACCATAAAATTGCCTATGTACTTTGAAAATGATGTATGAAAAAATTGAATCAAAACACACTACTTTGAACTTCTAATCTTCAAGAAAACCTTCTATTTTTGACAATACACCTGCTACTTCTTTTGCTCAGTATAACCAGCACAGTAGGATTTGGAATCATTCCTTTTAGGGCTATCTAAATAGCTTATCAAGCTAACTATTCCAAGTGGAATCACTTAAAAATATTAACTATGCTCAGAGAAATCAATTTAGCAAGTAAACCTTTACCCTGAATTTTTTAGGATTGTTGCAGACTTTGACTAGTGATCACCTTGACAATTTTTTCTCTGAAATGGCTAAATAGAAATCTTTCAAATTTTGATGGCATGTAGTAGATTTTGAGCTGGTTCCAATAAGCTATAGATCTTTGAATTTGGTGGAGAAATGAGTGATATATGTGCTCCACAAGTTGACAAACTTGTAGAGACTATGACAAAGAACTCAAAAATGAACAATGTAGATATATGTATTAATGAACAATGTTGTACAATGCCATAGGCATCAAGATCATTGCCTAATGGTGTAGATGGGTGTGGGCTAGAGTGTAGGCCTCACACACACTCAGAAATGAGAATGAGGATCTCGAGATTAATGAGTCTTACCCGCGACTTTTTCCTAGAGGTTTATATAAGTGTTTACATTCAATTTGAATTTGAATTCAAATTTTGGCTCTCTCTAAAAAGTGATCCTCCATTATATGAGATATTCCATAAATCAACTCCTAACGTTTCCACGAGTTCTTCTAGGTAGGTGCTTACAAAGATTCCAAGTCAAATATGACTTTTACAAAAAGGATAAAGTGGTAATTAACCACTAGCATTGATTTCTATGCATCTTTATATGTGTATGAACTACAAGTCAAATGTGTAGGCTTGTGAATTGCACCAACAGCTCCCTCTCAAGCCAAACATTTTGGCTTGGTCTTCATCTTCAGTCTTCATGTATGTCCTGTAATCCAATCATTGATTTGAACTGCAAATTTTGGTTCCATCCAATGCTTTGGTTAACAAATCTGCACACTGTATGTTGGTTGATATATATGTTAGTTGAATATCCTTGCTTAATAGCTTCTCTCTCACATAATGGTAGTATACAAACCCAATTCTGTATACAATAACTTGATCCATATGGCTTCTTGAGTGGCATTGGCCAATCCTCTATACTCTGCCTCTGTAGAAGATAAAGAAACAGTAGGTTGCTTCTTTGAAGACCATGATATTGGTTTATCACCTGCAAATGAAATATATCCAGAAGTGTTCCTCCTATCATCTTTGCATCCTGCCCAATCTGCATCTGAGTAAATCTTGATATCCAAGTCTGAAGTGTAAGGGAAATACAAACCATGATGTTGAGTACCCTTGAGGTACTTTTAATATCCTTTTGGCAGCCTCCAAGTGAGGTGCCCTAGGCTTGTGCATAAACTGAATTAGTACACTAACTCCATAAGCAATATCTATCCTTGTTAAGGTAGCATAGTTCAAGCTTCCTACTATGCTTTGGTAACCTGTAATATCATCAATTTCATCACCTTCATGGGCACTTAGTTTTAGGTTTACCTCCATTGGAGTACTTGCAACTTTTGCATCCTGCAAATGAAACTTCTTCAACATATCCTGTATATATTTTTTCTGAGTAATATAGATTCCAGAGTTAGTATAGACTAACTCAAGTCCAAGAAAGTACTTTAGTAAACCAAGATCACTGATCTTGAACTCCTTCATCATCTGGTTCTTGATTTGTCTGATTCCATTGACATCATTACTTGTAAGTATGATATCATCAACATAAACACATAGGTATATTACCTCTGAATTACTTCTCTTAATGAATAGAGAAGTGTCTGCCTTGCTCATGACAAAACCTTGATCTTGAAGGTATGTGGTCAACCTGTGATTCCATGCCCTAGGTGCCTGTTTCAATCCATAAAGAGCCTTTTTTAATTTGCATGCATGTGTTACCTTGTTAGGATCCTCATAACCAGGAGATTGTGACATGTATACCTCCTCGAAAATCCATCCATTCAAAAAAGCATTTTTTACATCTAGCTGATACATGTTCCAATTCTTTGATGTAGCCACACTTACCAATACCCTGATGGTTGGCATCTTGGCCACAAGTGATAATGTTTCTTCATAGTCAATGCCTTGGGTTTGTGCAAAACCCTTGGCCACCAATCTAGCTTTGTACCTGTTTATTGACCCATCAGAACTTCTTTTGATTTTATAGATCCATCTAGACCCAATTACCTTCATGGACTCTTTCTTTGGTACTAGTTCCCATGTATCACTTTCTTTTAGTGCTTCAATCTCCTCATCCATAGCTTCCTTCCATTTTGTCTTGGTCACGACTTCTTCATATGATCGTGGTTCTTCAATTGACAAGTCTTTGGCAAGATAAATAGAATTTTTAGTGACAAGAGAGGTGTCATACCCATATCTGATAGGTTTTTTGCTCTCCCTTTGTGACCTTCTGATTGATTGATTTGAAGATTCATGTATATCTTTAAGTTTCTTCATCTTGAGTTTGCCTTTGGACTTCCATGCCTTGAATTCTTTAAGATTGATAATGTCTTCATCATCTGATTGGTGTCTTCACTCTGAGTAGGTTCCTCCTTAGCAAGACTTGGAAACTCCTCCTCCAAGTCATAGGGTAGTTTAAACTTCCTGCATTCATTCTCATACCAAGAATCATTTTCATCAAAGACAACATCTCTAATAACAATGAAACCCTTATTTGAAGGGTTGTAGAACCTGTATCCTTTCTGATTTAGATCATATCCAATAAAGATACATTTTTCAGCCTTAGGGTCTAGCTTACCTCTTATCTGAGAAGGAATGTGTACATATGCTACACATCCAAATATCGTGCAATGATCAAGTGAGGGTCTCTTACCATGCCATGCTTCATAAGGGGTCATCCCATCAAGGGATCTAGATGGCAACCTGTTTATGAGATAAGTGGCCGTAGATACACTCTCTGCCCATAAGTAGTTAGGTAACTTTTTTTCATTTAACATTGACCTAGCTATTTCAACAATCAATCTATTTCTTCTCTCAGCTACCCCATTCTGTTCAGGATTATACCTTGTGGTGATTTCTCTCTTGATTCCTCTATCCTACAAGAATGCTTCAAACTCATTGGAGAAGTACTCACCTCCTCCATCTGACCTTAGCTTCTTTAGGTTTCTTCCTGCCTGATTCTCAACAAGTGCAAGATATTTTTTAAAACAATTAAACACTTCATCGTTGTGCTTCATAAAGTACAATATAGTCCACCTGCTATAATCATCAATAAAAGATGCATAGTACCTTGATCTTGAGATTGAGGGGTCTTTGCTTGGTCCCCATACATCTGTATGGACAAGTTCTAGGTAATTCTCATGCATGTAGCCTTT
>CM035409.1:201657642-201695142 GCA_020310875.1 Ceratopteris richardii | reverse complement strand
GGCATGGACCTTTACATAAAAAAGAAATAGCTAATCAAGTTAAGGATTTACTACACAAAGGACTTATAAGACTTAGTTCTTCTCCCTTTGGAGCACCTCTTCTCTTAGCGGAGAATAAAAACAAGACTTATAGGATGTGAATTCACTATACATCACTGGTGTAGCTCAAGCGTAAGCACCACCTCCTTTACTTGTCAATCCACAGAGATGTGAGGACCGGTATGAAGACCACGAGCAAGTGATGGCACAAGTGCGTGAGTGAAAGCACACAAACATGCACACACATACACACACACGCGCACAAGGTAAGATCAAAGAGAGGAACAATGGAAAGCTTCTATTGCAAAAGAGTTCTCTTACAAAAGATCTATTCTCTAACAAGCTAACCTCAAAAATGAGCTCTCTAGCTCTTTTTATAGTTTTTTGACTAGTTTTGGCCCTGTAGAGACCTAGTGTCTGGCCTAGTTAAAAATTAGGTTCCAAGGCTTATTTGAGGGCTCAAATGAAGCCTAAAAATTAGGAAAATTGATAGGATGATACTTCTAATACTCCTCAAACTCAAGGACGCCTCGACTTGAACAAAATGGAGTTACAAAAATAGAAAATGGTATTTACAATGGTTTTTAGTGATGGAAATCACTATTTTTGTAGGGGATTCTTCTAAAAATTTGACATGTACTTCTTGGAGCTCCCTACTTGCTCCTTTTTCTTGTGTGTGTCCACCTTTCTTATGTGCTTCCATGCTTGTGCTTGACCTTGAGTTCCAACACTCCCCCCCCTTCTCGAGTCTGTCGTCCCTAACAGACCCTTGTTGTAGTGGTTGTGCGAAGTAGTGCTTTGAGAGGGAGTGTCCCTTCTGTTTGAACAAAAGTCGTCTGGCTTCCACATGTGGCAAGGTTGGTGGTTCGGTTCTTCCTCTGTCACTGCGAGCCTTTGCTAGTTGTAGTGCCTTGGTATATACATCTTCGTTGGATTCCAGCATGACTGTGTCGTTGTGAGTCTCCGTCGATGTCCTCAGATCGTCCAAAGATGATGTTCATAGTAGTCATTCCAAGTAATCATAACCCATAATGGATGATGGGTAAATGTGTTCGTGCATGGGTTGAGGAAAATATGTGCCTTGTGCATGACCTTGTAATGTAGCCCTATACATGCTTACTTGGAAAATGCATTGGAAGAAGTATGGTGCAAAAATTGGGGTCTTGAGCTAAGTGCTCAAGGGTATGCCGACGAAGAGGTTTTCTAATCTATCATGGTTATGGTGTTGCCATGGTAAAAGATACTTACCGTGGTGAAGAATCGATCGATGTTTATCTTGTCCTCTTGTGCTCTCGGCATTTGTGATGGACATTGTTGATGAATGTCCGTGTTGAAGATCCACTGATGAAATTCTTTGAGTGCCTGGTCCTGTCTGCACTCTTCAAAGCAACATTTGCCAAATACTGAGAGTTGAATTTCTTTATATTCCTTGACAAACGACATTGGGTAACTACACCAAGCTTAGTTTCAAATCTTCTCGTTAGCTCACCATAAGCAGGAGTCTTCTCATCCAGTATACATACAAGGATTTGCAATGTACCAAAACTACCCTTTGCAGATATCTCCTTGGATGTTCTAGTACATACAGTAGTTAAGCATCGCTCAAGTTGTGGACCTTCAGGCTCTTCCCTCCTACCATGGTAAGGGGAAACAGTAGTTGTGGATGCCCTGTTCATGCCAGGTGCTTGACATCTACCAGATAAGGCAGCAATAATATCATCTGCTAGCCGAGACATACTTCTATCAAAATTGATAAATGACCAGTAATCAATAATTCTACCTTCAAGTAAGCATTACTCATTCATGTTTCATGAGCCAAACCTGGGAACAAGTTCTTCCTCTTTTTTTTTGGGGAACAATGTCATAAAACAAGAAGACAAATATTAGTATCAGAAAAAATAGTTGACCTATGTCAATGTGCTCTTGTGCATGGGACTCTCAAATGTGTCTATGCATGGCCATGTAATCTAGCCCTATATTAATGCATACTTTGGAAATGCATGACCTGAATGGTGCAAAAGAAAGGGTTGTGCAAGGAGCACATGGTTGTTGCTCGTCGATGCCTGATGTCACTTGCAGATGTTGATGTCATCTTTGTTGGAGGTATCCATTGGATCTCGAGATGACAACTGATCCTTCCTCCTTATAGGGATCCATTTTAGAACAGCATTTGGCACTGTAGAGATTACTTCATGCGTCTTCCTCTTTGGATGCTTTCTAAACTGTGGTATCCAATGTGGTTGGCGCTTTGGTTCGGTGGAGGCTACTTGTACTTTTGGCTTCGAAACCCATATACTTTTTGCACGTCTTCCTACTATTGTTGAAGAGCTGATTTGATCTTCTTTCGGTCTCTGTATGTGGTTCTTACCCTTTTCTCTTTTTGGCTTCTTTGTTGAGACCTTTCGCATGTGGGAGAACATAGGTTGTTGTGGATGTAAGAGCTTCTTAGGTACCCACATCTGTAATCGCCCTTGTTGAGCTACAGCTAATTTCTTAGGCACCCAAACTTGTTGGATACCTTGCGATTGAGCTTGTCCGAGCTGCTTCCTTCCTCTTCTGGCCTGGTTGGCTTGCCTAGATGGGATATGTGGGGGCAAGGCTGGTGGTTGCTCTGCTTTGCGTACCCAGATCTGTTTCATGCTCGGAACTGCTTTCTTGTCGAATGATGTCTTTCTATTTGATGTAGTAGTTTTCGTGAACGATTGTGTTTGCCTGTGTGGTGGACTCACTACTGTGGCTACTTGATTCTTTGGAGAAGAAGAAAGATCCACCCGCCTTCGAACCTATTCTTCCATGATTGACTCCTTCTGCATCATAGAGCTTTTGACACATACAACATCCTCTTCCATATGATTAGTCTTAGAAGAACTAAGAGAGTGTGTGGTGCCATGATCTGGGAGCATGCAGTTCTCTAATTCTAATGTAATGCATTGTTCATGTACCCAAACTTGAACAATTTGACTTCTTAGGTTTAGGTTAACTGCATGGTCATAGATCCAATCTTGACCCAAGACAAGTGGTTCTGTAAGGTTCTCATCTTGACATACTAGCGCTTTGACTTTCATTGAAACATCTTGAAGGTAGATGGGAAGTTCCACCTCGCCCAAACAAGGGATTTCCACACCTCCCAATCCTATGAGATAAGCTTCTATGGGGTTGATGTTCAACTGCAAGCCTTGGCAGTAGGATAGTCTAACTGCACTACTTGCTGCACCTGAATCAATCAATGCTTTCAGAGTCCTTGCACCCTTTCCTTGTCCTATCTCTATGGTCACAAAGGGACATCGGTCAATGACTTGAGAAGTAATTATGCCTGATTTTTGGCACATATCCATGTGATATTTTGGGGCTTTTGAGTTGACATCTACGCCTAGTTGCCTTAACTTATTTCGCTTAATATGCTCTCTGGCCTCTGCCTGTGCTTCTTCTCTCACTCTTAACTCTTCTTCTTTCTGCTTCTTAGTAGTGTTGAGTCTCATGCATATCCTTAGTAAGAGGTTCTTGATATAGCTTGACTGTACATCCACTAATATAGTTTGGCAAGATATCTCCTTCTAGAGTGGCCAACTGAACTGCACCACTAGTGGAAATTCTATTAATGATCATGGGTCCGTATCCTCTTTTTTCCAACTTACGGGCATGTTGTTTTAGTGTATAAACCAACAATAGATCTCCCTCTTTCAATCCCTTATCCTTGATGTGTGCATCAAAGTATGCCTTTTGCCTCTTCTTTGCAGCGTAGATGCCTGCTCCCGCTCATAGCCTCGTCTCACCTAAGCGTTCGAGATCAAAGATCCTAGAGGACAATTCATGTCCCTTCCACTCATGCTCTTGTGCTACTTTTAAGGCTGGGATGAGGAAGTCCAATGGTAGTACTGCATTCTGTCCAAAGACCATCTGAAATGGGGTGGCATTCAGTAGTGTTTTATAGGCAACTCGATAAGCCCAAACAGCGTGATGTAGCTATTTGTCCCAATCAGAGCGTTTATTATTTACCAGTTTTGTCAATACATTACAGAGGATCTTATTGGTCCTCTCGGCTTGTCCTTTAGCTTGTGGATAATAGGGGGAAGACTTCTTATGTATCACCAAGAATTCTTGGAGAAGATTTTCAATGACCTCATTCAAGAAGTGTGTGCCTCTATCGCTCACTAACTCTATTGGTAGCCCATATCTCGTGAACACATTCTCGAATAAGAACTTAGCCGTAGTATGAGCATCATTCTTTGTTGTGGCTTTCACTTGTACCCACTTTGTAAGGTAATTTGTGGCTACAATAATATACTCTGCATGGGAGTTTCTAGCTGGGGGGTTAATAGGACCTATGAAGTCTATGCCCCACTTCGAAAATGCACGCCCTCCCATCATTGGCCTCAAAGGCATCTCATCTTTTCTAACTGGATATTGTGCACGTTGGCATGTGTCACATTTCTTCACATAGCTATGAGCATCCATATGAATAGTGGGCCACCAAATTCCTGAGAATAGAATGGTCTTGATTACTCGATCAGGACCGAAGTGTCCACCTGCCCATTGTGTGCAGTCTCTAAGACCTTTAAATAGTCTGATTCATGAACACACAGTCTTAAGTAACCATCTTTGCCTCTTCGGTATAGGTTGTCTCCTACTAAGGCATAGCCTTGAGCTTCTTGCTCCATGCGTCGTCTTCTTGCTAGACTAGCCTCTTTGGGTAATCTTCCCGATCTCATACATTCTACCAATGGAGCGCTCCAATCTGGAATTAATGACACTTGATAAAGGGTTGCATGCTCCATTGGGGGTTTTTCCTGGCACACTGGACAATTCTTAATCCACTCATGAATTTCTTTGTCCATGCTAGGCCAATACAATCCTAAACGTTTTAGATTCTGCAATGTGTGTTGTTTAGGATAATGATTTCCTAGCAATCCTTCATGAGCTTGTTGCAACCAAGTACTATGTTCATCATCCTCAACACAACAAGCTAATACACCCTCAGTATCTTGTTTGTACATGCTTCCTGCCAATATGTGATATTTTCGTGATTTTACAATTTCTTCTTGTGATGTTTTCACATTCTTATTTGCAGGACCGAAGGTGAGGACTGGTACCAACTTATTTGCCCATTTAGGAACAACTTCCAAATTGAATAGATAAGCATCGGGTAGTTCATCAGACACTCCTTGCGGTGACTCTCCTGAAGTAATGCGAGAAAGGTGATCTGCCCGGAGGTGGGTTCTACCTTTTCTAACAACAACTTCAAAGTCATATTCCATTAGTAAGAGAAACCATCTTACTAAACGTCCTATATTGCAAGGTTTATTGACCAAATATAACAAAGCTTGATGATCAATGAAAAACTTGAACTTGTTGGCCAATAAATAGTGTCTAAAATTCTTCACAGCATAAACCATGCCTAAGCCCTCTCGCTCAGTTGTGGTATAGTTTCGTTCAGCTATGGTGAGCTGTCTACTAGCATATGCTATGGGCAAATCTAAGTTTCCTTCACCTGTGGGTTGTGCTAGCACACATCCAATGGCGTGATTGGATGCATCCACATGGACATGGAATTTTTTATTCCAATCAGGAGTGGTCAGTATTGGTACAAACGTTTCTTCAGTTCATTGAAAGAATTCTCGCATTCGTCGTTCCACTCAAAATTAGACAACAAGGCATAAAGGGGTCTAGCTATGATCGCGTACATGTGGATAAACCTTCGGTAATATCCACAATGGCCCATAAAGGCTTGTACCTCTTTAACATTCCTTGGCCTTGGCAGCTCCGCTATGGCTCGTACCTTATCTTCATCTGTTGAGATTCCATTCTTAGAAACAATATGACCTAAGATTTTACCTTGACGCACCATGAACACACACTTTTCTGGGTTTAGACACACTTGGTAGTCTCTACACTTGTTGAAGATTTGTCTGAGCTCAGGGATGTGAAATCTTCTTTCTTGGGAATGAGCACGTAAATCATCCACATACACTTCTAAGCTCTTTCGCAAGAACTCTTTGAAGACATGGCACATGAGCCTTTGGAATGTTGCAGGTGCATTGGTGAGCCCAAATGGCATCACATGAAATGCAAAGATTCCCCACTCTGTGGCAAAAGCTGTTTTGTGTTGATCTTCTAGGGCAATGGCTACTTGATTGTAACCTGAAAATCCATCAAGGAAGCTATAAACTTCCTTTCCTGCAACACGCTCCAATAGGTGTTCCGTGATTGGAAGTGGATAACTATTTGTGATCGTAGAGGCATTAACTTTTTTAAGGTTAATACACACTCGCAACTTCCCGTTCTTCTTGGGCACCACTACAATGGGGGACATCCACTCAGTATGCTCAATCTCATAGATGAATCCAGATTCAATCAGCCTATCAATTTCTTCTTTTATTTTGGCTGCATATGTATCATTATATGTGTAGGGCTTCTGTTTGGTGGGGTTGGCATCAGCAGTCATGGGGATAGTATGAGAGAAAATTCTGGATCTACCCCTTTCAAGTCTCTAAGTGCCAAGCAAACACATCCCTATATTCCCTTAATAGAGCTACGAGCTCCATTTCTTCTCTTGCACTGAGGTCATCTCCTATGTAGGTACATCTCTCTTCGTGCTCCTCAATGGTCACAACAATCTTTTTGGTCTTTTCTTTATTACCATATGATTCTCTTATGATGGCCTCTCTCTTAGGCATTCGTACCAAAATTTTGTAGTCGTCAACTTCATATTTCTTGAAGTTTTCTGGTACTTCAAACAATGATTCCTCCTCTTCTTGTTTCACTGCTTTTCTTTTCTTTTTCTTTTGACTGCTCTCACTTCCATCCTTTGAATTTACCGTTTTAATACTTGTGAGAGGTTCTTCTTCTTTCTGGGTGAACACTCCTATATCTTCTAGATAGTGCTGCTCTGAGTTAAAGCAACTATCCATCACAATGGACTCTATATCATCGTCATCCTCTTCTTCTTCTATGACATCACTAGGGTCACATTATTCTAGCAAGGGCTGACACATGAACACTGAAATATCATAACCCTCCTCATCACAATGAGGTGTCCATTGTTCTTCATTGACAGCAATGTCCATGGTGGCTAAGATTTCAGGCCAGCCATGAGGCTCAAATTCCTCATCTGGAAAGATCATCGGTGTGTAGGCTGGGTCTCTAATTGGTCTATCTCCTGGCGAAGTTCCTTCTTCTCTTGCCTTTAAACGTTTTTCCTCTTCCTCTGCGACCTTGCACATCCACAAATGAGTATCTTCATGCAGCCATGACGGATCAGGTGAACTTTTAGAATGCACAGAGATAGAATCTTCTTTCGCTTTGTGGATAGGATTCCACTATAGGGGTGGCACATCTCTGAAGGTGTAATCCTTTAAATTGACCTTGGTGGTGAC
Source organism: Ceratopteris richardii (assembly GCA_020310875.1). Lineage (NCBI taxonomy): Eukaryota > Viridiplantae > Streptophyta > Polypodiopsida > Polypodiales > Pteridaceae > Ceratopteris > Ceratopteris richardii. Next base: position 201,687,730 of record CM035409.1, on the reverse strand, counting down.
CCCTAAGTGCTGTAAGTACAAGGAGTTGGTTCCCCAATCCTGTACTATTTGTAATTGTCGTAGGAAGGGTCTTCCTAGGATCATCTCATAGACATTATTTTTCTCAAAGTCACATATAGCAAATGTATGTTCAAACTCTACACCACATGTGGTTAGAGTTATCCCTTCTAGCAATCCTAGAGGTTTTTCAAAATGACCGTCAGCCATTTGAAGCTTCATTCTAGTTGGTCTTAATGTGGGTTGTCCCCATCGCTTCCACAAGGAGGTGGTTGCAATAACAACACAAGCACCTGAATCTATGATTGCTTTGGTTGTGTAACCTTGGTAGGTGATTGGAAGGTAAGTATTACCTTCTTCACCCTCACACATGTCCCCTATTTTGTCTAGAGGTATTTCTGGTACTTTCTTCTTAGAGCTTTCTTTTGGCATATTGGACTCAAGTTCTAGGACCTGATCCTTCACATGATTTAGGTTTTGCTTTGAGCAGCTCTTCTACAGTGAGATAACACTGAACCTTAGTGTTCTTCACGACATCAGTGTTCCTTGGGACCACTGAGTCTTCATGTCTGACCAGTATTGGGAGCTCTGATCTGAAGAGATTCAGATTCCCATGGGCCTGGAAATTGAGGTAGTTCTTCTAAGGTATTAGATTCAAAATCTAATCTTTCGTCTTCTTGTTGTTCTACTTCATCTCCGTAAATAGATGGAATGTCTTGGGGAAATTGATCATGAAGATCATCAATCTCACGAATAGGAGGGGAATTACCCTTCTCTTTGGTCCATTTCTCTTCTTGTATTTCCCGCAAGAACTCTTGAGAGTACTGTTGAATTGAAGGAGGTATTCCAGCATCCATGGAATTAGGAACATAAGCTCCCATTAGTGGTGAGCTTCCTCTTTCAATAACTGGTTGAGCCTGTGGAGGTAAAGAAACTTGTGGTTTGTTTACCAACTGCTCTAATCTTTCTAGTAAGCCTTGGAAATGCAAATCCGGTTTGACAGAGTTTGTCTGATTGAACTTTTGACTAGTCTTGAGTATAGCTTGAGCTTGTTCTACCATTTTCATGCACATCCTCATCCGTTCAATATCTAAATTTGCTCTAGGGTGACTCTTGTCTAGATTTGCAGCTGTTGGCCCTTCTTGAAGTTAAGCCTGGTAGGCCTTGAACATCATGTCCAAACCTTCTGGGGTTGGATCTGCGAGAATAGACCCTGGTTGCGATCTATTTACAATGGGTGGTGGGGTGGGATGAGGTGGAGTGGATGGAGTTTCCGCATGCGAGGGGCTTTGAGATGCAATGTCTTCTATTTTTGTTTTTGCTTCTTTTAATCTTTCTTCTAGTTCCGATAACTTTTTATTCCACTTGCGATTGGCCTTTTGTCTGGTATCTTTCCATGTTCTTGTTTTCCTCTTACTAGGCTCTCCTGATTCACTTGACTTCGATTTTTTTGCTGGTTTATCTTTTTTTAATGCTTGTGCCCTAGTAATTGCCTATACAGGTGCCACATTACTGCTACTGGCACTTGAATGCGCCACTAAGCCTACCACATTAATGGGTGTAATCTTGGGTGCACTAGAGGGGTTTCTTGGACAATCTCTGGGAAGATGATCTTTTCCACATTTAGGACAAAAAGCTTGTATTGTGATAACCTGACCTTGACTCGGAGATGGTGGGTGGGGACAGTCACGAATGAAATGGTCACCTTGACATCTGAAACAAGATCCTCTAGGAGCTTGTGGTCTCATTTGTCTCAATTGGGGTCTAGGGTTAGGATTTGTGTACATAACATTGGAGTATTCTGGCTCCCAATTTTGCTTCATAGGTGGTGCCTCATATTGATACGAGTAAATCTCACTATGCTCAGGCGACTCAGTGTAATAAGCATGTGGACTACCTTCATGGGAGTAGTCTGAACTATGAGCATGAGAGTCATTATCTGGTATCAATGGGATTAGTGGCACTAATGCTCTATTTGGATTTTCCTCTCCCACAGCATACTTGACTGGAATCACGTTGGTGGAAGCTGGTGGTTGGTTTCCCAAGACTGGTTGTGGCCTATATTGTGCCTGATATTGCTATTGTGGTCAATAATATGGCTGTTGGTATTGGTTCTGATACCTATCTTGTTGGTAAGGTTGCTGATAAGTTTGTCTAACAGCCTGCCTATTGTAGGGACAATCTTGAGCCGTGTGGTTTGTGTATTTTCTCTCAATAGTGCAATATGGAGCATTCGTTTCTCTAATGTTTTGGTTTTGCATTGGGCATACGTTAGCCATGTGGTCCTCTCCACAAGTATAACATCGGTTCAATGAGGTGACTCTTTGTGTTTGTCTATTTTGGACTCCCAGCTTCTTGGCAACTTGCTCAGCTATCTCATCTATTTCCGTGGAGATTTTTGAAGTATGACTAGTAGAACTATCAGAATCCTTATAGAGTTTGGACATTTCTAACTCCTCACCCAAGTTATCTTCTATGTCAATGCACGTCCGCACACACTCTTCTATGGATCTGGGCTCTTTCAAGTACACATATGATCTCAACTTTGTGCTCAGTAAGCCATCTAAGAACAAAGCCACTTGTTTGGCTGGTGTGGGTATAACTCGGGAGTAGGGCATCTCTCTAAATACTGTCTAAATCTTCTACCTGCTAGTCGCACTATTTCTTTGGGTGTCTGCTTGAAGTTGTGGATCAAGGATGATGTGTTATGCCTGATACCACTCTTGGAAAATTCTACAATGAATTCGTCTAGCAGTTGACCTATATCACGATAGTTGCGACTACTCAGTGGTTGAAACCAAGCTAAGGCAATGCCCTTAAGAGTCAAACCAAATGCCTCGTACTGGGTGAACAAGTCCTCAACCTGTTCAGCTCTTAACACTTGTTTGAACTCGGCCACATGACCATAAGGATCTCCTGTCCCGTCAAAATAATTCTTCATTGCCTTGATCACTTGAGTGGGTCTAAGGGTTCTTGGGTGCTCTGGGGGTCTAGGCAATGGAAAATCATGTTCATCTCTTTGTTGCCTATGTGCATGATGTCTCTGTCTTTTAGGTCTTTCATTTTCAAATCCTGACCTATTTCTGCCCACAGTGTGTGCAAAACTTACCTCAGGTCTCTCTCTAGTTCTTTCTCTCTCGGCTTCATGAGCTCGGGATGATCCTACTCCTTGAAGCCATGGGAGACATTGGATCTTGATGGAGGGAAAATCAAATCACTCTTCCAAGTATATGCATGTCTATCATGTTCTGTTACTAAGAATATTTTCTCTGATATGTTATCTAGATAGACAACTTTGCCTAGTATCTCTGGATCCTTGAACTCGTAGATGATGATTATACCCAATTCGCTAGGTTGATCTTGCTTGAATCTCCAAAAGGCTTCCTTTGTTTCGCTATTCAAGAATAGTTCTATGCTTTTGTTGTCTTGAGGGATCCAATTTGGTGTGATCACTCTGGTCAAGACCGACTTACCTCTAGGAGTCTGGGGTTCTTGGTCCTTGGAGTCCCCTTGGGTTCTTGGTCCCACCTGAGCGTCAACTTCAAAATATCCTATCTGAAAATCAACGCATTATTCTTATAAAAAACAGTTGAGGCCATGTAGGATTCGAAACGAGCTTTCCAACGAGCTATAGAGCTCAAAAAATGGACTTTGGATGAAAAAGTTATGCCAAATCAGGCTCTTGGGGGTCAAAATAGGAAAACAGGACCTTTTGGAAAAAATTGCGATTTTGTGAAATCAAGAGAATCGCGATTTTCTGAAATCAAGAGAATCGCGATGCTGTGAAATAAGAGAATTGTGATTTTGTGAAATCAAGAGAATCGCGATGCTGTGAAATTAGAGAATCGTGATTTTGGGAAATCAAGAGAATCGTGATGCTATGAAATCAGAGAATCGCGATTTTGTGAAATCAAGAGAATCGCGTTTTTGAGAATCGCGATTGCCAGCAGAGAGTCGTGTTTTCACAGAATCGTGTTTTCACAGAATTGTGTTTTCACAAATCGTGTTTTTGCTAAAAATCGTGATTTGTGAGAATCGCGATTTTGAGCAGAGAATCATGTTGTTGAGAATCGCGATTTTGAGCAGAGAATCGTATTTTTGAGAATCGCGATTTTGAGCAGAGAATCGTGTTTTCACAGACTCGTGTTTTCACAAAATCGTGTTTTTGCTGAAAATTGTGATTTGTGAGAATCACAATTTTGAGCAGAGAATCGTGTTTTCACAGAATCGTCTTTTCATAAAATCGTGTTTTTGGCTGAAAATCGTGATTTGTTAGAATCGCGATTTTGAGCACAACCATAGAATCGCGATTCTGAGAATGATCTCAGAATCGTGTTTTTGAAAAGTTAGAGAATCCCGATTCTGAGCACAAGTAGAGAATCGCAATTCTAAGAATGACCTCAGAATCGTGTTTCCTTCAAAGGGCTTTTAGGTGGGAAACAAAGAATCATGATTTTCAAAAAATTTTGAATTTTTCACAGAATCACGATTTTCATCACAGAATCGTGTTTTTTGGCGGGAACTTTGAATTTCTAAGCGCCGAGCAATGGCGAGCTCCGTATGTGCAGAAAATCATGAAAAAACACAAGCGCTTGCTCTCTCTTGCACTTCCTAACTCCTACTCGCACAATAGTGCATGAAAGATGGTATGAAAATGGTGAAAATGCACTAAAAAACAAGAAATTTCTATGAAGAAGAAGATGGAAGAAGATGGAGATGGTGATGATGATGAAGATGAAGAAGAAAAATAAGAAAATGAACAAAAATGATAGTTTTTTTTTACCTTCCAACATCGCAAATCTACGATCTTACCATCACAACGCTCGTCCTCGAAGCTCTCTCCCCAGCAACGGTGCCAAAATTTGGTGTAGCTCAAGCGTAAGCACCACCTCCTTTACTTGTCAATCCATGGAGACATGAGGACCGGTATGAAGACCACGAGCAAGTGAAGGCACAAGTGCGTGAGTGAAAAGCACACAAACATGCACACACATACACACACACGCACAAGGTAAGATCAAAGAGAGGAACAATGGAAAGCTTCGATTGCAAAAGAGTTCTCTTACAAAAGCTCTATTCTCTAACAAGCTAACCTCAAAAATGAGCTCTCTAGCTCTTTTTATAGTTTTTTGACTAGTTTTGGCCCTGTCCAGACCTAGTGTCCGGCCTAGTTAAAAATTAGGTTCCAGGGCTTATTTGAGGGCTCAAATGAAGTCTAAAAATTATGAAAATTGATAGCATGATACTTCTAATACTCCTCAAACTCAAGGACTCCTCGGCTTGAACAAAATGGAGTTACAAAAATAGAAAATGGTATTTACAATGGTTTTTAGTGATGGAAATCACTATTTTTGTAGGGGATTCTTCTAAAAATTTGACATGTACTTCTTGGAGCTCCCTACTTGCTCCTTCTTCTTGTGTGTGTCCACCTTTCTGATGTGCTTCCATGCTTGTGCTTGACCTTGAGTTCCAACAATCACTCAATAAGATCAAAATTAAAAATAGATATCCTATTCCTAGGATAGATGATTTGCTAGATAAACTTTGTGGAGCATGTTTTTAGCAAAATTGATCCTAAATCTGGGTATCATCGGATACAAATGACAAAAATGGCATTTATAAAACTGCCTTTAGAGCTCAAACGGGTCACTTTCAATTCATGGTCTTTTGGACTCATCAATACACCTACTACATTTTCATGCATGATGAATAACATTTTTCTTGATTATCAAGCTTTTGTTCTTGTTTTCTTTGATGACATACTTTTTTATATTGAGAATGAAAATGACCATGAAAATCATTTAGCCATAATCTTTAATTTTCTATGAAAAAACAAACTTTATGCCAATCTTGAAAAGAGTTCTTTCTTTAAAACAGAATTAGAGTATTTAGGACATATTGTCTCTAGTCAAGGCATTCATGTAGATCCAAAGAAAATTAAAGTAATTGAAGAATGGCTTGTACCTCAATCTATGAATGATTTACACTCTTTCCTAGGGTTAGCTGGTTTTTATAGAAAGTATGTATAAGGTTTTTCTTATTTAGCACTTCCACTCACATTATTATTGAAGAAAAAGTTAAAATTTGCATGGAGATTAGCACAACAATAATCTTTTCAAAAACTCAAACATGCACTTTCTCATGCACCTATTTTGCAATTAGGAGATTTCACACAACCTCTCCTTGTAGTTATGGATGCTATTGGTTTAGGTATAGGTGTTGTATTAATGCAAAATGATAATCCCATTGCATTTGAAAGTGGGAAACTTAAACCTTGTTTAAATAATTATAGTACATATTATAAGGAACTCTTAGCTCTTGTGCATGCTTTGAAAATTTGGAAACATTACCTTACAGGTTATGAAGTTCTAATCAAATAGACAAACAGGCTATTAAGCACTTATTAAATCAACCATTGATTTTCGAAGACACATTAAATGGGCTTCATTCATACAAAAGTTTCAGCCTTTAATTCGATATCAACCTAGGAAAGCTAATGTTGTGCCTGATGCACTTACTCGTTTCCCATCCCCAAAAAAAAACATTGTTTCAAACAATAATATTTCCACTATTCATATTCATTCATTTCATGACATGATTCCTACATATGCATCTGATTTATATTTTTCACAAACATGGAATGCTTTCAATAATTCCACAACATTTAGTGAGGATCACTACACTTTTCATAATGGATTCCTGCATTTCCAAAACAAGTTATACATGACACAAGGTTTTAAGGAATTTGTTGTGAAAGAGATGCATGAACCACCATATATGGGTCATAGGGGCATACAAAGTACTATTTCTAAGTGTAAAGAATTTTTCTTTTGGCCAAATATGGAAAAGGATATTGCACACTATGTTTCCCATTGCATTGTGTGTCAACATGTGAAATGACATCAGGATAAAGAATTTGGATTATTAATGCCACTTTCGATACCTAATGGAACATGTGAACAAATATCTATGGATTTTATTAGTGGTCTTCCTACAATTCCATCTCATAATGATATGATTTGGACAATTGCTTATAGTTTTAGTAAACAAGTGTATTTTATTCCTTGTAAAAATACTCTTTTTGCACCTCAAGCTCCTAATTTATTTATTAAATGTATTTTTCCACATCATGGTTTTCCAAAAGTTTTTCTTTGAGATCAAGGTGTTCATTTTTTTAATCACTTTTGGGTTGCATTATTTAAAAATTTAGGTTCCAAAATAGACTTTGTCATGAGGAAGGAGATAAGGAAGAGAGCTCACACACACACTCTCACAATCAAGGAGAATCACACATACAGATTGAGGCAATGAATAATGATCTTCTTCTTCTTCTATTACATAAAAGGAATGTACAAGAATGACCTAAAAAAAAGAATACAAGTTCCATATATAAAGATCAATACATTAGGAAAAATCGAATGTCCACAAATGAGTGAGTTTGCAAGAAACAAATGTGCCATCACTCTCGGTAGATAAGTCTAGTTCAGCTCAATGAAGTGTCCCTGACATATATTGGCCTGACCACTATAAATGTCAAAGAAATGAAAAACTGATATGTCTCATCTTGGATCATCACATGTTGAGCTTAATATCTCAACACTCCCCCTCAAGCTCAATGTGATATCCTCTAATCAAAGCATCTTCCGAAACATCTTTAACTTCTCTCCTCCAAGTGCTTTAGTGAAAGTATCAGCAACCTGCTCATATGTTCTCACATAAACAAGATCAATATCACCTACTAATACCTTCTCTGTGATGAAGTGATAATGTACCTTGATATGCTTTGTTCTAGCATGAAAAATAGGGTCTCGTGCTAACTATATGCTACTAAGATTATCACAATAGATGGTGATAGGCTCTTGCACTTCCACACCTAAATCTACAAGTAGCATCTCTAGCCATGATGCCTGCCTCTGTACTCGACAAAGCAACAGTGGGTTGCTTCTTGCTGCTCCATGTAGTAGCTGCACTCCCGAATGAGAATAGAAAACCACTAGTAGATCTTCTATCTAGAATGCTACCAGCCAAAGCTACATCAGTGTATCCATGAACCTGCAAATCTACACCAGCTTCAGTAGATCTCACATAACCTAGAGTGCGCCTCAAAGCATCCAAATGTGGACTCTTGGGAACGTGCATAAATTGACTTTCAAGTCCAATAGTGTAGCTAAGATCGGGCCTCGTAATTGTGAGATATATCAAGCTTCCCACAATTTTCCTATACATAGTAGCATTTTCCAATGCTTCACCTAATGTTATACCTAACTTCAAATTTTGATCTAATGGCATAGAAATTGGCTTGCAACCAGCCATAACATACCTTTGCAGCATATTCAAGGCATATTGATTGTGACATCCATATACCTGTTTCTATATGTATAAACTCAATGCCCAAGAAATAGTGCAACACACCAAGATGTATCATGTCAAATTCCTCCTAAGAAGTTGCTTTACCTCTTTAATGCTTTCTTCATTATCACCACCTACAATCAATTCATCAACATAAATAGCCACAATTTTTATGCTATCATCACCCTTCCTTGCATATAGTGAATGATCTACAACACACATAAAAAACCCAATGGTGGTTAAGTAGTCAACAATCCTTGCATGCCATGCATGAGGAGCTTGCTTCAGCCCATACAAGGCCTTTTCCAACCTGCAAACATATTCTGGATGCTTTGAATCTTCATATCCTTGTGGATGGCCCATGTATACTTCTTCCTCTAACTCACCATGTAGGCAAGCATTCTTCACATCCATCTGATGCAAAGTCCATCCTTTTGTTGTAGCTAATGCAACAACTATTCTAACAGTAGACATTCTAGCTACAGGGCTGAATGTTTCCTCATAATCAATGCCGTATGTCTGTGCATATCCTTTTGCTACCAATCGTGCTTTGTACCTGCTTATGCTACCATCAACATTGTGCTTTACCTTGTAAACCCACTTGCAACCTATGGGTTTCTTTCCTTGTGGCAATGGAATGAGCTTCATGTTTTGTTTCCATAAAGTGCAACCATCTCCTCATCCATAGCTTTTTCCCAATCTACATTTCTGATTGCATCTTCAAAACAAGAAGGTTCTGCATCTTGTATTACCTTGGTCATGTAGGCACAATGACGAGCCATATAACTGTCATACGTCAACCATTGCAATGAATTCGACATCCTCCCATATCTTCTTGGTCCTCGGTCACTTCTCCTTGTATCATCTGCATATGCCTTTCTTACTCCTGGAGTCTTCACAAAGGGCAATCCAAGTTCCTCATCAAGATTCTTTTCTGAACCGCTTGAATCTCCATCAATGTCTTCAAAACCTACACATGTTTTACTACCAGCAGAAAGTTTTTCTTTACCTTTCTTGTATGTATTTGATGAATTTGCTGGACTGAAATTTTTGTGAAATCTTGCACTCCATGGATTTGAGTTGAAACTATTGCTTGGTGATGCATCCGATGCACTCAAAACTTGAGATTTTGCACTCGACTTTTTAGCATTTTCTTTGTCATTTGATTCAATATTAAGGCCATCTTTGGCATCTACATAGAAGCTTGACATTTCATCAAATACCACATCTTTGCGCACCTTCACCTTTCATGTGAGTGGGTTATAACATTTATATTCATTTTGCTCAAGGGATTATCCAATGAAGACACACTTTTCTGCTTTTGGATCAAGCTTCATCCTCAACTTGTCTGGAACATGTACTATGAAATACAACCAAAAACTTTCATATGTGATAATTTTGACTTTTTACATGTGAACTTCTCTTCAGGTGTAACTTGATGTATAGCAGTAGTTAGAGTTATGTTCATGATGTATACAACCGTATGCACAACTTCTGCCCAATAACAATGAGGCATATTCTTCTCAACCATCAAGGCTCTTGCTATTTCTGTAATATGTATATTTTTGCATTTAACAATGCCATTCTATTGTAGTGTGTACCTACATGAAAACTATCATCAAATTCCATGACTTTTTAGAAAATTGCTAAACTCATTTGACATGTATTCATCTCCTCCATCAGATCTTAATGTCTGAATATACTTCCCTCTTTGCTTTTCCACCATAGCTTTAAAAATCTACAAGTGAGTGAATACCTCACTCTTTTCTTTCATGAAATATACCCACACTTTTCGTGCATGGTCATCAATGAAAGTAACATAAAAACTCCAACCACCCATAGATGTGGTCTTTTCAAGTCCCCAAACATTTGTATTTATTATTTCTAGCACATTCTCTCTAACATGCTCAGGTCAGTTGCTTGTCGATTGGGAGGCATGTTATACTTTATGGAATAACGGAGTGTTATATGGATTTTAATGTTGTGATGTTTTTAATGTGATTGTGTTCTGATTTAGTAGGTGAAGAATCGTGAGGGTGTGAGCATGCATGGATTTATTTAGATAATTTTGAAGAGAGTTATAAGATAGTTTTTTAGATATTTTTTGTAAAAATAATAGATTGCTTAGAAAGCAATGTTTTTTATAAAAATAGTAGATCGCTTAGAAAGTAATAATTTTGTAAATAAAACATATTTTCATAAATTCATGCTTTTTGAAGTACCACCCTTATCTATCTTCTATTGAGGACATAATGAGGAATGCCTATAAATGCACATACTCTCATAGACTTGTCCATCAGAGTATGTTGGGGGAGATTGTACCCAATCTTATGTCATGTCTCTTGTCTCTCTTTATTCTATGCTTTTGTGAGATTTTATTTCTGTACTATCTTTGTGTACATGTGTTTGCAAGATCTAGTCAACAATCTCAATGTAAGGAGGGTTCTCACTCTCCTTGGACCATTTCTCTTCTTGAATCTCTCTTAAAAATTCTTGGGAATACTGATTTACAGAAGAAAAGACTCTCGTGTCTATGGAGTTAGGGGTGTAAGCTTCCTTGGGGGGCATGCTTAGCCTTTCACTTCCACCATCACTTACCTTTGATGTAGCTGACTTTGTAGCTTTGGCTATTATCCTCTCCAACCTCTCTAACAACTAGTTGAAATGCAATTGGGTCTTGGAGTGAGTTAGTACAATTGAAAAGATGGTTGGCCTCAAACATGGTCTAGGCCAACTTTACCATTTGAGCACAAAGTTTGATCCTTTAAATTTCTAAGTCTGATCTAGGATAACACATTCAACTCTAGTACATTTGGCCCTTCTTGGATTCTAGCCTGGTATGCTTTGAACATCAGTTTTAAATCTTCAAGAGTGGGATCTGCCAGGATTGATCTTGCTCTAGGTGGAGGTGGTATAGTGAACAGGTTTGGGTGTAATGAGGGCCGTGGGGTTTGGGAGTGTGTGTGGGATGCAATCTCTATCAATTTGGCTTTTGTTTCCTTTGAGTTCTCCTCTAAATCACTCATTTTTTTGTCCATTTTCTCTTCATCCTTTCATGGATAATCATCCAAGCGCTTGTTCTCTTCTTGGCTACACTCTTGGTCTCATTGGTTTTTGAATTCTTCTCTTGACCTATGCCTAGAGCTTGTTGTAATGGCTGAGCTCTAGTCACTACTTGCATGGGGTTGTAGTTGTAGCACTTCCACTAGAGTCCAAAACCAAGCCAATAACATTGATCGGCATAATCTTTTGTATATTGGCAAGATTGTTTGGATAGTCTCTTAAGAGGTGCTCTTTTTTGCACTTTGGAAAAAAGCCTTGAATAGTGTCTAACTGGGATGGTCCCGGGGGATGAATTAGACACTCATGAATGAAATGATCATCTTGATATCTATAGCATGACCCTCTAGGTGCTTGAGGTCTCATCTAACAAAGTTGGGGTCTAGCTTTAGGATTGGTGTACATCACATTTGAATATTCTGGCTCCCAAATAGGTTCACTAGGATTTCATAAGGATAGATCTTAGTATGCTCTAGTGAATCCATGTAGTAAGCGGATGGGCTATCTACATATGTCAAGTCAAAGCTATGAGCATTAGGATCACTTTCCGAAACCTATAGGGTGTTGGCACTAGGGCTCTGCTTAAGTTATCCTTTGCTGATGCATACTTAACTGGGATAATGTTAGCAAGGGTGGAGGTTGCTGACCTATGATTGGTTGAGGTCTTTGTTGAGCTTGGTATGGAGGTTGATAAGGTTGCTAGGGCCTAAATTATGGTGGTTGTTGATATGGATTTCGGTATCTCCCTCACTGCTCGTATGATTGTTGGTAATTTTATATAAGCACTTGTTTGTTGTTTTGACAATCCTGAGTTGTATCGTTAGTGTATCTTCTCTCAATGGTGCGGTATTGTCTATTAGAGTTCACTTGGGGTTGATTCGTGATTGGGCACACATTGGCCATGTGGTCTCCTCCACAATTGTAACATCATTTCATAGAGGCCATTCTAGGGGTGTTTTGCTTGAGACCCCTAACTTTTGAGCTACTTTTTTTTTATCAAATCATCAATTGAAGTCAAAGGTCTTGAACTGAAGCTAGTAGAACAATCTAAATCTTTATAAATCTTCAAAATTTCTAACTCATTACCTAAGTTGTTGTTGGGGCTTCACTCACTAATTAGGCATGGATATATGAAGACATATGAAGAAAGAAAGAAGGGAAGGAGAAGTAAAGAAAAAGCATACAGAAAATTAAGCCTAAGTGAAGGGACAATTTCACTATTGTAAATTAGTGCAAAATTAGAGTCTAGTTTTTCATTTGATCTTCAGAACTTACGAGTTCAAGTCTAGGAGAATGTAAATCATAGGTATATAAGTTAATTTGAGACAAAAAACATGTAGAGAAAACTCAATTTTGTAATCTGAGTGAGTAGAGAAAAGTCGTGTCTTTTCTGAGAGAGATGTTGAGGAAAAACTTCTGAGTCTGAGAGAGTTTTCCATGGCTATGAGCAAAATTAGGCTGAGCCAATTTGTACACATCTTCTCTGATATACAACACATGTTTGTGTAGAAGGATTAAGTCTAATTCCTCTTGTACATTGAGTTCTAAGTGATTTCACATGACTGTGTAAGTTAGTTGACAGTTACGACTTTTCTGGCGCACATTTACCTGAACTTCTTAAGGTCAGATCTCGAAGTATACTGTAAAGTTTTCAGTAAGTGATAGCTCATTTTAAAGCTACTATCCTCAACTACATTTGGTCAAAAGATCTTTAAGAAACGGGACACATACTCAGAGAAATCAGCTTAACAGTGAAGGTATGTCAAATCGATGAAGTCAATTTTCAGTTTTCAGACATAGTGAAAAGTTTGGAGCAAAATCAGAAGATTTTGAAGTTAGTACTTGAAAGTTTTGCTTGTTATGTGTTACTTAACATTAGCAAGAACTTCTCTTAGTAAATGATCAAAGGAATTTGCAAAGATCAAGCTAATACAGGTCAGATTGAAGGATTGAAGAAAAGGCGCAGATTTTTGTGAAGTGAAAGATGAAGACTCACATTAAGAGTTTTGCTAAGCTAATGATGGTTATGGAGGTCTTCTAATACCACATTAGTTTAGTTCTTGTGGTGTTTCACACACCAACAAGTGGTATCAGAGCAGATAAGATCCTCGAGGGTAAAGGGAGAGCAGATACAAGAAGAATTGAAGAGTTCTTTATCAAAGAAGGTGGAAGTTGAGGTGTTCAACAAACAAAAGTCATCAGAAGATTACTTCGAAGTTACTTCCAAGGGTAAAGGTCTACAAAAGGTATCATTCTTTAACTTTATACTTACAGGTTGAAGCAGAAGCAAGAATACTATGGCAGATCATGTGTCCATTGATAAATTGGACAGAGATAATTACCCTGCTTGGGTGATGAGAATGGAAGCCTTACTTATGAGTAAGGACCTAATGGTATATGTGACAGGTGAGGAAGAAAAGCCTAAATTTGAAGATGAGAGTCATCCAAGAAAGGAAGAGCTAGAAGCTTTGAAGCTATGGCAGAAGAGAGATGCAAGTGCAAGAGCTTATATATATAACACTATTACAGATCATTTGTTACCACATATCAGAGGTTTAGAAACAGCTGAAGACATTTGGAATGCTTTGGAGGATCACTTCCAAAACACTACTAAAGCTAGGAAGGCTAGCTTATGGTCAGAGTTCACCACATTCAAGAAAAAGCAAAATCAGAGCATTAGTGATTATGTCACTAAGATGAAGGACTTGGCAGATAGCCTTGGATCTATTGATGAGGATATTGAAGATCATAGGTTGATAGCACAATTACTTGCAGGGTTAAGAGGTGATGAAAGATGGAAGCCTTTTGTACTTTCAACAGAACTCTCATTAAATCATTATGTGCCAGAATTGAACCAATTACTTGGATTGATGCTCACATTTGAGCAAGACTTGAAGTCAGATGGAGACAAAGGAAAAAGTTCTGCAATGTACATGAAGAACAAGAAGAAAGGAGATAAAGGTAAAGCAAAGGATGAAGAAGAGTCAACAACTCAAGCAAATTATGCAAGAGAAAGAGGTATTGGCAGAGGTAAAGGTCGAGGAAATGGAAGAGGTAGAGGTAATCAGAACAATAACAAGAAGACATGTTGGATTTGTGGATTGAGCAATCATCTAGCATATGATTGTTGGCATAATCAACAAGGATCAAGCCAAAATCAGAACAACAATGGCAGAGGAAGAGGTGGAAGGTTTCAGAATCAATTTCAAAGAGGAAGACAAAATTCAAGAGGAAGTTTTGGTAGAGGTGGTGGAAGAAATTGGAATCAGAATCAGTCTTACAATACCACATATTACAATTATGCAAATGATACACAGAATGACACTCATACAACATTGATGATGAATTCAATAAGTTCATCAGAGAAGGAGGATCTCAAGGTATTTTATATTGACTCTGGTTGTTCAAATCATTTGTCAGGTAATATAGAATTATTGTCAGAATTGGAAGAAGGAAATTCAAGTCATACAGTACAAACAGGTGATAATACAAAACATAATGTGCATTCAATTGGAAAAGTGAAGTGCAGGAGTGGAGCTGATTTGTTAACAAATGTTTTGTATGTTCCAACAATACCAAAGAATCTGATTAGTGTTGGACAAATAGTGGAAAAAGGTTTCCAAGTCAGATTTACAAATGAAGGAGTATTTGTTGAAGATCCAGAGGATGCATACAATCCCATTGTTTGTGGTAAGAAGGAAGGTAGACTTTTTACTCTCAAAGTGCAAGGAAATGTTGGTCAAGCCCTAATCACACATGGTGATGAAGTAATTACAGAGTTAGATCTTTGGCATAAGAGATTGGGACACTTCAATGAAAGAGGAATCAAAACTATGGTGGAGAACCAATCTGTAATAGGGCTACCAAATGTGAAAAGTCAACATATGATATACAAGTGTGAAGCTTGTCAGATGGGAAAAGCACATAGGCTACCATTTCAGAAGAAAGGTTTCAAGCATGATGGTTTGCTTGAACTCATACATACAGATGTATGGGGACCAACAAAAGAAGGATCAATAAATGGATCTAGGTATTATGTTTTGTTTATTGATGATGCTACAAGGTGGATAACCCTTTATGTTCTTAAAGAAAGATCAGAAGTATTTGGAGCTTTCAAACATTTTCATGCTTATGCAGAAAGAGTTACAGGTCAAAAACTCAAGAGGTTAAGGTCTGATGGAGGGGGAGAATACTTCTCCCAAGAGTTTAATGACTATCTTTGGAATGCAGGTATCAAGAGAGAGATAACTTGCAGGTATACACCTCAACATAATGGGGTGGCAGAAAGGAGAAATAGAACATTGGTTGAATTTGCAAGAGCAATGTTAAAAGAAAAGAATTGCCCTAATTATCTTTGGGCTGAGGCTCTAAATACAGCTACATACCTTGTGAATAGGCTACCATGTGGAGCTTTGAATGGTATGACCCCTTATGAAGCTTGGTGGGGAAAGAAACCAACACTTGACCATTGTAAAGTGTTTGGGTCAATTGCCTATGCTTATGTGCCATCACAACTCAGACATAAGCTTGAACCAAAGGCAGAAAAATATGTGTTTATTGGGTATGATGAAAAGCAAATGGGTTATAGGCTATGGAGTCCTTTAACTAAACATTTTATTGTTTCCAGAGATGTGACCTTTGATGAACAGAAGAGTTGGTATGCAGATTGTGACCTTGAAACATTTGAAGAAGAGATAAGAAGGAGTGCAAGAGGTAAGTCACATATGCAGATAGATGGAGATGAAGAACATATGCAAGCAAGCACATCAAGAGTTGGATCATATAGAAGAAATGAAGATAGACCAATATTTGATGAAGAAGTACATCCAGATATACATGAAGAGTGTGAACCAAGAAGATCAACTAGAATGAGGAAGCAACCTACAAGGTATTCCTATGATACTTCTTACTTGACTCAGAAAAATTATGCTTATATGGTTAAGGAAGATAAAGAACCTCAAAGCTATGATGAAGCAAAGGGTAAGAGACAATGGGAAGTAGCAATGAAGGAAGAGTTTGATGCACTTGAAGAAAACAAAACTTGGGAACTTGTTCCAAAGCCTAATGGTAAGAAAGTGATTGGAAATAAATGGGTTTACAAAATTAAGAAGCATGCAGATGGAAGAATAGCCAGATACAAAGCCAGATTGGTGGTTAAAGGCTATGCTCAAACTTTTGGCATAGATTATGATGAGACATTCAGTCCTGTGGCAAAGATGTCAACCATAAGGACAATCATTGCCATTGCAGCATCAAAAGGATGGACATTGAGTCAATTGGAGATCAAGAATGCATTTTTGAATGGATATATATCAGATGAAGTTTACATGGAGCAACCTCAAGGTTTTGCAGATCACAAGTTTCCAAATTATGTTTGCAGACTAAGAAGAGCACTTTATGGTTTGAAGCAAGCTCCAAGAGCTTGGAATTATAGACTTGTAAAGTATCTTAATGATCTTGGATATCAAAGTTCAAAGGCAGATGCAAGTTTACTTATCAAAAGAATAGATGAAGGTATGATCTACATTTGTATTTATGTAGATGATATTATAATTACAGGTACCTCAAATGAAGGAATCAAGGAGGTGAAGAAGCTACTTGAGAAGGAATTCAAGATAAGTGATCTAGGAAAATTGTCATATTTTCTTGGAATGGAAATCACTTATGCAGAACATGGCATATATGTATCACAAGAAAGGTATCTTTTGAATCTTCTAAAGAAGTTTAATATGGAGAATTGCAGAGAGGCATCAACACCACTAGAGGTCAATCATAAACTCAATAGATATGATGGTGCAGAGTTCAAAGACATGAGGAAGTATCAATCTTTAGTGGGAAGTTTAATTTATGCTACACTAACAAGGCCTGATCTTAGTTATGCAGTGGGTGTTCTTTCTCAATTCATGCATTGTCCAAAGGATCCATATTGGATTGCAGGTCAAAGAGTTCTTAGATATATCAAAGGGACTTTGAAGGAAGGATTGTATTATCCTTTTACATCAAATATAAGATTGAGAGCCTATAGTGATTCAGATTGGGCAGGAAGTCAGGATGATAGAAGATCTACTCATGGCTATATGATATACATTGGAGATAAGCTTGTGAGTTGGTGTTCAAAGAAACAACATACAATGGCTTTATCATCAACAGAAGTTGAATACAAAGGACTTGTGGAAGCAGCAAAAGAAGTAATATGGATGTAGACATTGTTCAAAAGCTTGGGAATTGATCAAGGTATACCTATCATTCATGGAGATAATATGAGCTCATTATATCTTGCAGCAAATCCTGTGTTTCATGCAAGGACAAAGCACATAGAAATACAGTATCATTTTCTCAGAGAAAAGGTAATGGAGAAAGAGATTGAAGTGGTGTACACTTCTACAAAAGATCAGATTGCAGATATTATGACAAAGAGCTTGGATGGAGTGAAGACAAGTAGATTCAAGGAGATGGCAGGAATAAAAGAGAAGAAGACTATATGAAGAAGTCAAAGCATGCTAATTAGTGATTGAGGGGGAGCTGTTGGGGCTTCACTCACTAATTAGGCATGGATATATGAAGACATATGAAGAAAGAAAGAAGGGAAGGAGAAGTGAAGAAAAAGCATACAGAAAATTAAGCCTAAGTGAAGGGACAATTTCACTATTGTAAATTAGTGCAAAATTAGAGTCTAGTTTTTCATTTGATCTTCAGAACTTACGAGTTCAAGTCTAGGAGAATGTAAATCATAGGTATATAAGTTAATTTGAGACAAAAAACATGTAGAGAAAACTCAATTTTGTAATCTGAGTGAGTAGAGAAAAGTTGTGTCTTTTCTGAGAGAGATGTTCAGGAAAAACTTCTGAGTC
The DNA here is from genome assembly GCA_020310875.1 of Ceratopteris richardii. Lineage (NCBI taxonomy): Eukaryota > Viridiplantae > Streptophyta > Polypodiopsida > Polypodiales > Pteridaceae > Ceratopteris > Ceratopteris richardii. The sequence goes on along the minus strand of CM035409.1, from coordinate 201,669,473 downwards.
TGAGAGAGTTTTCCATGGCTATGAGCAAAATTAGGCTGAGCCAATTTGTTCACATCTTCTCTGATATACAACACATGTTTGTGTAGAAGGATTCAGTCTAATTCCTCTTGTACATTGAGTTCTAAGTGATTTCACATGACTGTGTAAGTTAGTTGACAGTTACGATTTTTCTGGCGCACATTTACCTGAACTTCTTAAGGTCAGATCTCGAAGTATACTGTAAAGTTTTCAGTAAGTGATAGCTCATTTTAAAGCTACTATCCTCAACTACATTTGGTCAAAAGATCTTTAAGAAACGGGACACATACTCAGAGAAATCAGCTTAACAGTGAAGGTATGTCAAATCGATGAAGTCAACTTTCAGTTTTCAGACATAGTGAAACGTTTGGAGCAAAATCAGAAGATTTTGAAGTTAGTACTTGAAAGTTTTGCTTGTTATGTGTTACTTAACATTAGCAAGAACTTCTCTTAGTAAATGATCAAAGGAATTTGCAAAGATCAAGCTAATACAGGTCAGATTGAAGGATTGAAGAAAAGGCGCAGATTTCTGTGAAGTGAAATTTTGATTTTCACTAAGTTCAGAGATGAAGACTCACATTAAGAGTTTTGCTAAGCTAATGATGGTTATGGAGGTCTTCTAATACCACATTAGTTTAGTTCTTGTGGTGTTTCACACACCAACAGTTGTCCTTGATATCTATGCACATTCACACACATTACTCTATGTTCCTAAGATACTTTGAGTAGACATAGGATTGTAGTTTTGCACTTAACAATCCATCCAAGAATAATGCCACTTGTTTGGCTGATGTGGGTAGCTATGGGAGCTGGGGACATCTCTCAAGGTATGTTTTGAATTTGCATCCCGCTTGCCTGACTGTTTCTTGATTTGTTTGGTAAAAACTATGAGTCAAGGATGAGGTGTTGTGCTTGATGCCATTCTTCAAAAACTCGATGATGAATGCTTCTAAGAGTTGATCAATGTTCTTGAATTGACCTTGATGTGGTGGTTGAAATTGTTGGGTGTGTGTAGAAGTGTGAGACATTTACAAGAAGCACACACAAGGAGCACAAATGTAGCAATACAAATGGAGAAGATGGATGGTTGGAATAGCTCTCTCTATTCACGATGAACTAAACTGAAGTAAGAGCTTAATAATATCCCAAAGTAGAAAGTACGAGCACATATGAGTGTATCAAGTATGTGGTAACATGAGGAAAAACCTCTAGCCAACATTAGAGTAAAAAGTGCCCATGTATAGGGAAAATGTTCACATCAAGCTACTCAAGGAGCACATAAGTGTAACAAACCCCCATTGAAGCGAATGATCTGATCACATAGAGGGAGTGAAAAATCAACCCCGATAAGCTAATAACCTAAAGCTTTGCAAAAAGCTTCAAACTTTTCCCTTGGAAGAGCTTTCGTGAATATGTGTACCACATTATCTTGTGTAGGCACATATACCAAATCAATATCTCCTGCATGAAGGTGCTCTCTCACATAGTGATAATGCACCTCAATATGTTTGGTCCATGCATGAAACACTGTGTTTTGTGCAACAACCAATGCACTCTGACGATTAGTGGGAATATGTGTAGCGACAATAATCACCATGCAAAGATCCATCAATAGGTGTCTCAACCATATACACTCCACTTTACCTATGAAACTACCATGTATTAAGCTTCACAACTCAATGTTGTCACTGTAGGTTGCTTTTTACTCAACCAAGATATGCATGAGCCTCCAAGGAAAAAGCAATTGCCACTAGTGGACACATTAGTATCATAAAAACCATCCCAATTGCTATTTGTAAAATCATGCAAGCATGGCTGAATATCTCTTCGATAAAAGAGACCTAAGCTCAAAGTTCCTTTGAGATATCCAAACAAACGTTTTACCACTTTCCAATGCTTAGTGTTAGGGCTATGCATGAATCGACTCAACCACAAAAGTGCATACTGTATATTCGGCCTTGTGTTGCATGCATATATAAGACATCCCACAACTTTCTGATAAAGAGAAGTGTTAAATGCATCAATCGAATCCTCAAATGAGAACCTAAATCCTCTCTCAACTAGTGTGGAAATTGGCTTGCAATCCTCAAAGTCAAAATGTTGAAGTATGTTTTCAACATACTTTGCTTGATGCATAACAATTCCCCCCTCAACGGATACAAACTAGATGCCAAGATAGTAGCTCAAAAGACCAAGACAACTGACATCAAAAGTATGTTGCAAATCATCCATAAGAATATCAAGTTTTGCATCATATGACCCGATCAAGAGTATGTCATCGATATAAAGAACAAACATGGTAAGATCAGCCCCATCTTTGCATACATAGAGTGTGCTTTCAATTGGACTACATGTGAAGCCAAGAAATCAAGTGCTTATGGATTTTGTCATACCATGCATGTGGAGCTTGCTTGAGACCATACAAAGCTTTATGCAAGCGACAAAGCATATGATCTTGCCCTTTCATGGCAAATTTGTTGATATATTAAGGTAGTGATGTGTGTGAACACTCTAAGACCGTAGGACACTTTTTTCCCTCTTTAGGAGGTTTTTTTCCCCTGGCTTGTATATACGCATATTGCCCTAATGGGCAACTTATCTTTGTACATTCTCTAGTAATACATTCAGTATTTTGTGTTGTGCTCCAAGCTTCTTCTTCTTCCTTGTGTTGTTCGCGTGCTTCCGCAGACTTCTAACTCCAACAATTGGTATTAGAGCAGGTTGCGGCTTCATCTAGGGCATCATCTACACCTCTCTGGTGGTAGTCTTAGATTCGCAAAAAATTTGGTGAGCATACTTAGGGTGCTTCAAAGATCAAAACGTGTTCATTTTGTGGTGCCGAAATGGCGATCTGAGCTCATTTTGGCCTTCGAATGCACTATTGCAGCGCTTGTGTGGGTTATTTTGTCCTTTTGTGCCAAAGAAATATACATGTTTTGGTTTGCCAGTATAAGCATCTTGAAGTATACTACAAGTTTATCCGAATGTGCCTGGACAGTTCCGTTCAACTTTTTGAGATACACTCAATTTTTTGCATCAAGGTATTTTAGTCATCGGCCATGGCTGAAAGCAGTGATGTATTTCGTATGTTGGTTGTTGATGATAAGTTGGATGGTAGCAACTACCCGTTGTGGGCTTATATGATGCATTGTGCAGGGTGTTGAAAAACATCCTATCACACTTGCAACTATTTCAACTGCATGTACTAAAGCTGATGCAGAAGGTGTCGAAGATGATGATATTCTACATATTCCTATTCGTGCTATAGTTTTTGATGCACCTACTGCAGGGCAAATTCATTTGGGATGGTAGAGATGCCCAGGCACATGCATTGATAGCTTTGTCTATCAAACATGCCATTATTTCACACATTTGCTCTTGCAAAACAACTAAGGATGCTTGGGATACACTTACCACATTGTATCAAGCTAGGAATGAGGCTCGTGTTGCTTACCTCCGAAAACAGTTGGAGAGTAAGCACATGAATGAAGGTGAATCTATGGACAATTTTCTACCAAAGATCAAAGACTTGAAGGAACGGTTGATTTTTGATGATGAGGTTATACGAGATAGCTCACTTGTGTAGACCATTCTAAATGGTCTTCCTGATTAATATTGGAGTTTTGCTTCTACTCTTTGGATGATGATGAAAGGCAATCCAAATGCCTTGTCATTTGAGGAGTTAGTCTCTGTTCTCTTGCAAGAAGATCAGTCCAGGCAGAACAAGTCCATTATGCGTGTTGCAGATCAAGCTTTCTTGGCTAGTCAGAAGGGCAAAGGAAAATGGAGCTCTTCATCGAAGAGGGAAGACAAAGATGAAAAGAAATCAGAAAAGCAGAAATTGTTTTGCAAGTAGTATAAAGGAAATGATCATATCATAAAGAACTATCCAAAACTGGCTGCAAAAGAGGCAAAGAAGAAAGAGGATGGAATGGTTGTTGCAAAACCCTCTACACCAAGAACAAATTCTGCTAATGTTGTGCAGGAAGAAGAATGGGTGTTTACTACTGTTTGCAGTTTTGACCCGTCTTCTCATGAGTAGTGCATGTCTCCTGTAGACTCAAATGTTTAGTACTTTGATAGTGCGGCGACCAAACATATTACCTCGCAGTGTAGTTTCTTCTCTTCACTTGAGCATGCCCCTACAAGGAATACTGTTACATGCACCAACAACTCCTCTTATCCTATTATGGGAGTTGGTAAGATCTTTTTGGCTACTGCTTATGGTAGTTCTTTCACTGTCACATGCTTTGTTTGTGCCAGGGATCAAGAAAAATCTATTATCAGTTTTTGCATTAGCCAAGATTGGCTTGGTTGTGAAATTTGTTGATGATAGATCTATAGTTCATGATTTGTCAAATGGCGATCTGATTATTGCTTTTGGCATTTTATGTCACGGGCTGTATAAGCTCATAGACTATGAAAGATTTGTAAATGATTTGGCATGTGTAGTACATGATTCTCAGGCTATGTCAGATGCAAAGCTTTGGCATGCATGCTTTGGTCATCTCAACTTTGCTAGTTTGCTACGCCTGTAGAAATCTGAAATGGTGTCGTCCTTACCCAAACTTGAGGCACTCGGAAAACATGCTTGTGAAGGCTGTATTTGGGGAAAAATGCAGTGTTCTTCCTTTCCAAAAGATGGTTTAGTTTGGGCTACTCAGAAATTGCAGCTTGTACATAGTGATGTCTGTGGTCCTATGCAGACACCTTCTTTTGGAAATTATCTTTACTTCATGACTTTCATCGATGAGTTTTCCAAGCATGCATGGGTATATCCATTGAAGGCAAAGTCCGAAGTGTTCATGTGGTTCAAACAGTTTTTGGTTTTGGCTGAAAATTTGTCAGCATGTAAAATGGGCACCCTCTATTCTGATCGAGGGGGGGAATATATGTCTTCTGATTTTAATGCATGGCTGAACGAGGGATAAAACACCAGTGTACACTGTCATATACACTCAATAAAATGGAGTGGTTGAACGAAAGAACATGTCACTCATGGAGATGGTGAGGTGTACGGTCAAGAGTCAGGCTTTGCCACATAGTTTCTGGCTTGATGTTGTCATGTGTGCAGCATATGTACTTAACAGGTGTCCCACTAAAGTGTTGTAGTCTATCACTCCATGTGAGGTTTGGCATGATCGCAAGCCATCTATTGCTCATCTGTGTGTCTTTGGTTGTTTGGCATATGCATTAGTGCCTAAACAACATTGCAAAAAATTGGATGATAAAGCAGTAAAATGTATTTTTGTTGGGTACAATTCTAAGGAGACATCTATTAGCTCCAAAGACATGTATGATACTTTGCTGCCTCGTTTTACAGGTGGACATTCTAGTGCCAGCCCTAATGATTCAACTGCATTAGACAATTGGACATTAGAACTGCATTTCTGAATGGTGACTTGCATGAAGAAGTGTATGTTTTTAAGCCTCGTGGCTTTGTGTAGAAAGTGCATGAAAACTAGGTGTGCAGGTTAAAGAAGGCATTATATGGTTTAAAGCAAGCACCACGTGCTTGGTATGAGAAGATACATGCCTATCTGATTGCACATGGTTTTGAGAACAGTCCAACTGAAAGCACCTTATATGAGTTGGACATTAGAACTGCATTTCTGAATGGTGACTTGCATGAAGAAGTGTATGCTTTTAAGCCTCATGGCTTTGTGTAGAAAGTGCATGAAAACTAGGTGTGCAGGTTAAAGAAGGCATTATATGGTTTAAAGCAAGCACCACGTGCTTGGTATGAGAAGATACATGCCTATCTGATTGCACATGGTTTTGAGAACAGTCCAACTGAAAGCACCTTATATGTTAAGCATGCTAATGATGTGCTTCTGATCATTGTTGTCTATGTTGACGACATGCTGCTGACTGGTCCTATTGAGAAGCATATTGCTGATTTTAAGGCTGATTTGCATGCCTCATTTGAGATGTCTAATTTGGGGGCATTTGCATCACTATTTGGGCATTCAATTTATGCAAGTTGATGGTGGAATGGATTTGTGTCAAATGAAATATATTGACACATTATTGCAGCATTTTGGCCTTGAAGACTGTAAGCCTATTGACACTCCTATGGAGACAGGTTTACGATTGAGTCTTTGCACTCTTGATAGACATGTGTTCATTTTTTAATACATTGCCAACATGTATATCATGCATTGGCTGATTTCATGCTCATTTTCAGCCATATTTTTATGCAAATGTTCAACCATATTTTTATGCAAATGTTCAACCATATGTGGCTATAAATTTCCACCATTTCTGACAATTTTTGGTTGAACACTTTCAGCCAAGTTTGGCTCGAAATTCTCTACATTTTTAGCTCTATTTTGCTAGAATTTTTTGTTGGTGCAGATCAATCACCAATTGAATGTTTGAAGACTAAAGAATGAAGGATGAGATCAATTCTGAAGCTTGGAAGAAGGATACATTCAGAGGATATGAGGAATGTACACATATGTACATTAGTATAGTGATAGTTCATTTAGATCCTTGATTAGTCATAGACTTGTACAAATTTCTCTATATATACCCTGAAAATGTCGAGGCGTGATATGAGAGCATATGAATGAATAGATGAGTGAGTATAGGAGAAAAGAAAGTAGAAGTAAGATGTCATGAGACATGTGTAAAGTTAGTTGAGTTTTCTCTCATCACTCAACTCTAAACTTCTGAGTAATTGAAGAAATATTGCGCTCGATCTTTTCGCGTTTGCTCCGTCCGTGGTAAATCATTTATGAAATCCTTTTGAGGATATCTAAGTGCATAGTTAATGAGTCTATGGCTTGAGTTTCAGAGTCTAATTGTAAATAGGCTAGGAGAATTGTGTGTAGGAACATTCATATGTGTTGAGTGTTCACAGTTCTCTGAAACAGGCGCAGATTTCGAGTCTAATGAAATGAGTAGTGCTCAGTGCACAGTGTAAAGTTTTACACATATGATAGCTCAAAATCTAAGTTGAGAGATAAGCTATCTACAGCCAAAAGGATTTGGTAAAACGGGTTCGACATTGTGAGAACAAAAGTTAAGAAGTTAGGGGTGTCAAATCGACTTCTCAGAAGTACAGATTTGGACATAGGTAACTTGTGAAGTTGATTTCTCAAGTTATACTAAACCTTTTGAAGAACTTTAACTTGGAGGAGGTGCGCAATTTCTAGGCGACACTCCATACAAAATTTCATAGAAAACTTTACATGTTTGATAGGTCAATGAGAAGAAATTGTGCAGCAGACTTTCTGTGTTTTATCTTCTTCACAGAATTTCTCAACTTTTGATAATTTGAAGATTGGACCTCTAATTTGGTGAAGATTTTGACTTACTCTTGATATAGAGGTGTTCTAAATTCAAGAGTAGGTTGTTCTTTTGGAGATTAACACTCTCCATCATTTTTTAAGCCCTTTGAGCCTTAGTTGTCTGGTCTACATGGGTATAGTGAGTGCACCATTTTGGAACAAAGCTATGAGTGTATCGAACACATCGTGTGAGCTCACTATTGGTTGTTTTTTGCATTCAAGTAGAGGGAAAACTAACCTTTTAGCAAATACACATATCAACTCACAATAATTGTGTTTGTCAATGGATGATACAATCTATATCCCTTAATTTTAGTAATATAACCAATAAACATACATTTCTTTGCCTTGTCATCAAGTTTGTGAGGTTGTTGTGATGGCACAAGAGCATATGTCAAACAACCAAACATGCACATATGACTAACCATAGGCTTATGTCCATTCCAAGCCTCATAAGGAGTGATGAATATCAATGCTTCTGTAGGGCAACAATTCAACACATAGTTTGCACACATAATCACTTCCATGAAAAACTTATCAAGAAGGTGCTTTCCTTTAACTTACATCATGCCATTTCAAGAAGAGTTCTATTTTTATGCTTAGCAAAACCATTTTGTTGAGGTGTATATGGCACCATAAATTGGTGTGAGATTCCTCTTTCATGAAGAAAAGCATTGAACTCATGTGACATATTCACCACCACGGTTCATGTGTAGAGTGAAAAGCTTATTTGAAGAAAAAAAGTTAGCCATAACTAAAAATGCTTTGAAGCAAGAAAATAACTCATTCTTTGCTTTCACTGGATACACCCATGTATGGCCAGTAGCATCATCAATGAAGGTAACATAATATACAAGCTTCCCAAAAGACGGAGTCTTGATGGGACCACATACATCACCATGAACAAGCTCCAATTTTCTTGTAGTGTGTGTATGACTATCTTTTGGAAAAGAAGCATGATGCATTTTTCCAAGAATGCAACCTTCACATGCATGCTTTTCAATGGACTCAATTGTTGGCAAACAATTAACCATCTCCTTCTTTTGTAAGTAAAGAAAACTATTGAAGTTCAAGTGACCAAAACGGGCATGCCAAACCTCCATTTCAGCCATGGAAAAAGTACGAGGAACCAAGGCATTTGAGCCAGCCCTCTTGTATGTATCCAAGTGATACAAACCATTACATAATGTACCGGACATCATGATAATATCAAAATTGCTGAAACCATGAACCATACACTTATCATCAACAAAGTGTACATGAAGTCTAGCTCTGGCAATCAATAGAACTAAAATTAAGTGCTTCTTGATATCGGACACATACAATGCATTTTTCAAGAGAATCACACCTCCATTTTCAGTCGTAAGCTCAATTTCTCCTACTCTAAGGATAGGATAAGAGGCATTGTTTGCACACACCACATGTCCTCCTATGGAAGCATCTTTCAAAAATGCAAAAAACCTTTAGCATGAAGGTATGCGCTTTGAAGCACCACTATCAAAGAACCAATCCAAATTAGCCTCACTCACAAACATACATTTAGAATGCAAAGATGCATCATAATGACATGTAACAACACATGCCCAAAAATCTTGAGCCATGTTAGCTTCAACATTCTTTGCATTTGCTGAATTTTTAGCAATAGACATTTTGGATTTCTTCTTCTTTTCATTGCACTTAGCAAGCTTTCTACACTCGTCAATAGTATGACTAGCCTTCTAGCAATATTTGCATCTCTTCTTCTTTTGCAAATCAGGACCATTAGAGGAATGTGTGGAAGAGGAAGGTTGTGGCTTTGGTTTTGATGAACCCAAAGATGAACCATACTTGCTTTTCCCCTTCTGTGAGATAGCAAGTGCTTGCCTTCCCTCAATCAAACCAATGTAGAACATGACTAAATGTGTGGAACTATATGACACTTCATAGAAAATGCAATCAACACATGAGTTTGATCATCTTTTCCATCCCATCTAAGATGCTCCTATGTAGGTGGAGAAGGAGTAACCAATGTACTTGAAGAAGAAGCTCCATCTCTGATAGTAGACTATGAAGTAAGTTTTTGATCTCTGAAGCTCCATCTCTGATAGTTTTCGATCTACATCTGTCACTATGTTCCAAAGTTATTTTGTAACAAGAACATGCTTCATGATGTAAGAACACAGTGGATAGTTGGTCTCATCAAGCTTATCTTCATCTTGAAGCATGCCAAACAAGTAAGTGTTGCCCGCCATTTCATGAAAGAACAAGAATATGACAAAATCTTTACTTCAACAAAAGTTGAAATGAATGTTGAAACTTCAGCTCACAAACTATCACTTTGATGGCGATTTTGATTGCATGAATGGCTTCGAAATGGGGGTAAAACTTAAGTGCAACTGGTAGCAATGTTTCTTGGCTACTAAAATTTATTGTTTTATGCTAAGAAGTCAATTTGCACTGTTAAAAGTGCCCGTGCACCGTGATGCAAAAAACCAAAACTTGAGAAGGAACTGAACCTACTCTGATACTATTGTTGTGTGTGTGTGTGTGTACAAGTGCAAGACACACACAAGACGCACACACAAGGAGCACAAATGTAGGAAGACACATAGAGAAGGTGGATGGCTGGAATAGCTCTCTCTATTGATGATGAACGCAATTGAAGTAAAAGCTAAATAATATCCCTAACTACAAAGTACCACCACATATGAGTGTATCAAGTATGTGGTAACATGGGGAAAAACCTCTAGCAAGCACTATATCAAAAAGTGCCCATGTATAGGGAAAAGGTTCACATCAAAGCTACTCAAGGAACACATAAGTGTAATAGAAACCGCGTCTAGATTGTATTCTTTAGTGTTAGATCAAAAGCATTATATTGAGTGAACAAGTCATCAACCTCTTTAGCTATGAACACTTTTTTGAACTCAGCTACATGATCGTATGCATCTCTAGTGCCATCAAAGTAATTTTTCATGGACTTTACCAATTGAGTAGGTCTCAATATCCTAGGGTGTTCTCTAGGTCTATGGAGAGGAAACTCATCCATGCCTCTTTGATGTCTTGGACCTCTCCGTGTCTCTCGATCAATTCTATCTATCTCTAATTGTGATCTATCTCTTCTTGAAAGGTTTACAAAGCTTACTTCCAGCCTTTCTCTTACTCTTTCCTTATGGCTACTGTGAATCTGAGATGACCAAGCTCCATGTTGACCATGAGAAATGTAACACTTCAACTAGGGAAAAACTAATCCACCCTTCCAATTGTATACATGCCTACCATGATCCATTACTAAGAACATTCTTTCCAACATGTTGTCTAAGTAGACAACCTTCCTTGGAGCCTTGGGTCTTTGAACTCATATATAGTGACTCCATCTACCTTGCTAGTTTGATCTTGTTTAAATCTCCAAAAAGCTGTTGGTGTTAGATATCTGCAGAAGCACGCAAATAGCACAAGGTAGAAGAAGAAGAAGAATCTTGGAGCACAACACACAATACTGAATGTATTACTAGAGAATGTACAAAGATAAGTAGCCCATTAGGGCAATAGGTGTATATACAAGCCCAGGGAAAAAAAGCCTCCTAAAGAGGGAAAAGTGCCCTAGTGGTCCTAGTTGTTCACACACATCACTACCTAAATATATCAACAAATCCCCCTTTGGAGTGATGCGGTGAACAAGGAGCTGGCAATCATGTATAAGGAAATGCCAAGCTATGTGGAATCAATCCACAGAAGGAAGTAAGCCCAAGGCTTTGCAAAAAGCTTCAAACTTCTCTCTAGGCAGAGCCTTGGTGAAAAAGTTTGCAATGTTCTCCTGCATGGGCACATATGCCAAGCTGATCTCCCCAGTAGAGAACCTCTCCCTGACATAATGATAATGCACCTCAATATGTTTAGTGCGAGCATGGAACACAGGGTTCCTCGCAACTGCCAATGCACTCTAACTGTCAGTGAAGATGGTGGTGGCAGAAGATTGACCAACACCCAAATCAGCCATAAGGCATCTGAGCCACAAACACTCAATAGTCACTGTGAAATCTGCCCTATACTCAGCCTCACAACTCGAAGTGGCCACAATAGGCTGCTTCTTGCTCAGCCAAGATATGCATGAGCTACCAAGCATGAAACAAAAACCACTAGTGGACACAAGAGTGTCATAGCAACCAACCCAATCAGAGTCAGAAAAAGCATGCAAATCTAACGGTAGTGATCCCCCCTTGGAATAAAACAACCCAAGTAGCCAGGTACTACTCAAGTAGCAAAAGATGCGCTTAACCACCTACCAATGCTTTCTTGGTGCAATTCACAAGCCTACACATTTGGCTTGTAGTTCATACACATATAAAGATGCATAGAAATCAATGCTAGTGGTTAATTACCACTTTATCCTTTTTGTAAAAGTCATATTTGACTTTGGAATCTTTGTAAGCACCTACCTAGAAGAACTCGTGGAAAAGTTAGGAGTTGATTGATGGAATATCTCCTATAATGGAGGATCACTTTTTAGAGAGAGCCAAAATTTGAATTCAAATTCAA
>CM035409.1:201645142-201650142 GCA_020310875.1 Ceratopteris richardii | reverse complement strand
TAGTAAATGATCAAAAGATTTTGCAAAGATCAAGCTAATACAGGTCAGATTGAAGGCTTGAAGAAAAGGCGCAGATTTCTGTGAAGTGAAATTTCGATTTTCACTAAGTTCAGAGTTGAAGACTCACATTTAGAGTTTTGCTAAGCTAATGATGGTCATGGAGGTCTTCTAATACCACATTAGTTTAGTTCTTGTGGTGTTTTATACACCAACAAGTGGTATCAGAGCAGATAAGGTCCTCGAGAGTAAAAGGAGAGCAGATACAAGAAGAAGTTGAAGAGTTCTTTATCAAAGAAGGTGGAAGCTGAGGTGTTCAACAAACAAAAGTCATCAGAAGATTATTTCGAAGTTACTTCCAAGGGTAAAGGTCTACAAAAGGTATCATTCTTTAACTTTATACTTACAGGTTGAAGCAGAAGCAAGAATACTATGGCAGATCATGTGTCCATTGACAAATTGGACAGAGATAATTATCCTGCTTGGGTAATGAGGATGGAAGCTTTACTTATGAGTAAGGATCTAATGGTATATGTGACAGGTGAAGAAGAAAAGCCTAAATTTGAAGATGAGAGTCATCCAAGAAAGGAAGAGCTAGAAGCTTTGAAGCTATGGCAGAAGAGAGATGCAAGTGCAAGAGCTTATATATATAACACTATTACAGATCATTTGTTGCCACATATCAGAGGTTTAGAAACAGCTGAAGACATTTGGAATGCTTTGGAAGATCACTTCCAAAACACTACTAAAGCTAGGAAAGCTAGCTTATGGTCAGAGTTCACCACATTCAAGAAAAAGCAAAATCAGAGCATTAGTGATTATGTCACTAAGATGAAGGACTTGGCAGATAGCCTTGGATCCATTGATGAGGATATTGAAGATCATAGGTTGATAGCACAATTACTTGCAAGGTTAAGAGGTGATGAAAGATGGAAGCCTTTTGTACTTTCAACAGAACTCTCAATAAATCATTATGTGCCAGAATTGAATCAATTACTTGGATTGATGCTCACATCTGAGCAAGACTTGAAGTCAGATGGAGACAAAGGTCAAAGTTCTGCAATGTACATGAAGAACAAGAAAAAAGGAGATAAAGGTAAAGCAAAGGATGAAGAAGAGTTAACAACTCAAGCAAATTATGCAAGAGGAAGAGGTATTGGCAGAGGTAAAGGTCGAGGAAATGGAAGAGGTAGAGGTAATCAGAACAATAACAAGAAGACATGTTGGATTTGTGGATTGAGCAATCATCTAGCATATGATTGTTGGCATAATCAACAAGGATCAAGCCAAAATCAAAACAACAATGGCAGAGCAAGAGGTGGAAGATTTCAGAATCAATTTCAAAGAGGAAGACAGAATTCAAGAGGAAGTTATGGTAGAGGTGGTGGAAGAAATTGGAATCAGAATCAGTCTTACAATACCACATATTACAATTATAAGGCCTATTCAAAAAAAATGGGAATTACACAGGATTTTGAGACAATTCTTTCTGCCCCAATGTTTCACTTTTTGACTCATTCACACACTAAAACATGTTATTATCTCTTGATTGGGGTATATTAAATTAGTACTTTAATATTACGGATAATTGTATTATGAATGAGGTATCATGTTTGGGCTCAAACTTAAGAAGTTAACATAGTTAGTAACATAAATGGGACTTGAATAATTCCCAAATTTCTTGAATAGGCCTTTTATGCAAATGATACACAGAATGACATTCATACAACATTGATGATGAATTCAATAAGTTCATCAGAGAAGGAGGATCTCAAGGTATTTTATATTGACTCTGGTTGTTCAAATCATTTGTCAGGTAATATAGAATTATTGACAGAATTGGAAGAAGGCAATTCAAGTCATACAGTACAAACAGGTGATAATACTAAACATAGTGTGCATTCAATTGGAAAAGTGAAGTGCAGGAGTGGAGCTGATTTGTTAACAAATGTTTTGTATGTTTGGTCAAGCCCTAATCACACATGGTGATGAAGTAATTACAGAGTTAGATCTTTGGCATAAGAGATTGGGACACTTCAATGAAAGAGGAATCAAAACTATGGTGGAGAACCAATCTGTAATGGGGCTACCAAATGTGAAGAATCAACATATGATATACAAGTGTGAAGCTTGTCAAATGGGAAAAGCACATAGACTACCATTTCAGAAGAAAGGTTTCAAGCATGATGGTTTGCTTGAACTCATACATACAGATGTATGGGGGCCAACAAAAGAAGGATCAATAAATGGATCTAGGTACTATGTTTTGTTTATTGATGATGCTACAAGGTGGATAACACTTTATGTTCTAAAAGAAAGATCAAAAGTATTTGGAGCCTTCAAACATTTTCATGCTTATGCAGAAAGAGTTATAGGTCAAAAACTCAAGAGGTTAAGGTCTGATGGAGGGGGAGAATACTTCTCCCAAGAGTTTAATGACTATCTTTGGAATGCAGGTATCAAGAGAGAGATAACTTGCAGGTATACACCTCAACATAATGGGGTGGCAGAAAGGAGAAATAGAACATTGGTTGAATTTGCAAGAGCAATGTTAAAAGAAAAGAATTGCCCTAACTATCTTTGGGCTGAGGCTGTGAATACAGCTACATACCTTGTGAATAGGCTACCATGTGGAGCTTTGAATGGTATGACCCCTTATGAAGCTTGGTGGGGTAAGAAACCAACACTTGATCATTGTAAAGTGTTTGGGTCAATTGCTTATGCTTATGTGCCATCACAACTTAGACATAAGCTTGAACCAAAGGCAGAAAAATATGTGTTTATTGGGTATGATGAAAAGCAAATGGGTTATAGATTATGGAGTCCTTTAACTAAACATTTTATTGTTTCCAGAGATGTGACCTTTGATGAACAGAAGAGTTGGTATGCAGATAAAGATTGTGACCTTGAAACATTTGAAGAAGAGATAAGAAGGAATGCAAGAGGTAAGTCACATATGCAAATAGATGGAGATGAAGAATATATGCAAGCAAGCACATCAAGAGTTGAATCATATAGAAGAAATGAAGATGGACCAATATTTGATGAAGAAGTACACCCAGATATACATGAAGAGTGTGAACCAAGAAGATCAACCAGAATGAGGAAGCAACCTACAAGGTATTCCTATGATACTTCTTACTTGACTCAGAAAAATTATGCTTACATGGTTAAGGAAGTTGAAGAACCTCAAAGCTATGATGAAGCAAAGGGTAAGAGACAATGGGAAGAAGCAATGAAGGAAGAGTTTGATGCACTTGAAGAAAACAAAACTTGGGAACTTGTTCCAAAGCCTAATGGTAAGAAAGTGATTGGAAATAAATGGGTTTACAAAATTAAAAAACATGCAGATGGAACTATAGCCAGATACAAAGCTAGATTGGTGGTTAAAGGCTATGCTCAAACTTTTGGCATAGATTATGATGAGACATTCAGTCCTGTGGCAAAGATATCAACCATAAGGACAATCATTGCCATTGCAGCATCAAAAGGATGGACATTGAGTCAATTGGATATTAAGAATGCATTTTTGAATGGATATATCTCTGATGAGGTTTACATGGAGCAACCTCAAGGGTTTGCAAATCATAAGTTTCCAAATTATGTTTGCAGGTTGAGAAGAGCACTTTATGGTTTGAAGCAAGCTCCAAGAGCTTGGAATTATAGACTTGTAAAGTATCTTAATGATCTTGGATATCAAAGTTCAAAGGCAGATGCAAGTTTACTTATCAAAAGAACAGATGAAGGTATGATCTACATTTGTATTTATGTAGATGATATTATAATTACAGGTACCTCAAATGAAGGAATCAATGAGGTGAAGAAGTTACTTGAGAGAGAATTCAAGATAAGTGATCTAGGAAAATTGTCATATTTTCTTGGAATGGAAATCACTTATGCAGAACATGGCATATATGTATCACAAGAAAGGTATCTCTTGAATCTTCTAAAGAAGTTTAACATGGAGAATTGCAGAGAGGCATCAACACCACTAGAGGTTAATCATAAACTCAGTAGATATGATGGTGCAGAGTTCAAAGACATGAGGAAGTATCAATCTTTAGTGGGAAGTTTAATTTATGCTACACTAACAAGGCCTGATCTTAGTTATGCAGTGGTTGTTCTTTCTCAATTCATGCATTGTCCAAAGGATCCACATTGGATTGCAGGTCAAAGAGTTCTTAGATATATCACAGGGTCTTTGAAAGAAGGATTGTATTATCCTTTTACATCAGATATAAGATTGAGAGCCTATAGTGATTCAGATTGGGCAGGAAGTCAGGATGATAGAAGATCTACTCATGGCTACATGATATACATTGGAGATAAACTTGTGAGTTGGTGTTCAAAGAAACAACATACAGTGGCTTTATCATCAACAGAAGCTGAGTACAAAGGACTTGTGGAAGCAGCAAAAGAAGTAATATGGATGCAGACATTATTCAAAAGCTTGGGAATTGATCAAGGTATACCTATCATTCATGGAGATAATATGAGCTCATTATATCTTGCAGCAAATCCTGTATTTCATGCAAGGACAAAGCACATAGAAATACAGTATCATTTCCTTAGAGAAAAGGTAATGGAGAAAGAGATTGAAGTGGTGTACACTTCTACAAAAGATCAGATTGCAGATATTATGACAAAAAGCTTGGATGGAGTGAAGACAAGTAGGTTCAAGGAGATGGCAGGAATAAAAGAGAAGAAGACTATATGAAGAAGTCAAAGCATGCTAATTAGTGATTGAGGGGGAGCTGTTGGAGCTTCACTCACTAATTAGGCATGCATATATGAAGACATATGAATAAAGGAAGAAGGGAAGGAGAAGTGAAGAAAAAGCATACAGAAAATTAAGCCTAAGTGAAGGGACAATTTCACTATTGTAAATTAGTGCAAAATTAGAGTCTAGTTTTTTATTTGATCTTCAGAACTTACGAGTTCAAGTCTAGAAGAATGTAAACCATAGGTATATAAGTTAATTTGAGACAAAAAACATAGAGAGA
>CM035409.1:201637642-201642642 GCA_020310875.1 Ceratopteris richardii | reverse complement strand
GATGGTCACAAGTGTATGTATATTTCTTCCATGTATTGTACAAGTGATTTCAAGTCTTTATATAGACTCTAGGAGTGTTCCATGACTTTTACAAGTGGATTTTGAATTCAAATGAAGGTGGGAATGGTTGTTGGAGGGAATCAATTCACTTTCCTACAATCTAGGAAAAGTGAAGATCTAGTTTGATCTACTTTTAGGTGATTGATTGCTTGATTGAATGCAACTTCAACCACCAAAAATTCGTGGGATTTTGGCTCTATATTTCTACCTTTACATGTGTAAAGCTCAAGGCTTTTACAATGGTAAATGAACCATCAAAAATCTCTAAAAAAATACAATAAATGCGCATAAGAAAAAGAACTCTCCAACGGATATTCTTTCGATGCGATAGCCTTTGATGTAGATCAAATCCACCTCAATTATAGTGTAAGCTTGATGTTCCAACAACTCCCCCTCAAGCTAAAGTATGCTTGAGTCTTCATTCTCTGATAGGTTGAATACATGCCACAGCTTTGAATCTACAAAGCTTTATTCCATCAAGTGCCTTCGTCATCATATCTGCTACTTGCTTTTTAGTTGGAACAAAAGAAATGTCAATCTCCTTTGCCATGAGCTTCTCCCTGATGAAGTGGGTAATGGACTTCTATGTGCTTGGCTCTCGCATGGAAAATAGGATTTGCCGCTAGATGCATGGAACTTACATTATCTCCAAATATGTGAGGTTTGGAACACACAAGTCCCAAATCTGTATACAATGCTTTTAACCATATTGCCTCTTGAGTTGCTATGGTCAAGCCTCTGTACTCTGCTTCAGTTGAGGATAAAGCAACTGTTGGTTTCTTCTTGGAACTCCATGAGACTAGCTTCAAACCTGCAAATGCTAAGTAACCAGATGTAATTTTTCTATCATCCTTAGCTCCTGCCCAATCTGCATCTGAGTAGATTTTGATATCCAAATCTGAAGAGTAAGGATAGAATATACCTTCGTTGATTGTACCTTTGAGATACTTAAGTACTCTCTTAGCCGCATCCATGTGTGGTCCTCTCGGTGAGTACATGAATTGACTAAGCACTCCCACACTATATGAGATGTGTGCCCTTGTATGAGTAGCATATATCAAGCTACCTACCAAGCTTTGATACTCTTTAATGTCTTCAATTTTCTCACCTTCATAAACACTAAGTTTATGAATCTTCATCTCCAAAGGTGTACCTGCAGGTCTAGTGTTCTCCATTTTGAACTTGAGAAGAAGATCCTGAATGTATCTTCTTTGAGTCAAATACATTCCTTCATCTGTATATATCACCTGCATACCTAGGAAATATGTGAGCTCACCTAGGTCACTGATTTTGAACTCCTCTTGCATGTGTCTCTTGATCCTTTGAATGCCATTTAGATCATCACCTGTCACAATAATATCATCTACATATACACATAGATAGATAACCTCATTGTGATCCCTTTTGATGAATAGAGAAGGATCTGAGCTGCTAGCTTTGAACCCGTGATCTTGAAGATATGTAACCAACCTGTAATTCCAAGCTCTAGGAGCTTGTTTCAATTCATACAATGCTTTCTGAATCCTGTAAACATAAGATGGATGATTAGGGTTTTCAAAACCTGGTGGTTGTGACATGTATACCTCTTCACTTATCCAACCATTTAAGAATGCATTTTTCACATCAAGTTGGAGGAGTATCCAATTCCTTGCAGCAGTTACACTTATCAATGTCCTGATTGTAGTCATCTTTGCAGCTGGTGAGAATGTTTCCTTATAGTCTATACCATGAGTTTGTGAGCATCCTTTGGCAACTAATCTTGCCTTGTACCTCCTGCAAACTGATCCATCTGAATTTCTTTTAACTTTATATACCCATCTGCAACCAATTACCTTTTGATTTGGCGACATTGGAACCAAATCCCAAGTGTCCATCTCCTTCAATGCATCTATCTCTTCGTTCATGGCCTTTTCCCAATTAGGGTTTCCCTTTGCCTCTTCATAGGTTGAGGGTTCCTCTGAAATAGAGCCGTTTGCCAAGTAGATTGAATGCTTCGTAACAAATGTGGAATCATATCCATACCTTTCTGGTTGTTTCTTCTCTCTTGCTGATCTTCTAGGTGCTTGTTTTGAGCATTCTCCAACCTCTTGCATCTTTGCTTTGCCTCTTGACTTCCATAGCTTGTAATCCTTTTCTCTTTCATCTTGATCATCGTCTGTATCGCTTCTGGGATCCTGGACCTGTGTATCATGCTTGTTTCCTTATTGATGAGATTCAGAATCTTGATGAGTTGAAGGATTAAAGAACCTGTAACCCATCTGAGTTGAATCATATCCAATAAACACTACCTTTGTTTCCCTTTCATCTAGGTTACCTCTTATTTGTGATGGTACATGAACATAAGCTAAACAACCAAAAACCTTGCAATGTCCAAGACTAGGTTTTCTTCCATGCCATGCTTCATAAGGAGTCATACCTTGAAGTGATTTGGATGGTAGTCTATTGACAAGGTACACAACAGTTGAAATAGCTTCTGCCCATAGATAATGCGGCAACTTCTTCTCTTCGAGCATTGTTCGGGCTGATCCAACCAATGTCTTATTTCTCCTCTCTGCAATTCCATTTAGTTGAGGAGAGTACCTAGTAGTCACTTCCCTTTTGATACCTTTGTCCTGCAAGAACTCATCAAACTCTTTGGAGAAGTATTCTCCCCCTCCATCAGATGTAAGTTTCTTTAGTGATCTACCTGTATGATTCTTCACATGTTCAAGATACTTCTTGAAGCAATCAAACACTTCATTCTTACTCTTGATAAAGTATAGAACAGTCCATCTACTATGGTCGTCAATAAATGAGACATAATACCTTGATCCTGCCAATGAAGGTTCTTGACTTGGTCCCATACATCTGTATGTACTAATTCCAATAAGTTGTTGTGGATGTAGCCTTTGTGGTTGAATGGTTGTCTTTGTGCCTTCCCAATCTGACATGCATCACACCTATTGATCATGTGTTGCTTTGATATGTTCGGCAGTCCTAGAACATTGTGATCCCTGCATATATCCTTCAAGGTTCTTTCATTCACATGAGCTAGTCTCTTATGCCACACTTCAAGCTCACTTAGGGTTTGAGACCCAAAGTTGAATAGAGCTATGTTCCTGGTTTCTCCTACTTCAAAAGTAAAGAGCCTACCATGCTTCTCACCTCGGGCTATCTTTTTGAAGCCTTGACATGGATCTTCCACAAAAGCTCCATGTTGGGTGAACCTAACTTTTTCAACTATTTGGCCTAAACTTATTAGGTTTTTAGTGATAGTGGGTACATAGAGAACCTTACTTAGAATGTTAATCCTGCCATTGGAAGCTTTGACATTACCAATCTTCTCCACATTGTGCTTCGTGTCATCCCCTGTTTGCACTTCATGTCTATGCTTTGGACTTTGCAAATAAGATAGAAGAGCAATGTTGCCTGCAAAATGATTCAAACATCCTGAATCTATGTAGAACAAAATGATCATCTTCTTTACCTTCTTTGTGGCTTAGGTTCATAAGAAGCAATGAGTCTTCATGTGTTTGATCTTCTGAATAATTGTTGTAGTCCCTTCTATTATAGCTTCTATTGTTATTGTTGAAGTTGTGTCCACCTCTGCCTCTATTGCTGCCATATCCACCTCTTCCACTTCCTTTTTGGGTCTTCCCATTGAACCAGCAATTCTGAGTGGTGTGGTTGGTCTTATCGCATATCGCACAAGGTTGAACATTCTGACCTTTGGCTTTGTCTTGCTTTGGTCCTTTCTTCTTCCCTTTCCACTTGCTCTTGCTTGCAAAGTTGGCTTGAGAAGTCTCTTCTTCATCTTCTTGCTTCTTCTTGCCTGTCTGCTTCTTATCCTTCTTATCTGTATATAGAGCACTAGTTGAATTACCATGATAAGAGTTACCTTCCTTTATGCTATTGTTGGCTTCTTGATTGAAGAGTTGTCCAAGAAAGATGTTGAAGTCTGGAGTTTGCACATCCATGATGAGATCATAAGCCGTCGTGAAGGATTGCCGTTGCTTATCACTTCGAATGCCGTTGAGAATTTGCCTCATGATAACCTCTTCTTCAATTAGCTCTCCAATGGATGCTAACTGATCTGCAACCTCCTTGACCTTGGTAATGAACTCTCTGATAGTTTGTTTAGGTGTCTTCTTCATTTGGTTGAACTCGTTCCAAAGATGATTCTTTCTTGCTTTGGTACTAGCAGAAAAGAATGTCTCAAGAGCATCCCATGTCTCTTGAGATGTCTTACATCCTCTAATATGTGGTAATAGAAAGTCAGAGATAGAGTTTAGTATGTACAACCTTGCTTAAGTATCCCTTGCGCACCAAAGTGTGAGCTAATCTGTCTCCTCTTTTGTAGGTCCTCCTTTGGATCTTGGAATAGGCATAACTTCATCACCTGCTACAATTCCATAAAGATTTCTACCTTGCAAATAGGCCTCCATTCTGATTTGCCAAGCCGCATAGTTGTGTCGATCAAGCTTCTCGATCATTGAGGGAAAGCCGTCACCCATCTTGATCTAGCTCTGATACCACTAAAAGAACTTGGAGAAGCTTGTAGAAGGTAGAAAAGTGCGTTTCGAAGTGACAAAGTTTGGTCCAGCCAACCGGCACAAGACCAGCCCTTGAGCTTATGGAGACTCAAATAGACCTTATAGGCATGCGATAAGTGCAGAGAAACACACTATGTACTTTGGAGCATCAAGGAGAATGAGTCGATACAAAACAGATAGGTTTGTGGGTCGACTAGTTCAAAAAACTTACTATCTATGGAAGAGCAATGAACTTCAAATGCCCATAGCGACCAGCGTGATTACAATTAGGAAAAATCCTTTTATGGGAGTGATACACATAGGGTTGAGTGTAGATGCAAAAAAGTATAAGGAATAAGCAAATTATGCTATAGGAATGAATGCGACATTCACCGGTGGTACTTCCTATTTTTCAAGAATACGCAGAGA